>MU181956.1:88966-134972 GCA_016904865.1 Pissodes strobi
ATCAAAATTTATTAATTAGTACTTTTTATTGTTTCTACTTTGAAGTTCTCTAAGAAGTTCCACATTTAAATCCTCAAAAACAATGATTTAAACAATAAAATCCGAAAAAAAAAACGTTAAGTGTGCCGCTTGGATCTATATAAAAATATATAAAAAAAAAACGAAAAGGCGCCACCCTGTACAATATTTATAAAAATATAATGTAAACTGAAAATATTATTCAATTTCAAAGTGGCAATTTTCAACTGGAGACAGTCAAGGACGATGAAATTTTTTCATTATTTATAAAGAATTAAATGCATCGGTTAACTTTTTGGCAGTAAATTATAGCTTTTTCGTATGTTCTGCAAATAATGTACAGTTTGAATCATTTATAAACAAAAATAATATTTTTTTATCAGAAAAAGCAGTGAAATTTACCAAGTTTCCCTTAAAAAAAATGTGCCCATATTGTTATATGAAGTTAATATTATTTTAACGTACCTACTAGCTACAGAAAATTAAAAAAAAAAAACAAAATAAAGCAGCGAAAGGAAACCTCACTAGTCTGAGTCAACGTCACTTGTTGACAACCCCGTCCAGACAGAGCGATGTTCTCATTTTTATTTTGAAAACACGAATACATGCAACACGCAAGGAAATTCTTTCATGTCTTGCCGCCCAACATAGGGATTATGTTGCCGAGTATCTATCAACTTGTTGCGAGTTGATGGGTTACATGTTGGCAACAGTGTTGACTACATGTATGCGGCCGACTGTAGGTCGGTCTGTACATACCTTTACATAAAACTAACTGCTATAAACAAATCACAATTTATGGATACTAGCTTAAAAGCGATGTTCTGCAAATATAAAAGCTCTAGGAAGCAAATGTATCTTTCAAATATAAGAACAATTAAATCTATAAACCGTAGTTACAATTACGAATCAGATTATTTAATAAAAATGCAGTTATTAATTTACCAATAATAAAATTGCATTATACATTAGGATGTTCACGTACGATGGAACGAAAATTAAATAGGTTAGGCTTATCTGTGTCTTTTGGCTCTCAAGCCAGCATGGGTGCTACTACATGCCCAGGTCTCAACATCTATCCAACGTAGACTATGGTGGATGTATAATTGGAGCTACACCTCATTATCCACTGAATACTTCTCACTAGTGGTTGGTTTTGTAAGGTGCGAAAATGATGAGCATCACAAGCATGCAAGCTAGTAAATAGCTAGTCAGGGTGGAAGAAGGAAGATAGGGAGAGGAAATATATAAAACTTCTAAAACACTAAACACAATTCATTGGCCACATGCACACAGCACACCAATTCAACCCAATGTTCCCAATTAATTACTTATTTCCTTACAATTACTTCAGCGTAATTACTTAGGCGAAGGGAAAGTTCACTGATACGAAAAACTTTATTAAACAACTCATTTTGTAATAATATCAAATATATATAATGTAATAATATATGACATTGATAATCCCCAAAATGAGAATTTCATTCCATAAAGACTAATCAATTTAATACTTTTTTACAATGTAACAAAACCCAATACAATAAGAATTGCAAAATTACTATAAATTGTAAATTTTTAGTTTTACCAAAGCTTAAAAAGCTATGTTATTGGTAGAAGTTTGATTAAAGTGTTTAAATGAGTAAGTTATCTAATCAGAAAAAAAACAGACTGTTAAATTAGAGATAACATTTTAAGCTTAATTAGAGTTATTAAAACCATTTGACTTTGACCACTAGAAGATAACATAATTTCTAGCCATATAGTATTTTAAGAGAAAATATAAGCTCATTTTCCTTAGGAATATTAAATTCACGAATACATTGTTTAAATACTGTTTAATATTTACCTAAATTCAGAGAGTTTTATAGGTGTGTGGAACTTCTATTCCATGTGTCAATCTCCAGTTTAGTAGGTAAAAGTCCTTCAATGAAGAAAATTAGGTTGCTTGTAACTAAAAAATACATATAGATAAACAAAGATAAGGTATTCAAGGACCTATATATGTGGTTTAGGCTCAAACGCCCATGAAGATGGTCTGTAAGAATACAGATTTTTTCATTAAAGGTGTCCCAGAGCCGAGATGCCCTTATAACTCATAGATAGGCTGCAGGGCACTAGAAAAGTACCATTCAACTAAAGCCGACAGCTATACCAATGGCTAAATGAGTGGAACCTACGTGAATAATTGGTCATCGTAGATTACTTGTGCCATAGGCAAACAACGTGTTAAGTAAGGGCAATCTATCACGGTACCATATATAGCAATGAAATAAATTGCTATATGAAGGTGGGACTAGGGTGGAGTGCGCGCAATAACGATTTTTGGCGTTCCTCTTTCCTCTAATAAAGAATTTGAAAAAATATATTATAGGATCAAATATATCCGATATAAAAGTTTTCTCGTCTCGACGCAATATTCGAGAGAAGCTGTTTTCGAACAAGATAAAGTAAGTTGAAGTGAGGCAAAAACAGTTTGTGAGGATACATATTTCAAATCCTACTTTAAGTTCCTATTGATAAAATCTCTGATTATTCCTCGTGACTCGCATATTTTATATAATGCCAATTTCATATGCCCTTTACTAATGTGCCTTGATTATATCTTAGGAGCATATTTCCTGACTTTCAATAAATGTGACCTTTTGAGGCCCGTATGTAAAAACAAGACCGTCCGGGGACATTATTTCACGATTTTGCATTGCCATCATGTAGTATTTCACTCAGATTTTTCAAAAGGGGTCTAAACTGCTCGTTTCGGTGATGGATATCCTACTCTAATGAAATTGTGTCCTTCCGTCCAGGCCCCAAATATAATTTTTCTGCCATGTACGTCGGCTCATTAAAATGGTACATGCTACTGAAATTTCATTCCCGTTAATATTTTTTGCTTATTAGAATGCCTAACACATTTAAGCTTAGGACTTTGCAGTAGCCTGCGTTAAACAGCGAGGTTGCCAACTCTTCACGAAAGGATAATTATGATAGCAATAATTAATTCCTAAAAAAAGTTGTTTTATGAAATATTGATATTGTGATGGGAATATCTGTTTAAGTTTATGTGCATCATACTTCAGAGTTATTCATAATTGATTCAATAAAATATCGTCACACCAAAAATATTTCAACATGCTCAAAAATATGGACGTGGCAACATCTTACCCCTTCTTCTTTTTTCTTTAAATGCCTTTGTTGAGTTACCCATATAATAAGTATCGGTTTATTCATTAATCCGAGTTATTTTAAAAATATCACATTTGAAGAGTCAGAATTAGAATTTCGTTCGGGAAATTAATAATTTACATGATAATAATTACTATTTATTATCCGCCAGCTATTTCTAAACAATTTTCCTCAATAGATCCAAACTAAAGGAAAATAATAAATATTACCTCAAAGAAACAAGAATTTTAAATAATTTAACGCATAGTCAGAAAATCCAGGCTGCGGCCGAAGTCTAGACGTGTTGCTAGTATAAGAATTATTCCGGTAATAACAGAGTCCAACAAAATAACTTATTTTTAATGATTTTGGATAGCTTTAATGTGCTGATTTTAAAAAAAACCTTTTTTTTTTCTAGTAGCAGCTCTAATTTTTGAAATAAAACCCAAGTTGATTAAGTTTTAAAAAAGGCAAGGACAATAATGTAATAATGATATATTTAGATTTTTATCAGCCAGTTCAAGCGTTCACTTGAGAGACCAGCATAAGTCATAGGCTCCACAAGTGCTTAAAGTTTGGAGTACCAATTAACCAAGAAACCATCACGATGACTGCTTTTTGTCTCATAAATATCAAAAGTACCAATCGGAATAATATACACCAAAGGACGCTTCACTATTCAGCAGAATGTAGAGACTTCCGGAAAATGATATAGAATCATAAACAACAAATAAAGTTCAATGTATCCAATCGGAAAAGGATAGTGATCTTGATGTATATTCAGCATGTCCCAACATTTAAATGGAAAAAAATGAAAGAGCTCATTAAAGACATCATCCTCTCAATAGAGTCTTTCGAATTTCTTGCCTTCAGATTAAATGAAAATACTAAGGCACTAATATTACATTTTATCGTGAAAGAGATCAAGATATGCAACCCTTTTATTTATGTTCGGCATACACACAAAAGGAAAGTCCTATACCACTCAACGGACGGTGCGTGTGCGGAGAAAACGGTGGACGTTGGGCTTGAAGCGCAGTAGGTTGTAGTTTTCGGAAAAGCCGTTACACGACAGCCCATTCCAGAGCGAGGCAGTTCTCCAGACAAAGGAGTCCCGCAACTAAATCGTATGCTGATGAGCAGCTTGTGTCTGACGGGTGCCTCTGTATGGCACAACTCTGAGCCCAATCATAAGTGCCAGCTCGGTAGTAGTATGGATAGAAAAGCGATAGGTTCGCCACTTTTCTTCGATGTTCAAGGCTATCAAGGTCTTTAGTCAACTCTGGGTCATCCCCAAGACGGACTGCTCTCCTCTGTATGGAGTCTAATATCTTGAGCAAATGTTTGGGTGCCGAGCTCCATACACGAGAACAGTATTCTAGAGATGGTCTTATCTGGGCCTTATAGAGCAGTAAGAGCTTTTGTGCTGAAGCCTTGGCGATTTTGGTGACATGATTACGCCAAGACGCGTTTTTTTCTGCGTTGATGCCCAGCAACCTTATGGATGAGGCCATATTTTGTTTAGGAAATTAACCGCCTCAATGAACGAGAGTAAATCTAATGCTTGGTGTTCTTTAGGTTCAGATAGTACAAGATTTTCTTAGAAATAATAAGGCGAAAATTACATAGAATTTGTAGAAAATATGGTTTCAAACTTTAATATTCTGTGTTGTAACATGAGCATAACTGTTTACTACTTCCACAACCACCTAGATCGGTTTCTAGATGCTTAAGGTGATTTTAGAAAAGAAACGTATACATATTGAGCAACCAAATAACATAAAATCCTACACAAGGATGGTGTAGACAATGGACACCATTATAGGGCAGAAGTAGTATTTTCTCTGTTTGCGCAATGCTTGGATACGGCAATTGCATCAGACTCATGGGGGCAAATTGGACCAGCTGAAGTTCAGAAGAACGGTTGCCGGAGACATCCTGGAATCAAACCAGGAGCATGTCAAAAGGGGCCTATCAAAGCGAAATTCGCATAAAAATGTTCACTCCAAATTTGATAAAATAAACCATCCGATAATA
Organism: Pissodes strobi; assembly: GCA_016904865.1. Taxonomy (NCBI): domain Eukaryota; kingdom Metazoa; phylum Arthropoda; class Insecta; order Coleoptera; family Curculionidae; genus Pissodes; species Pissodes strobi. Next base: position 94,181 of record MU181956.1, read on the forward strand.
TATCCAGAAAATCAACTCAAATGTGAGAAACGTAATGCGCCCCTCCACCCAAATGTTTTGCTTAAAAAATATCACACACTTATTAGTATTATTTTTTATAAATTCATTTTTATTATATGTTATGCTGTAAAATAAAAAAATATATTTAGTTCAGCGGCAATGGTTCATGTTACTACTGTCCCTTTTAAAAGAACTCTTCATATTTTTGAGCAAGCCATAATATATCCAATATTTTATTATGAATTTATAAGTGTAACCACATGATATTTATGAAAAAATATTAAAAACCCTAAGAAAAAGTAGCGTCAGTAACATCGAGGTTAACAATCTGCTTCATGGGTTTTATAGTGATTTTATTTATGTAAGAAAAAGTATAGAAAAATCAATATAACCCGAGAAATAACTACAAAAGAGAGTTTTCTATGCCGCAGTTTCGAATAAATAGGAAATAAACAAACACATTTTCATTTTATTTAAATTTTATTTAAATTTTATTTTAGTATATCCATGTAACAAAAGATAATGAGATAGAAGTTCCGTGAAGTGTTGGATGATAACGAGGTTAGTTGCCAGTCTGTTGCTTCCTGATAAATAAAATATATATTTTGCTGGATTGAACAGCCGAAATTAATAAATATTTATTACAGATCACAGTAAAACGATAATCCATTTTATTCAATTTTACTTAAAATATGATACATTTTAAAATATTTTGTTTTGCTAGTAATATAGTTTTATTAGATCGTCTTTCACCATTCAATTAGAATTATTACCTCGAACTTGATTTTAACCCTAAACTTAGCAAATCTCAAAATAATATTATTTGTTTAAAAAAAAAATATTTCAGTTAGTCGTGATCCATATAATTGGATTTATTGTTAAAATATACATATTTTTTTGCAAATGAAAAATATGAGTTGTAACCTGTAAGATACATTGTCAACGTTGCGGTAAACTCAACCCTCCAAATATTGCATCCTATAGGATACATGGCCAGTTTCTCTAACAATCATGTTAGAAGGACTTGCAGATGAAGACTTTTCCTTTTTTTGTTCTTCATTTTACGCTACTTCCGCTACTTCTTCGGACCTAAATATTTGACTACAATTATCAAGGTATAAGAGCATGCTCACAATCCCAATTAAAATTTTCCACAATTAGAGTCGCAAGATCGTCAGAAAAAAACTTCTTGAAATATTCTATCGGCGAACATATATATTGGCAGGGGCTGTAAACGGATTTTGTGGAATACCTATGGGAAACCCAAATTTATTATTTGACCAAATATACTGTAAGCTTGAAGTTTTCCTCTTTTGATATTTTTTTAACTCTCTGGGGGTTGTAGATTTTCCATTTCTTTGAAAATTAGGGCTCCAGAATCTGAAGCATTGTCTTGATTATTTTTTTGAAGTTGCTCACTTTATTTTTAGCGGCTTAAAAAATTTTTGATGGTATATTACCCTTGGACAACATAAATTTTAACGAGTGTTTTAGGCAAAGAAAGTTTTTCTACAGGCATTAATTCAGCTTCACGACCTGGATCTCCTTGGTTTTCACCACTCTTAAAATTTCGTGTGTTCTCATCAGATGAATTATTTTCCAACTTCCATATTTTGTAACTCGTCAAGACACGCTGGTAATGATAAAGTGATAGACGAAATTTCCAACACAGCACCATCTCTTTCCTGTTCGTCATCACTCGCTGACACATCTTTATCTGAACCTCTGTCATATGGTGGAGGGAAGGGTATAATTGTATTCTTTTTTGTAAGTATTGGGTAAGGTCCATTGCTCTGAAAAAAAATTAAACAGTGAACTAGTTTTTGTAAAAAAAAAATTTAAAATTGAGACACCTAATATATTTGGCAATGCAGATAATATGATACAGTTAAAGAGAAGTCACGTTCATCGGAAAAGTGGCAATGTTGACTATGGGATACATAATATTAGGAAGCGAACTTCCAACACTAAAAATATTTTTTTCTTTGTAACTAGGTTGTATGCCAAGAAATCAATTTAAATAATTTATAATGTCAATAAATAGAAAGGACTTTGGTGCAACCCTGGTTTCTTTTCTGATAGTTTCCACAATGTGCAGCAGATGGCCACAATAATTATTTACATTAATATTTTAACTCAGGCTATCCCAAATTATATGATTTCATTTTTTCGTTCTACTTATTACCTTGGTAGTGCAACAAATCCATATTAATCGATAAAAATCATGGTTAACTTTGTTGTTGTTTAATTTAATAATGACTAAACAATTAAGTTTCATGTGCTTCTTATTTAAAGTAGTTGGCATTGGGCAGAATCATGCTCACATCCACGATACACATATAACGGTATGCTGATTTCTAGACTCGTTTTTGACTCACCCGCGCATCTACGTCAGCCGGGAAAAAATTTTGCTATTGACGCTGTCATACTTCATTTAGTTAAGTGAATTTTTAGATTTGTTTTGTGTTTATATATGTTATATTAAAATGTAAATTAAAAACTTATAGTATAATTATGCCGAACTGTGATGTGGCTACTTGTAAGAACAATAATAGGACCACCAAAGGGAGTAATATTAAATATTTTCGTTTTCCTAAACATGAGTTAGCAAATCAGTGGATTCGTGCTTGTTGAAGAGAAGATGGAATTAACATAAAAGATGGTGAGTATCTTTAATTATTAAAGCTTTATTTTATTATTTATTATTTTTATTACATATTTCCACGATTTACATTATTTTTTATGGCATTGGCATACACTGTAAAGGGAGATCCTATGGCTAGAGATGGATCCTAATTTCACGTACCGTACCGTGATTTTAGCTGCCGCTAATTCGACATTCGGGTGCTGCTGTGCCTTAGTTCCGTTCTTTAAACATTCTTTTTAGACATACCACGATCAAGTCACAGTCCACGGTCCAGCCAGACACTATGTGGTTAAAAAATATTTGCCAAAATTTAAATAAGTAAAAAAAATAAAGCAAGATGTATTATTGAAGTGTGATTGAAGTGAAACTTCTTAACGCGCGCCGGGAGGAAGATTTATATATGCTCACATACGATGGTACCAGGGTGCTAATATCGGTGAGGTTCTGTACCGCTACAAAAGCTCATTGATTTGCGCACCTAATCGCGCCATGTCTTCCTGACGCAATCATTCTGTACCAACTAACAGCTCTCGTGGCAGAGTGGTCTAGGTCGTTAGGCCTCGATTCGGCGGCTCTTTCTTTTTGTTAATTGAGTGTTATATTTTAAAAAACTACTTTTTAACGAAATCCGTTACGATATGTATATGATTTTATTGTGATATGTTTGTTAGCTTACAAGCAAAAAATATGGGATTTGCTCTATTACCTTTTCAAGACATAAGCGAAACTTTTATGAAGAATATTTTTTTTTCATTTAGGATTCCCTTTTTGTTAATTAGTATTATATTTAAAAAATTGCATATTTAAAAAAAAAAACTACTTTTTAACCAAATTCGGTACGATATGTAGGGGGTCGTGTCATTTCCTTGACAACTCCTTGATTTTGTCTTGATCTTGTCTTGATTTCAAGACAAGATCATGAAACAAGAAACGATCCTTGTTTTTCAAGACAAGAGAAGAAATTAGTCCTCAAGTCCAAGATTTCTTGGAAAGAAACCAACAAAGTCTTGAAATTTCTTGAAAATGTAAAATAAAAAAAAATAATTTGTTTTGCTAGTTTATTGAAAAAAAAAACAAAGCACTGAAACATTTTTACTGGAATGATAAAAAAATTATTATGTAAAAAATAACTTTTTTATTTTCAAAGATTTTTAAGGTATTGGGATCAAAAAGTACTTTGCAAATCGAATCTACTTTAGTGGAAATGAAATAAATATGTAAAAATGGGCAAAAAATATTTGGAAGTGTTCAGAATATTGACTATTAAATAATGAGGTCAATACAAAGGAAATTAAAATTGTACTTTAAGTTTGGTAAAACTATATCTTGTGGGCTAAATTAAATTGAAAAATGTTTTAATGCTTAGTGATTTTTTATTTGCAAGGGATTTTTTTTATTATTTTTCGATATGTTATGGGCTAAGATATTAGAATCAAAAAGAGATTTGCTCAGCTGATCTATTTCAATGGCGTACAGAATACTTGAATTTACGTAATTTTTTAAATTAAGAAAAAAATAATTTATGAAGGAATGAACTATAAAACAATACTATCATGACCGCGTGCCCCTCGATTCTACGCATCAAGTATAAACATCACATCAACTAATCTCATCCCGACTTTTTTACTTAGTTCCCAAATGTTGAAATAATACTTAAATAACCATTTATACATTTAAATTATTTTCTAGAGTAAAACTATGTATAATATATCAATTATAATTAGTAATATAAATATGGAATGGAAATGCTTTTATTCTTTAGTTAACACACGTACACGTATAATTACGAACGTATCTATTATCGCAAATGTCCTTTAAAATCCCCCAAAACTGCGAATATTGCATTTCAAAACATATGTTCTATACACGCTTACATAGCAGAATCGAAAGCGTCGTTCCCGGGTGACGTCACACGTTTCTGTGTGGGAGGTTCTGCCTGCGCAAGAGCATACCGTTATATGTGTATCGTGCTCACATCTCGAATAAAAAGTCTGTATTTTTCAGATTTGGAAAATTTATCTTACGCTGCTTGGCAGTCTCAAACCTATATAAGGAACTTGCTTTTTAATTATGTTATTCCTATTTAGGCGTATTTTGCTTATGGATTAATGTTGATGCAAATAATGGCAAGTAATATAGCATTGGCAACATCGCAAAAAAGCGCCGAAAAAGCTGCTCTGATGTAATTAAAAATTCAAAGCACGCATCTGGTTCAAAGAATTAAATCTCTTTTATGAGCAAGATATTATCTACTCAAATAAAATTAACAAAGCAGGATACCCGCTTTTGACGGAACATGCAATCATTCTCTGAATATTTAAAGTTTTCTTTTGAAGCCATGTGTTTTGGTAATTCGATTTAGGCATTGCGGTAAAGCGAGGTTTGATTTGTGGCTTACTACGGAGGTGCTGGCTGACGACTCAGTCATGAATATTCAACTTTACCGCGGCAACGATTGAAGCCAGAACGAAAACTCATATAGGTTTGTAACCATTTTAATTTAATTTTTGTACGCCCATGCTATTTCGGATTGTTTACCGTGCTTGGTTTTAGAACGGTAGGTTAAGTTTACTGGTTACTAAGCAAAAACGCGACGGTAAGTAATTTACTTACCGTTCAGCTGAACGGTAAGTGAAATATATATAATTATATCCATAGTAACAACAGAACCCACTTAAGGTTTAGTGGATCTACAGGGCAGAAATAATTATCCAAAACATAATTTTTGCCATTTTCAAGATATTTGCTTAGTCAATGTCTTTGTGTTCATAATGGGCGTGCAAAAAATAGTATAAGCATCTCGAACAGTAAGGAGTTTACCGATCTCCTCCAATATTGGCGACTTCGCGAAGCGAAGTAGCCAAACATTGTCGTCGATCGGTAAACTGTCCTTACTGTTCTTGATACTTAATATACTATTTACCTTGTTTTAAATTACACGTTAACACACACTTTTATTAATGGACCTGTTGTGTTCATGAATACCGGTTAGGATTCTACTAAGCAAGTCAAGTGGCCAAGTATTAGATAAAACACAACAAAATGCCGTACTTAATAGGGCAGATAGTATATAAGTACAAGTGGAGGAACCATAGACAAGGAAATTGTCTATAGAGGAAACAATAAGAACGTTACTCGTTTTAGAGGCTACAAGCATGCACAGTGTATTAGGTGCCCGCGTACCGCACACTTGTCGACCATCTTGAAACTAAATTATATCGGAGATTCGGTCCCTCTTGTTATTCGCTATGTGCAACTGCTGGGTCGGAACAATCATGCCATAAAAGATTCGAATTTTTACGATCAAGTTTTCGATGTAATATAATGATTATTGAAATATGGAAGCTCGTATATGTTCTATTATTAGTTGTAAAAATACATAGAAGAACGGTGCATGCTTAAGACCACACGAGAAAACTGAAAACTTCAACAATGCGAGATTGATATTATGAAAATAAATAAAACAAGTACTTGAAGTACTTTGTTTTATTCTATATTTTGAAATTACTTGCCGCATTCTTGGGGTATAATGTTAAATTCTGCTTTAAAATCATCCTTAAAATATAGCAAAAACTGCTGCTTATTGTTTGAAAATGTCCAAATTCTCCGATCCTGACCATTTCCCAAGCTTCAAATCGTTTTAAGTACGGCAAATAAATCTACTTACTTAATACAAATACAAATAATTTATTACTATTTAACTGCCAAATATCCCAGGCCAGTCTGACACTTCTTTATCCTCCAGTATGGAGGTACAATACCGGTTTTATTGCGGGTTAGATAGCTATGAATATCCAGATGAGCCCGAAACTGACCACATTTTTTTATGAAAATAATGTTTTCCAATATAAAGAGTGATGGCAATGTGAGCACACCAACATCCCTAAAGGCATTCCTGCAGTCTTCCCCGAAACTCCGACCGCTAATGGCTGTGGCAGCCTTCCCTTGCAAAGCAAAAATTCGACAGGCCTGTGGAGAATGATCCCATGCCAGCAGGGCATATGGCAGGTGTGAATGAAACACCGCGCAATAGGCTGCCCTGAAAGCACCTATGGTTATGCACGAACGAAGTATACGAAGAAGGTACAGACTCTTAGAAAGATCCACATGACAATTATTCCACTGGAGTCCTGGATCTAAATGAACTACAAAGAACTTGACATACGAGTCAGTATTGCTGTTGCCCAGGTCTCTCATAGCAAAGACAATTGTGCTGGTTTTGTCCTGGTTAAGCACAAGTCTGTTAGCTGAAAACTATTCTTCAGCCTTCTCACGGGCAATCTGACAGCTCTGAAGTGAAAGCTCAAGTGAGCTCGCACCACATGATACTGTTGTGTCATCGGCGAAGAGAGTATAATGTGAATCAGGATCTGCTACTGGTTAATAATTTACGCAATATGCATAAGGTATCTATCGTCTCATCATACTAAAAATAAAAGTTTTCAGGATAATAATATACTACTAAGCTTTGTGCGCGTCTACCATGGTATACGTGTCGCAGGTGTACATAAATAAACCTTAACGATTCAGTTTATGAAGTACCGTTATGTAAAATTATTACCATCAGACAGTTAATCAGTCGTAACGATAATGTTTATCATTTACCACAATATAAATTAAATTGTAAGAATAAGGAAATATGACATAATAAACAATGGGCATTAATTGAACCACACTAGTAAATAGTATCCTACCAGAGGTATACTTATTTAGATTAGCATTGGTAAGATTTGTTTACATTTAAACAGTTTCGAAATATTTGTATTAATACAACGCGTCAGTTGCGATACGTTATAATCAATTTTAAAAAATTTGGTTAGTATTGGATAATCGTCGAATCAACTTCTAGTTAGTTTCACTTAGTCTCAACTTATTTTACTTATTTGAGCCGGTTCCAATACGTTCTAATCAGTTTTAATAGATTTGGTTAGTTTTGGTTAGTCGTCTATTCAACTTTCGGTTAGTTTCTCGTAGTCTCGACTTATTTTAGTTATTTGAGTCGTTTCCGATACGTTATAATCAATTTTAAAGATTTGGTTAGTTCTGGTTAGTCGTCTTATCAACTTTCGTTTAGTTTCACTTAGTCTCAACTTATTTTACTTATTTGAGCGAGTTCTGATACGTAATAATCCATTGTAATAGATTTGGTTAGTTTTGGTTAGTCGTATAATAAACTTTCTGTTAGTTTCACTTAGTCTCAACCTATTATATTCATATGAATCGGTTCCGACACGTTATATATAAGTTTAATAAATTTGGTTTCTTTTGGTTAGTCGTCTAATCAACTTCCGGTTAGTTTCACTTAGTCTCTACTTATTTTAGTCATTTCAGTCGGTTTCGATACGTTATAATCAATTTTAATAGATATGGTTAGTTTGGGTTAGTCGTCTAATCAACTTTTGGTTAGTTTCACTTAGTTTCAACTTATTTCACTTATTTGAGCTGATTCTGATACGTTATAATCAATTTTAATAGATTTGGTTAATTTTGGTTAGTCGTCTAATCAACTTGCGGTTAGTTTCCCCTTCCCAGATCTGCGGTTAGTTTCACTTAGTCTCAACCTATTTTAGTTATTTGAGTCGGTTCCCATACGTTATAATCATGTTTAATAAATTTAGTCAGTTTTGGTTAGTTGTCTAAACAACTTTCGGTTAGTTTCATTTACTCTCAAGTTAATTTACTTACTTGAGCCGGTTCCGATAAGTTATAATAAGTTTTAATAGATTTGGTTAGTTTTGGATAGTCGTCTAATCAACTTTCGGTTATTTTCACTTGGTCTCAATTTATTTTACTTATTTGAGCGGGTTTCGATACGTTATAATCAGTTATGCATAAACCGTGTCGTGACGTTCACTAAAATTTTCCGTGTCGTGATGCGACCTTGGACACTCACTGTCAGGAAACCAAAGTGTTCATCTGAACCGGCTCCGATACGTTATAGTCAAATATAATATTTCTGGTTAGTTTTCGTTGGTCGCCAAAATTCGGTTCGTTTTGGTTAGTTTTAACTTACTTTAATTTGTGTAACCTATTTCGATACATTTTAGCCCGTTTTGATGCTTTTGGTCACCTTTGGTTAGTCATTAAATCAACTTTCCGATATGTTATAGCCAATTTTAATGTTTTTGGTTAATTTTGGTTAATCGCCAAAATTCGGTTAAAACTTACTATAATATTTTTAATCTGTTTCGATACGTTTTAGCCATATTTGGTGCTTTTGGTTAGTTTAGGTTAGATTGGGTTAGGTTGTGTTAGATAGTCGTCGTGGGTAGTCGTTCAATCAATATTCAGTTATTTCAGTTAGTTTTAATTTTAGTCATTTCAATCGGCGCCGATACGTTATAATCGAATTTAATGTTTTTGGGTAGTTTTGGTTAGTCGCCAAAATTCGGTTCGTTTTGGTTAGTTTTAACTTACTTTAATATTTTTTATCTGTTCCGATACGTTTTAGCCTTTTTTGGAGCTTTTGGTTACTTTCAGTTAGTCCTTGAATCAACTTTCGGTTAGTTTCAGTTAGTTCCAATTTAATTTAGTAATTTGAACCGGATCCGATAGGTTATAATCAATTTTAATTTTTATGGTTAGTTTTGGTTATTCGCCAAATTTCGGTTACTTTGATTTAGTTTTAACTTACTTTTATTTTTTTAATTTGTTCCGATTCATTTTAACCCTTTTCGTACTTTTGATTACTTTGAGTTAGGTTGGGTTAGTCGTTCAATCAACTTTCGATTAGTTTCAGTCTGCTTTAATTTATTTTTGTCATTTGAACCGATTCCGTCCTCAGAAACAGACTAACACGATCTCTCACGTATATTACGTGATGTGCCAAATGTAGCACGCACTTTTTCGTGATGTGATACCCCATAATAGGAAAGCAAAAACATTTTCAATGTTAAAATTCGACAGGCCTGTGGAGAATGATCCCACGCCAGCAATGCATAAGGCAGGTGTGAATGAAACACTTTGATTTGTCACCATTTACTGACAACGAGGCGAACACCGGCAAACTTTGCCAAATCGCGGCCAACCCCGACAAACAGACCTCACACACATTCGTGTTTGCCAAACTTGGCCAAATGTGTATGTCCGGCATTAGAAAGCTTTCTTGTTACAAGATCCACATGACAATTCCACTGGAGTCCTGGATCTAAATGAACTCTAAAGAACTTGACATACGAGTCAGTATTGCTGTTGCCAAGGTCTCTCATATCAAAGACAATTGTGCTGGTTGTGGCCTGGTTAAGCACAAGTCTGTTAGCTGAAAACTATTCTTCAGCCTTCTCACGGGCAATTTGACAGCTCTGAAGTGTAAGCTCAAGTGAGCTCGCACCACATGATAATGTTGTGTCATCGGCAAAGAGAGTATAATGTGAATCATAATCTGCTAGTGGTTAATAATATACGCAATATGCATAAGGTATCTATCGTCTCATCATACTAAAAATAAAAGTTATCAAAATAATACTATACTACTAAGCCTTGTGCGCGTCTACCATGGTATACGTGTCGCAGTTGTACATAAATAAACCTTAATGATTCAGTTTATGAAATACCGTTATGTAAAATTATTACCATCAGACAGTTAATCAGTCGTAACGATAATGTTTATCATTTACCACAATATAAATTAAATTGTAAGAATAAGGAAATATAACAAAAAAAACTATGAGCACTAATTGAACCATGCTAGTAAATAGTATCCTACCAGAAGTATACTTATTTAGATTAGCATTGGTAAGCTATGTTTACATCTAAACAGTTTCGAAATATTTATATCAATACAACGCGGAATGAATAAAACACGCAATCTAATATAATGCTGAAGATACTAATAACACGCCAATACACACTTATCTTATCTGGTCTCCGCCGATATCATCTCCGGCCTTCTGAACGTAGGCTGCTACTAGGCGCCTTGGAACCCATAAAATCTCAGTGGCAATTGAGGTAATGCCCCTACCTCGGTGGCTGTAGTCGGTACCAAAAAAAAAGACACAATTAACCGGACTGACGGGTAGCTACTTCGATATCTACTTAATCTCGCTCCAAATAAAAACCCTAAAAGAGAACAAGCTTTAAGTAAGTATTCTCCTACTGCCATTTTCGACAGCCTCCTCTTTTAGAACACTCTCCACACAAAGCGTATTTAAAAATAATAATAAAGACCCTTATAGAAATTTAGCCGTCCTCGACAAAATGGCGAATATCATATAACCAATATCATATCACCCTATAGGTAATTGGCATAATAAAAGCCCTAAGGAGAGTAAACAATATATATTGTTCTATTTTAATTTGCCCTTTAAAAAAATTCATACCCTAGGCCAGATCAATGCCTGTCCATTTATGCAATTAATGTAAAATCATTCCCTAAGCTTATGTAGTACTTTAAAATGTTCTTGTAATAAAAAATTTAAAGTAGAATAGTATATTAAGATACTAGTTTTAAAAGACCATATTTTATCGCACGAGCCCGAAATTAGGAAACGACCCGCTTGCGGGGAGTTTCCTAACGTGCGAGTGCGCTAAATGTCTTTTAAAACGTGTATTTTATACTATTTTTTTCTATTTTGCACGTTTTTTAATGAAAAACATTAATTTATTCAAGTCGCTATCAAAAGTTGGACGTCCATCTTGTCACTTTTGACGTCTGTATTATTAGGAATCCCATTCAAAACGGTGTCGAAATTTTTGCTAGTGAGCCTTGGCATTGAACAATTTTGTTAATATCATAGTATTCAGTCAACAAAAGTAGTGTCGAAAAGAGCTTCTTTTCAACACTACTTTGCGTATCGAAAAGACTTCTTTATGATACCAAAATAGAAAAAAGATGTTTATTAAAAATCATATAAACCTATATCATATTATACAATACAAGTTCCCATAAAGACAAATGAATCAGCCATGAGTGATCGACTGCAACATGATACTGAGGACGGTGTCATGAATCACTATTCAATACGCTTCATTGCCCCTGAATATTACTGCTTGTAAAAGTAATGAATATCATGAAGTAATGCTATGCCTGTTCCTGGCTTAAGTTATCTTACGTTCGATGATAGTGTATGATATAACAAGTGTATTAATTAATAAATATTGAACAAGATTCAAGAATAACACTTTCTATATAGCAATATTGTGCAGTACACTCAATCCCCTCTGGGACCGTTAGAAAACTATAATTAAGTGGTTTACACCATGAGAAAAGAAATCGCCCTGTACACAAAATAAATAGGTATTTTCAAAATGTAATATATATATATATATATATATATTTATTTATTTATTTATTTATTTATTTATTTATTTATTTATTTACCTAGCTACGTAGCTTACGTGGTGATGATGAATAGGAGCATGTCTCTCTCTTACAGTCACCCCTTGGGGAAGTAAACGGCCTATTTTGTTCCGGAATCTTACGCACGTGGCAAGTTACCAAAAATCTTGACTTCACACAAATAAATTCCAACAAATCCACAGCCAATTAATTTATTCCACCAAACTAGTAACTACGACAACTTCTCTAGCCCGAAATAAGATTATCCACGTAAGGGCGAATTTGAAATTCTTAAACTTTTAATCAGGTTTAAGCACTACATCCTCTTTGGAGGGTTTACCAAGAAAGAGAACGAGGCCAAGCCAAAATCGTCCACCTCGAACACCAAGTTCAATTTTTAGGAGCTAGAAAAAATTCGACCAATAGGCCAGATTTAAATTATTGTCCTACGACAACACGTAAAATACAATAAGATAGTTGCCACCAAATTTAATAACATCTCCAATACGCAAGAAAACGTACTTAAGGCTGTATGATATTATGTATTGTGGGCAGGACAAAGAAAACCGACGATAAAGACATTATCCACAATGACCAACCAACAGAAACCACTTCGTTCCGGACCGCAGCCATTTTAAACTCCTGACATCCAAAACGCTAAACGCATAATTCCGTGACGCAATAATTCAAGATTAAATGCACCTTTAGTCAAGAGTCTGCATCTCTATTCGAACCAGCTGCGAAGCAACCCGGGTGGTGTTGCCAAATTTAGGGAACACAACGCAACCACTAAATCAACTTGCCTGCGTACGTCAAGCTAAAGCGAAAGAAGTCGTTTAACATCAAACTGATTGTAGCATATCAATAAATTATGTTGTTTCTTGTTGGCTTGGTCCAAACACATCTAAATCGCACGCGGATCGCTAGAGAAACATGTACATTTTTTAAATGGATTCTTTTATCAATCATGTCGTGTTTTGCGACTCCGCAAGTTTCATATGGTAAGTAAAGCAGCCTTTAAGAGATATTAAAGTATATCAAATTTTACTCCAAAATCATTCTTTCGAAGTCAATAGCTTTGTATAGCTGATCCCAGACTGATTGTAAAGGCTAAAGGTGGGTTCATTAATATTAACGAGATAATATTTTTTTGGGTAGGCATTTCTTTATCATTCAGAAATAGTCTGACATAGCTTCTGCGAACAAAGTTTATGATATATAAATTTCAATTGACAATGTTTTATAATACACAAATAATCTGTATTTATCAATTGAACCCGGATTTTCTTGTAATTTACGATCTCATACAGGAAATTTTTATAGAATATTTAAAGAGCATGCGTTAGATGGCACGTTATATTTAAAACTGAAAGTCAAGAAATCACCAATTTAGTATTTTCAGCCGGACCGATGCGATTTTTTTGTATATTCTGATTGGGTTCGCCCTATTTGATGTACGAAAGTTTCATTGCTCCATATTATTCGGTTTTTCAGTAAGAAAATATTAAGGGTTGTATCAAACCTCGAAATGTCTGTGTCAGCTGACGCTGTAAAAGGCATCATTTTCAAAGTGTCTTCTACTATAGTTTTTGACATAAATTATGGCAATATTTCCAAACCCATTTAGCCAACTTACCAATAGATGCGAGCGGTAGCCAGTAATACAGTGGAGAGCTAAGTTCGTGGATTCTTCGGTACACTCTAATAAAGTTAACTGCGACTCAAATAGGAACAATTTACAATGTTATTAAATATTGAAAACTAATTTTTGGAGGAGCTTTTCAATAAGTTATAATATTTCCCCAAATTAAATACTTTAACCTTTCTCTATTATGGATGAGATACCTTGATAAAAACAATTATTATACAGTACAATTTACATCACATGTATAAATAATAAAGCAATCACAAAAAGGGCCTACATAATAAAAATACAAAAGCCTTCAATTTAATTACATAATATTGACTATTATAGACAATTGTGTCAGATACAATCTGTTAGACAAATATCCTGCGTATCCATTAATAGCTCACTAAAATGATGAGTTGGTAAGTAGCGCACAGGGTTTAAAATTCATGAATTTTATTCTGCCGCAAGCATATAAAATAAGGCATGTGAAACTAGTCACTAAATATGTAGAAAATCTAAATTTTGCCAAGACAGTCTTACAAATAGGTAAATAATATTACTTACAAATCATGAAGTAGGTATTTCTAATCTTAAATTATCTCCAAATTAATACCAGGATTAGTATATATACGGTCCATGCATCTCCACAACACTTCAAATCATAACCTGACTTATCCAAACATTGGTACACAACATCCAGCCTATGATAAGCAACAAGAGCATAACACGCAAGTGGTAGTTCTAACCCAACACACGCAAAAATAGATATCGCAATTAAGGGAAAGCGATATGTGTGTGCTACCGCGGTACCCGTAGAGAGGACCCTAAAATTAATTGTTTGTCTTAAGAACAAATAAATATCTAACATTGAAAATATCTAACACTGAAAACTCATAACCTAACTAGTTTGCCATCTTACCTATTGAACTATCTATAGGATCTATTGCCTGGTGATAGGCAGTGGAACAAAACAAATAGTGCCCATTCTAGAGATTTCTTCAAAATCAATAATCGTCAATTCCATATATCGGCAATATGAGAGCAACATCAACATACATTCTTCTAGAAAGATTGGAAAATACAAAGAATTCCACTGAAGATAGCATGGAGATTTTGTGACTTACCACGTGGAGGTAGGATTCTAATAACTCAACAACAACTTTTATAGGTAGCCTCCATGACACTGGTTAAGGTTGAAATACATACACGTAACAAAAATATCATAAAATAATGACCCTAATTATTTCAACCAGTACATGAGGCACCTCAAAAAGACTTCACAAAAGATGCCGGCCTATCGACTCCCCGGCGGTCTAGGGCGTAAAAGGAAAACCCTGATCTCTCACGGAACGAATTTCAACATCCTGCATTGTTTTCAAATCATCTTATGTGAAATAGCGAGTCCAAGAGCATGAAGAACCATGTGACGTCACAGCTCGGTTAAACGAACTTCTGCTCTAGGCCATTTTCGTCATGCAACAAGTAATACGCCTTAAAAATCTGCAGAGAACCGTTACTTGGGAATGTCGATTCAATTGAACCTGTCTAACTGTCAAAATCGTATGTGCGGTATGTGCCTGACGCATAATATTAATAAATGACAACACGAAATCTCCTCATAGACGAAGAAAAGAAAAAGAAATAATACACCGATGTAAATAAATTACAAAATACATTAGATGACCCTTATGATCTCTAACTTGTTTGAGGTAGGTATTGCAACGAATTAGCTTAAAATAAGAAGTAAACAATGTTACAAATGTGTCAAACAAATTGTTAAGTTTTTATTAACTTTTAGATCAAAGAAAAGCTTCCGAGAATTTTCCTGAGTGATTAAAAGAGAGCTCACATATTAAAATCTATGAAGACAACAGCTAGCAAATTGAACTAGACAACCAGAGCCTAACTAGTCGAACACTTACTACTCACAAAGTGACAAAAATCAGACCTGATGTTATTATCATATCATAAGTATCTAGTACCTACATCATACTGAGACATAAATATAATTATAGAAAGGGTATTCAAAAACTTTCAGGTTAAAACAATTTAATGTACTTTATACACTGTACCTATATTGGAATAATCCAATCTAAATTATGATTGCAAACAAAAATAAATATGAACTAAGCAAAGCTATAGCGTTTGTTTATGCCGGAATTTGAAAATGCTCAAAATTCTCGCAAGAAAAATATAATCCTATTTTTTTAACCTAGAAACCGATGTTTTTATAACATTATTCTTAAAAAATCCATTTTCCCGACATTTTCAAGACAGAGAAGTATTTCAGTCATCACGACTTTTTTGGCTATCTTATTTGGTAATGTATAAAAATGCTGCTGGGTTTACCGATTATTGACATCAGAGGGAAGTTAAGGGATCTTGCATATAACGAATAGTGGCGCTCGCTTCGGGTTCGATCCCCCTAAACTTGTATTTATATTAATTTTATTCTTTTGAGGGTTGGCGTGGGAATAATGGTGGTTGATAAAAAGGTATTATGACAAAAAAGCTTTCATTATTTATTTTTTGCAGGTAACAAAACTACCCAAACTGCCCTTAAATGCTTTATCCGCACAAAACAGATAATATGTTTTTCACGTTCACCAGCTTACTCCCGAGATACTATTTCACTTCAAAAAGTAGGTAATACCAAAGAAAATGTGTAACATTTTCTTTGGTAATACCGAAAAAAGAACTTAATTACTAAATATTAACAAAAAACTACAAATGTGCCAATAACTGGGTGAATGCCAACAATTGGGTAGTTTACCCTACATTCATTACCAAATTACAGTTTTGTTCAAAATCAGGATATATCAGTAGTGCTTACGATAATCCCACTCCTGAAAATGTATTATTTGACTGCTTGGTTATAGAGGATAGTATCATGCAAGTTAATCAACCGAAAGAGTCGCATTAGATTCAAGGGAATCAAATAAAAAATATTCCGTTCTAATTTTCGTGTGGCATATCATGTTGGTCTTGAGAATTTGGATGATCCCAACAAAATAGTATTTTTTATATCCGACGTGATCATTATATACAAAATGTAATTATTATTTCAATTCAGCTTTCCAATCTAGTATATTCCTAATTTCATTTTATTCCGTTCTAATAAGATTCGCTTATAGCATATCCGCTAAAAGAAGCATTTTGAATGTTTACCGAGGAAAAGCTGAAATAACGAAAACACTCTGGTCGTTTAAATAATAATGCAAGGAATAACGACTGTACTGAATATGCTTCTGCTTAGTTAAGTAAAGCTTTTAAATATCCTTGGAAGAAGTGTTTAGAGTGCAGCAAACTTAATGGATAAGGTTGAGATAAATCAGAAAATATTCGTACTGCCACAATTAGGTATGACTAATTTTCAGAACACAAATATTTTTGTACAATATAAAGTATTGTCTTAGTTCTTTCTTAGAGAGTCCGTTAATTTTCTTGTCAATAACAACTAACCGATTTAATAAAAAAAGCCTAAGTAATGTCTTGGCGAGTTATTAGATAACGTACGAAAGATGACAATCTAGAACTAGAAGAGGATATGTGCATGATATATATTTTAATATGAGTGCTTAGAACTAACTTTACAAGATAAGAAAAGAGCTGTGATATGTCTACATAATTGCCCAGACTGCGGAAAATAATCTAAATGGTCAGTAATTTTTTACGGCAGCAAATATTCCATCAAGCATCTCATTGCAATTATTAAGGAAATATGTTTTAGTTAATATAATGCTTATTTAGAACTAGAGAATGTAATAGTAATTATTTTTAGTTGGACATCTATTTGGTTCCAAAATTAAAGGTGTATCTTCACGAACCCAAAGTTTGAATTGGATAAAAAGGAATCAAGTTCATCAATGTGAAATTTTTGAAAAAAGATTAAAATTTTCAATATTTAACACTTTATTATTCACGCCTACTATCAGACAAAAGTACTTGCAGTATATCTCACGGATACAAAGATCAAATTGATGAAATAAAATTTTCAAATTTATGATTAAGATAAATATGCATTTTTTTGAAAAATGCTGTATTTTAAAACTTAAATTTCAATAAATATATAAAAAGCAGAAAACAAGTCTTTTTAAGCGAATAAATAAAAATATAAAAACTAAAATAAGCAAGTTTTCGTGTAGCTTGGACATGCCCTAATAATGTTTAACGTTTTTTCTCTGAATTCAATGTTTTCCCAATCTTCGTCATTCGAGATTCTCTAGGCACATCCTTCCTGACATATGAAAGCAGAGTGTTGCAGACAAAGATAAAAACCGTATGACTTACCCCAAATATTTTGTCAGCTGCGTCTCCTTTTCTTGTTGGTAAGGTGTACATTGTTTACGCGATTTATGGTCTTCAATAGTATTTTGGTTGGCTTGGTTAACCTTACTGGTAGTTGGATTAGTTCTCGATAGAAATTACTTGAGTCGCAATGAAATTATTATAGGCAAGCTAATTATCTGGGATAAGCTCTTCTAACAACAGTTTAAAAAAAAATTCTTGGAGTTCGTGACATTTTCATCGCCGAAATATATTATCTGGGTGTTAATAGCTGTAATATACGGATGTTGCAGAACCTAGGGGTTGTAATTTTAACTTATCTTCTAAACAAACATTTACCGTAATGCCGAGTCTATAGTGGCCTAAACATCTTAAATTTACGTTGATATAATGTGTCAGCGTTGGTGTTGGCATGCTATAAAACGCCACAAACGCCAGTCAACGAAAAGTTACTATAATCAAAGAATATTATAGTACACAATTTTCTTTGATCTCTATTAGACTACAGGCACTCACCGTTTTCCCAGGTTGAGTTTCCCAGTCCACTACATCCTAATCTTATCTTTCTTGTACTGTTAGACAAAGATATCGAATAATTTTTTAATGGTATTCGGTAGTATCAGTATCAGAAGGGGGTGGCCCCTAGCGGGCGAGTAATAGTACTTATCTAATTAACTAATTTGTTTTAATAATAACTAAAAATTTTTACTTGCCCTTTTATTAATCAGATATCCACAGGAAGTCGGATGATGCAGAAATATTTTGATATTCCTAGTTAGGGACAATAAGAATTGACTAATGCGTGAAACACTCGTCTGTATATTTAGGCTTCTGCTAATTTTTGTTTTATCTTTGACAATGCCATGAAGTTTTATTACCTCCAATTTCTCGTCTCTTTAATAAGATGAAATGTAAGATTTGGTTACAGTAAAATTGCTTTACTTTTGAAAGCCATTCGGTCGTATCATTAAGCTTCCTATTAAATATCCAGCTGGAAAATTTTGTCCATTTCGTTTACAGTCTCCGAAAGTAAGTTATGGAAGTTTTTGACGATAATTAGCGAAGAATATTACCTGCATAATGGGACAATTTCATACTGGAAACTCTGTAATAATACAGAGTAATGTGCCATTAGCTGACAAACTATAAGTTAAATGAAGTTCTTGAGCAAAGTGACTTTGTTAACTGCAATTAGGGCGCATATTTTGAGTTTATCTAATGCTTTTAATGATAAACATGACCTTAACACTTAAGTTGCGTTAAGTCTATTATCAGTATTAAGGCTAATTAAATTTCATTGCAGCGTTATTATGAAAAACACATTATAGGAAGAAGCTTCCATATATTTTAAAATTACTTGCCAGAACTTTTTTAGTAAAATTTTGCCTAGAATCTGCTATGAAATCTGCTAAAATCATTGCTTTTCGCTTGAAAAGTTTTCAAAAATTTTAAACCTAGCCCAAATCTTCAAATCGTTTTAAATGAAAGTCCAGGCAAATATACACACTTATCTACTACAAAAACTAAAAGTAAAATTTTACCTCGGAAACTGCCATACAGTCCACCAGTACCAGTCCATTACGTGCTGATCTTCTCTTTCTTGTAATGTTAGGAAAAGATATCGAATAATTTTGCAATGGTACTTATATCATTTACTAATTTGTCTTAATAATAATTAATAATAATTACTTTGCTGTTTTCTTAAGCAGACGGCCATAAGAAGTCGGATGATGCAGGAATATTTAGATATTCCTAGCTAGAGACGAATAATTTTCGACTATTGCTTGATACACCCATCTGTATATTTCGGCTTCCGTTAATTTTTGTTTTATCTTTGACATTGTCATGAAGTTCTATTATCTTTCGTTTCTCGTCTGTTTAATATGATGGAATATAAGATTTGGCTACATTAAAATTGCTTTACTTTTGAAAGCCATTCGGTCGTAACATGAAGATTCCTATTAAATATTAAGCTGGAAAATTTTGGTCATTCCGTTTACATTCTCCATACGTAAGTTATGAAAGTTTTTGATGATAATTAGCGAAGAACATTACCTACATAATGAGACAATTTCATACTGGAAGCTCTCTGATAATATAGAGTAATGTGCCATTAGCTGACAAACTATAAGTTAAATGGAGTTCTTGAGCAAAGTGTCTTTGTTAACTGCAATTAGGGCGCATATTTGAGTTTTTCTAATACTTTCAATGATAAATATGACCTTAACAAATTTCATTGCAGCGTTATTGTGAGAAACGAATTATAGGAAGAAGCTTCCATATATTTTAAAATTACTAGCCCGGACGTTCTTTTTAATAAAATTTTAGTTAAAAATCTCGTATAAAATTGGCTAATATCAATGGTTAGCTCCAAACTCAATTAGCTACATATCCAGGATACTTTCCGCTGACGTGACAGGACAGATTCGAGGGCCTTAGACATCGCCGGCTCCAACCATAAGGGAGCACGAAGGAACCCCATGGTAATAAATAATCATACAGAGATCACCAAGAATATTGCATTGCAATTTTATTTTCCTATTTAAACTTTGTCTTTGTCTTTATTAATAGATGGGCGCCTCTCCCTTAATATAATATACGTATATTTATATCAGTATATCTAAATTTATAGCAAAAAGTAATAATTTCCAAGGATAGTTAAAACTGCATAACTTTTCGTTGCTCACATAAAACTAACTATAATCTTAACTAAACTAAAAACCTTATTCACTATATTTTCGCAAAAATCATTGTGAAAAGTAAAAATTAATTCAACATGCAAACCACCTATTATAATTATCACGAATTATCTTACTTTTCTTACGTATTTGCTGTAGCTTCATTACTACGAAAATTTGCCTTAGACAAAATTAATAATATAAAGTTAAAAGCGCGAGCTAGATAATTAAAAAGTCCTAAAAATGTTTTTTAAAGTGGATGCTTTTCAAAAGTTGGGCAGAAGCTTAAATTAAATTTCAGTGAAGTTTGCTTAACCTAAGTTAGTACTACTTATTAATTCCGCCATGTTATAATATGTTGTTTGGGATTTACTTCTAATTCGGATATTTTTGGTCTTATCTTGAGTCCTAATTATGTAAACATTAGTTTTTAAATATAGCATAAATCAAGTAAAATTTAAATCAGTGGTATACCTAGATCCCTTTCTATGGTGTAACTCTGCAGCCATGTGCATGCTGTGGAAGCATTCAACAATTTGCTTAAAAATATATATATAGCCATCTTTAAGAAAACATGTTATTTTCCTAAATGGTATGTTAAGGCAGATCACACATAGTTGGGAAGAATATCACATTAAATTGAAATTACAAACAAATATTGATATTCCTGGAAAATCGAGACACACTTTGTAGTACCGGAGCGGAACCCATTGTTACATCGTTCGATAGCGGGGCACCAAGGTGGACTGTATCTCATTATAAAACTCCTCAGCACAAGTATGATTCAGTTTAGGTAGAATAATAAAAACTTGTATGCCGACTTGCCAGAATGATATTTCACAAAAACTTAACTCCAATAGATACATACCATGTACCAATGAGATTTTACAGCGGTATATATTAATAATATAGTCATATGTTGCGTAATCCGTTTCAAAGCCATCTAATATCATCTACAGAATCGATCTAGGAAGCGAAATATTAGCTATTCAACAACGACAAGACTGTCTAGTTCTTCAAAATAATTCGTAGTTTTTGAATAGCTGGCTGCAACAACAGAAGTTGCGTATCACGAAATGTCTTCAAGAAGCCCAAAATTTTGTTTGCAGATTTCGGATGGTTAGCTTGTGATATTGTAGGATACATCATGAAGTTATGAAAACAGTCCATATAAACATAGGTTCAGAAATATCCCGCAAGATCACTATGGTTTTTCAAACAGAGCCCCACGCCAGAAACGTAGTGGTTAACGTAAAGATTAATCAGGAATCTATTTTTTTTTATGACAGTGGCACACACATTAAAGGGAGATCCTATGGCACTCGACGAGCGGTGTGTGTGCAAAGATGTTGATTGACACGATTCTTCAATATCTGTAGGTTGCAATTAGGGGAAAAGAGTTGTCCTGGGAGAGAGTTTCACAGTGATGCAGTGCGCCAGACCAAAAGTCTATTGTAAAGTGATGTCCTAGGTGTTTCCAGTTCTACGACGAATGGGTGCGTTCTTGCCGTCCGTCGTAACTCTGACAGGCGTTGCTGGGGCCGGGATTAGGCGGACCAAATCCTGAGACCATCTGTCTGTAAAACAAAGATATAACGGTCAGAGATCTGTGGTGTTCCAAACTATCCAGATCCCGGGTAAACTCCCGATCGTCGACGAGATGCACAGCTCTCTGCTGAATCGAATTCAGCAGCTTTAAGGTGTGCTAAGGTGCGGCGTCCCAGATGTGTGAGCTATTCTAAGTACTGTCTTATTCGCACTTCGTAGAGCAAGAGAAGCTGCTGCGGTGTATACAGTTTTTTGTTGCGAAATAGCGCACCAAGCTTCTGCGGAGCTGATTTTGGGTGGTCATGCCAGTATATATTGCTGTTGACCGAGATAACCAGTAGTCCGTTTGATGAGGATAAAGGCATGGTCTATCCTGCCATAATGATGTAAGTGGCCGCCGTATTGAGTTTCTTGATAGACGTGGCAACTTGGGTTTTTACTACATTGAGCTGGAACAAATCTCTGTCCCTCCAAGTTCGAACTTTCTCCAGATCTTGATTAATTCTTGTAATCTGCTCCTGTCTGCTGTGAGATAAGTCTCGGTCGCTGATAAAAGTTTTTCTGATCTAAATTGGGTGACAAAGATACTGTCATCTGCAGAACTGTAAACAGGATTATTGGTTTCCGTCCGCAGGTTATTAATATAGGTGAGGAACGGAGTTGGTGAAATTATTGCGCCCTGCAGCACGCGTGCATTAATGGTGAATGTATTTTAAATGTGTCCATCAACTGCAATGTGTAGAGATCGGTTTTTAAGAAAACTGGCAAGACAGCTGCAGAGAGACGCTAGCAGCCCGAAGGACGGAGTTTGTTGAGCAGTCCGTCATGCCAAACTCTGTCGAATGCCCTCGATATATTCAACGCAATCGCTCGAGATTCTCCGTAGTTCTCAATCGCCCTATTATTTCGTACATGAGTGACATAGGCCAATATATCTCCTGTCGATCTCTCTTCGTGAAAGTCGTATTGGTTATCGCTAATTAAGTAGATGGCGCTGTCAACCGAGTAAAGGTGCTAACTGTTTGCTCCTCAAACTTTTAATAATCATAAAGTCTGCTGTAATTTATAAAAACCAAAAGCACTAGGAAGTCGTGCAGTCTTGTCTAAAGTTGTGTCATAAGTGTTATTATTGCCGAAATGGGCAGCAAAAGCCTTACTTTGAAGGATATTAGTGCGCGAGTGGATTCACTGGCCAATAATCTTAATGGCGGATTGGATTTACTGAGAGAGGAATTTGCTAAATTGAAGTCGGCGCATACACCTAACTCCGAAATTGAGGATCCCTTGGGAGCTGATTTTGTAACCCGACTAAATACATTCCAGGAATTTGTGAATAGTTCTTTGGGAAGTCTTTCTAAGGAATTAACCAGCATAAAAAATGATGTCACTTCTCTGCAGCATAAAGTTGAATACCTGGAGAATAAACAAAACTCGACTTCTTTATTGTTGCATGGATTACCTCATGCTGCTACAAATAATATTTGCTCAACTGTCTTGGCATTTTTCAGGGATAAGTTGAATTTACCATTATCAAAGACGGAAATAGCTTATTGTTATCGCCTAAAGAAAAAAATGCATTCCTCTGTACGTTTGAACCTAGGTGTAAACACTCGGCCGGAGCCCATAGTAGTCGAATTCGTGTCGCGAATCTCTCGAGACACGGTATTTTTTAACAAGAAACTCCTTAAAGGTACAAAATTCCTTATTACCGAAGTGTTAACCGCTGAGAAACTTTCCTTACTCAAAAAAGCAAGACTTACTTTCAAGCAGTCTTCCTGGACTCTGAACGGTCGTGTTTACATTCAAACTGCTGATGGACGGAGAGTTATATCACAGCTTATACCGTATCGAATCAGTTATTTAACTCTCCACGTGTTTTGAAGCAATAAAATCCAACCAATAGGAGCATTTTCCTCATATTCTTGGCGTCTGCAACGAGCCGAATTATATGAAGGCGACTTCGTTTATTTATGAATAACAGTACCGGTCTGGTGTCCAATGTAGTGTTATCTTTTTCTATTACGACAGTTTGCCGAATCGAAGAGACATAAACGGAGGTTGAGTCGGAAACTGAACACACCGCACAGCGTTGGACTCTCGATTTTTTGACAAGAAGCAGCAGGTTACGTTCTTAGATTGGATTGTTTTCGTGTTATTATTTGTGCTCGATTGTTCGGTGATTTATTTAAGTGTGTTAACTTTTTGGACATTTAATCATTAAAGTGTATTCAATGTTAACCATGGTCGTACGTTGTTTTGTCTGCAAAAGGTACAAGAAAGCCAATCCAGCTTCAGGATATTTTAGTTTTCCGAAAAATGAAAGGTTGTAAGTAGATGTTTAGATTAGGTATTGAGATTAAAGTATAGTTCATTCATATCACATTGCATGATAAATTAATATTCTTCGTCGATAATTGTTTGGCTCCCTTCTGCAGGAAGTTTATCTTTTTAAACTTGAGACATAAATTGTAGTTTTGTCTAGCCTCTTAGCATCCCATAATAAAGGCAACCAATTTAGAACCGTCACACTAATATTACAAAGGTTGTATGTAAATTTCATTAGAAATAAGTAGTGAACAATGTCACATACCTACAACCATTAAATGGCTTCGAGTGACGAAATATCAATTTATTAAGGCCGTTTGACACGATCACATTTTTGATAAAATTTCTGCTCGTAGTAATCTTTCGAAAACGGCAATCTTACTTTGCGCTCGAAAAACACATAGAACTTTTTCTACAGCCGCATTTTTTAAAATTAAATCCACATTTTTCTCTATACTTATTCTGAAATTTGCAAATGACTATCAGTTTTGACATAATATTATATTCGGGCTTCGAGCTAGAACAGGATTGCCAGCAACAAACTGTAACAAAAGCACGACTGTCATTTATTTATCTTCGGTTTCCATGACCATTCATAGCACACTCGACGGAAAAAGTGAGATTTTTCTTTTCCATATTCGCGCTCATGATACAATAAACGTAAGATATGAGGTTTGTTCCAACCGACTTGAAAACCGTACGAGGGACCGTCATTTCTAGTTGACAATTTCACTTTTGATGGCGATAAATATCCTGTCATGTTGACAAACGAATTATACAACTGGAAATTACCGTCCCATGTACGGTTTTCATAGTCAGTTGGAACAGAGCTTATGATATCGCACAGGCGACGATTCGCCTGTGACGTCATTGAGGGCGTTGTTTGGCGCCGCGCGCCGGCCGGCATTTACAACATGAACGAACGTGTGCTTTGCA
Organism: Pissodes strobi; assembly: GCA_016904865.1. Classification (NCBI taxonomy): domain Eukaryota; kingdom Metazoa; phylum Arthropoda; class Insecta; order Coleoptera; family Curculionidae; genus Pissodes; species Pissodes strobi. Next base: position 119,509 of record MU181956.1, read on the forward strand.
TTTGAGATTCGTATGTTTTATATTTAAATTTTGTTGGCGTTACTGTTCCTTAGACGGTGTTTGTTGGTATTTTTAATTAAAAAACGTTTAATAATGAGGTGTGCTGTGGACGGATGTAAGGTGGATAACCAAGGCAAAAACTTTGATAGGAATATCAGGTGTTTCACTTTTCCCAAAGACAAAATTGTGTTTTCGTAAGGATAAATTTAATAAAACTTCTACACGTATTTGCTGAAAACATTTTGAGGAAGATGACTATGTACAGGGTGGCCACTTTAAGACGGGCCTATACCTTATCTTGAAGACTACGATGGTTGCAAAAAAGTTAAATACAAAAGTTGTTCCTAGTAAAACGATCTTTACTTTTTTGTATTTTTTTAATCGTTACTTTTTTATATAGTTAGTCAAAGAAAGTTACATTTTTTGAAATGAAACACCCTATATCTTATTACATTTTTGAATTCTACTTAAAATTCTAAACATATTAAATTTGATGTATGATGTTTAAACCTCTAAAGTTAGTAGTTTCACAGCTACAAACAGTTGAAAATCGATACTTTGGCTTCTTTTCACATTGGTAGCAGGAAGACCCTTAAAGATAGAGTAAAATTAATTCCATATTCCTATCTTAACTTTCCAAGAGCTATCTAATGGTGCTAACTGATGGTACCTACAGAGGTACCAGATTTGGTACCCATGGTACCACCTGCCAATGGTACCTACCGAGGTACCAGATTCAGTACCCATGGTACCACCTGCCAGTGGTACCTGCCGAGGTACCACATTTGGTACCCATGGTACCCTCGATGGTACCACCTGCTAATTAGTACCGTCAGATAGCTCTTGAAGAGTTAAGATACAAATGTGAAATTAATTTTACTCCATCTCTAATGGTGTTGCTACCATCAGGATTTGATAAATTTAACAATTTCTAAAAAAAGAAAGATGACTAAAATTATTATTTAAGAAAAAATATTATTGATCGATTTTCTTTTTTTTTTGCTCTCGATTGGCCAATACTCAATAAACGTTTTTTAGATAAACGTAAAAGTTTATTACGTTTTTCAAAAGATGCTGCTTTTAATATTACTATTTTGATCCATTCATCATAAACGTTATGTTGAATATTAGTTTTTTTTATTAAATAAATAGTATTAATATGTAATAATTAGTTTTTAATTTCACCCAGGACACAAATTTTCTTGATAAATAGAGAAAATAGGTAAAACATAATGATTATGTGCCTATAAACGTATGCATTTCAATAGAAGCCAAACACGCAATGACGTCACTGCGCGGAGCGAACGAATTTGAGACGGCTAGGTATCATACCTTCCGGTTATTGTATCATGGTTCGCGCTAGAGCGCAAAATAAGGATCCACGGCATTCGTCGATTTTGCGATTTCATTTCAATTTAGTAATTAGTTATTTTTCACGCGGCTGTAGAAAAATTGATATTCTATGTTCATATCAAAATATTTATATATTTTTTTTACACTTATAAACACCATATTCATGGTTATGTATAAATGACTGATCATTCTCGATCTCGTTTACCCTTTTTTATCAATTTCACTTACATATCATGTTTAATTTAATTTACTAAAAATGTAAACTAAATTAAACCCAGTCCGTCTCTGTTGAGTTCCAGCTGGCCATTAAAACCTAACATTTATAATGTATGAAGGGCATGTGCGAAAAATGAGGAAAGCATGAAAAAGTCAAATCTGGCTTCATCGACATCAAAGGAGCCGACGTAGAGTTCAATAACTGATTCGGTACGGTATAAGCTGTGGTTATATATAGTGAAACTGATTTAATTAAGTTTTCTATCCCTAGTGAAGTGTTAGAAGCTGAATAGGATATTTTTTAACCACTTATTATGAGGTTAGTGCTAACCAATGTTATGAATTGTGACTGGGTCACTCCTATATTGTAATTATATCACTCCTACCTATTTTGTATGTGGGTGTAAACGGGACTGGATTCCGCTGTTTTTATTTTTGTTTACAAGATTTATTTTTCTTATACTTTTGGGTTTTCATTGCTGTTTATTTCTTTTTGTTTTTGAAAGTAAAAGTTAATGCGTGTATATAATTGCATTTTCTTTTTTTTTTAATTTACTTAAATGCAGACGATAATAATAATAAATATATTCTTTAGAGGGGCAGTACGGTAAAAAAGCAAATTATCTTTTTTTTTAGTATATTTTGAACTTTATTAATTATTAGGTTACTTTTTTCTCTGTTTCCCTTTGTCCCATTAACTTTATTCCTTTTCTATGTTTGCATGTGCACATATTAACTCTAGGTCCTTATTTAATAGTCTTAATAATTTGAAAAACCACGTATCTCAGTTTAACTACGACGTATTAGGTATTTCTGAGACTTGGCTTAACTCTGAAATTAATAGCTCACAATTGAATTTTGATAATTATTTTCTTGTAAGGCAGGATCGTCCATCCAGAGTGGGTGGTATTTTGGTATGCATTAAGAAAAGCGTTTGCTTTGAAGTCATTCTAAAAGAATGTAAAGATTTTATTGAACACGTATGGATTAAGATATCACATGATAATAAAAATATTCTTGTTGGCAACCTGTATCGCCCACCCTCGGTGGATATACAAATATATATTACATACCTGGAAAGCCTTCTCATAGACTTTTATATTGTATTTGATACTATTATATTACTTGTCGATTTCAATATTAATATGATCGATCCTGGCAGTAAGTTTTCAACCTTAATTAATGATTCTATGTCACCTTTTAATTTAAAACAAATCATAAATACTCCGACTCGAATTACGAATAATAGTGCTACTCTTATTGATCTTATATTTTGTAACTCAGATATTATCAAAGATTCAGGAATTCATGATATTCAAATATCAGATCATATGCTAGTTTTTTGTAACTTAGATTTAAAGCCTTCTGACGATCCTGTTTTTTCGTTTCATTATCGGAAATTGAGTAACATTGACATGGACCTTTTTATGCGTGATGTTGAGTTGATACCATGGGACTTTTTGTATAGTTTAAATAATATTGATAGTAAGGTGGACTTTTTAACTTTTCAGATATTAGATCTTTTTGATATGCATTCACCCCTAAAAATTATATCAGGTAAAAGGAAACCATATCAACCTTGGATTACTCATACTATACGCTTAATGCAAAAATTTCGAAACAATGCCTTAAACAAATATAGACAAACCAAGAACCAGGCTGACTGGAATTATTATAAGCAATTACGTAATCTAACTACATCAGCAATCCGAGCTGAAAAGAGGGCCTATTTAAATAACAAATTTAAAAATTGCACACAGAAATAAAAATGGCAAGAACTAAAAAAAATTAATGTTTATAATAAGAATAAATTAACTATTCCGGAACAGCTAAGAAATGTTAATCAATTAAATCAGTATTTCACAGATATCACTAAAAATTGTCTTAACCCTGATCCTGACTTGATTTATTTTTATAATAATAATCGGCTGACTCAATGTACAGGGTGTCCCATTTTCGATGATATTACGGGGTATCTCACTTACGAGTAAAGATAGAGAGTTGCGGTTTCCGCAATACTGAGCTACTTTTTTGTGAAAAGAACGATGGTATAAACAAAATTTTCATAGCCCGCTTCGTTTCTGAGATACAGGGCGAAATTGAAAATAATGCATTTTGGGACCCCCCTCGTATCTCCGTTATCCTTTAACACATCGCAAAGCTAAAAACTTGCTCTTATATACTTTTTTACGTAAAACCCAGTGGCGTAGTCAGATTTTTGCTGTGAGCTGTCAATTTTAAGCTATAAATCAAACTTATGTTTTTTTAAATGGTACACCCCGTATATTTTTCTTTCGTTTGAATGGAAATTTTATAAGCTTTTTAAAAATATACAATACATGATATGTATTTTAAATAATAAGCCTAAAATTCATAATTTTACAAAATGTATCTCTATACGACACTCTTGATGAGTATAGTATAAGCATTATCTTTTAAACAACGTTATTTATTTATTTATTTATTTATTTATTTATTTAGTGATACATTTCTAACAGGCCGAAGCCCAATTACAAGAAATTCAAAACTAATTACAGGAATATTTTCATTGAAACAGTATACATTTAAACTAATACTAAGGAGAGAGAAACTAATTAACAAGATTAAGAAATAACACAATAAACTTAAAGTTAATTGACTCTAAACTATAACCAGACGCATCACATAGATTGAAGATGCCCAAGTATTGTTGATAAATTATCAAAATTGATGTCACAGAAAGAGGAGATTTTATTAAAATTATCACACATATTATTAATAGGATTCAGACACAATACATTTGATCTGGCACGAGACAGGGAAAAGGAAGAATGATATCTAGCACCCATACGAGGAACATGGAAATTAATCTGTTGGAGTAAATCCGGACTATCGATTCTGCCATGTAATAGTTTATATAGAAAAGTGACTGACTGGCGGGTTCGACGCAGACTCAAAGAAACTTCATTGAATCTGGACAGAATAACATTTTGGTCACTACCACGCTCAGGATAAATTCCGTCCTCCTTAAACATTAAATATTTTAAGAACCTTCTCTGAACAGACTCGACTGAATGTCTGTGACATTCATAAATAGGACACCATATAATAGCACCGTAATCCAATTTAGATCTAACAAACGCGCAATACAAGAGTTTGAATGTAGATATTTGGCAGAAATGCTTACAGTTTCTTAAAATAAAACCCAACGATCTAGATGCACAACTAACCATCTGGTCGATATGTGGGATAAAAGAAAATCTCTGGTCAAACACCACACCCAAATCTTTTACGCATAATAGCCTATTTAAGATTGTTGTGTCAATAGCATAGTCAAAGAACAGTGGCTCCCTGACTCTACCATAGGAAACAACATTGCATTTCGATGTGTTTAGGTTTAACCTATTCAATTTACACCACCGACCAACAGTATTGATGTTCGACTGAAGAACTGCACAGTCAGCAATGGTATCAATTCTGAGGAAAATTTTCAAATCATCAGCATAGGCTAGTATATGGCAAACAACTTGAGTAATCAGGTCATTTATAAACAAAGCAAACAAAAGTGGTCCCAAGTTGGACCCCTGGGGCACTCCAGAAGTCGGAACAAATAATTCTGATCTGAAACCCTCAATCTCGATAAACAGCCGCCTGCCCACCAGATAAGACCTTAATACGTCAATCAGACCACGAGAAAATCCAAATTGACTAAATAACTTTCTGAGTAGAATATAGTGATCGACTTGGTCAAATGCTTTTTGGAAATCGGTGTAGATTACGTCTACTTGGCTTCTCTCGTCGAGAACATCACAAACATAAGATGAAAAACTGCAAAGATTTGTCGTACATGACCTCCCCGGACAGAAACCATGCTGATAGATTGATATTTTACTTTGAGTTTTTGAGAATAAAAATTTTTGCAAGATTATTTCGAACAACTTAGAAAAGTTGCATAACAAGGAAATGCCGCGATAATTTTCAACGTGAGTTGGGTCGTCTTTCTTATGTATAGGGATAATTCTACCAATCTTCCAGATGTCAGGGAAAATGCCATGCTTTAAAATTAGATTAAAAATATGTGCAAGAGGATGACTCAAAACAAAGGAGCAGTCCCTCACAAAAAAGCTTGGAATTCCATCAGAGCCGGACGTGACTTTATTTTTTAATTTTTTACAGGCGGACGTAACATCTTCAGGAGAAATAGTCGGGGTATTAATAACCTCAGAGCAATCCAATGAATCAAGATAAATTTCTTCGGCCCCCTCAGAGGACTTATAGACAGTCATAAAGTAGCTTGCAAAAGCAGAAACAATAAGTATAAGTATTAGTAGGGAGAGATTATCACAGCAATGGCATGATCATTTTTTTATTGACAGGACCTGTCAATGGCAAAATTTATATTTTCTGTGTAATATTGTATTTTTTACGATTATTGAAAACGAAAATTATGAATATTTTGAAAAATATGACATGTTAGTCTGCTTTATACAGAGCAATGAAAACTCCCGTGAAGCTTCTCAACTATTATTCAATATGTTTGTTTGAATATTTATTTACCTTTTGACTTATTTGGGCTTATTTTTTATTTAAGTATCATTTTAATTTATGGATATTCTGAAAGAAGACAACCTGGTCATTTAATGTTTTCAGGAATAAAGAGAACATTTATCCGGCCCCTATCAAAAACGTATAATAAGGAAAATCGCGGTAAGGGCAGAGGCAACGTTCCTTGTTCTACCAATTTTTTTCTTTATTCCAGAAATCATAAAAAGATCAGGATGCCTTCTTTCGGGATATCTATAAATTAAAATGATACTTAAACAAATAAACCCAAATAAGTCAAAAGGTATATAAATATTCAAACAAACTTATTGGAATATAGCTGAGAAGCTTCACGAAAATTTTCATTGCTCTGTATAAAGCAGACTAACATGTCATATTTTTCAAAATATTGATAATTTTCATTTTGAGTCATCGTAAGAAATACAATATTACACAGAAAATATAAAATTTGCCACTGAAAGGTCTTGCCAATAAAAAATTACCATTCCATTGTCCATTGTTCTTAATAGTCTCTGCCTGCTAATACTTATACCGTTGTTTAAAAGACAATGCTTATACTATACTCATCAAGAGTGTCGTATAGAGACACATTTTGTGAAATTATGGATTTTAGGCTTATTATTTAAAATACATATCATGTATTATATATTTTTATAAAGCTTATAAAATTTCCATTCAAATGAAAGAAAAATATACAGGGTGTTACATTAAAAAAAAATACAAGAGTGTCGTATCGAGACAAATTTTGTGAAATTATGAATTTTAGGCTTAATATTTAAAATACATATAATGTATTATATATTTTTCTAAAGCTTATAACATTTCCAATCATACGAAAGAAAAATATACAGGGTGTTCCATTTAAAATAACATAAGTTTGATTTATAGCTAAAAATTGACAGCTTACAGCAAAAATCTGATCACGCCACTGGATTCTACGTCAAAAACTGTATAAGAGCAATTTTTTAGCTTTGCGATATGTTAAAGGATAACGGAGATACGAGGGGGGTCCCAAAATGCAATATTTTCAATTTCGCCCTGTATATCAGAAACGAAGCGGGCTATGAAAATTTTATTTATACCATCGTTCTTTTCACAAAAAAGTAGCACAGTATTGCGGAATCCGCAACTCTCTATCTTTACTCGTAAGTGAGATACCCCGTAATATCATCGAAAATGGGACACCCTGTACATTTGATATGACCCTGGTAACTGAGGAAACTATATATAGTATACTGTCAAACATAAAAAGTAAAGCTTTTGGCAATGATAAATTGAATATAAGTTTAATATTACTTACATGTCCTATAATACTGAAACCGCTTACACATATTATAAACCTTTGTATTGAACAGTCATACTTCCCACTTAGCTGGAAACAAGCTAATGTTGTATCTCTTCCAAAAGTTGACAATCCTAATGCTTTTAGTCAATTACGCTCAATATCTATTCTACCAATTCTGTCTAAAGTTCTCGAGAAAATTATTGAAACACAAATTTCTGGTTACTTAAATTTAAATGGATTACTTCCTATTAAACAGTCTTGATTTAGAAAAGACCACAGCTGTGCTACTGCCTTGGCTTGTGTTACAGACGACATTTTGGGGATCTGGATGGTAGCTTAATAAATGTCTTAGTTTTGTTAGACTTTACAAAAGCATTCGATATGGTGAATCATAGTATTTTGATATCTATTCTACACTATTTTGGTTTTAGCATACAGGCAATAAAATTAATTTCATCATTTTTGAGTAATAGATCTCAGCGAGTTATTCTGGACAGTGCCATATCCAGCCCTCTTGATGTGACTGTTGGTGTTCCACAGGGGAGTATACTTGGGCCATTACTTTATACTATTTACACTTCTCAGTTTTATAAAAAGTTAAAGTTCTGTAATCATCATATGTACGCCGACGATACCCAAATATACTTATCATTTAGACCTTCTGAAATTTTGCAAGCAAATGCACAATTAAATTTAGATTTGGATAGTTTGTTTCAAGTGGCCACCAAGCATTTATTAAAGATTAATCCTGGTAAATCAGTTGCTTTAGTATTTTGCAGTGAAAACATTAGAAATACCGTAAATCAAACTCTTCACATCGAACTTAATTCTAACCCTATTTTAATAAAAGACTCTGCTAAAAAGTTAGGTTTGATTTGTGATAATAAATTGCGATTCAAAGATCACGTAAGATCCAAAATCAAAGTTGGCTATATCGCACTAAAAATGTTGTATCCACATAGACAATATCTTAATCATAATACTAAAAAAATGCTATGTGAAAGTTTAGTACTGTCACCAATGAACTTTTGCGATAATATATATGGTTTTTGTCTAGACTCATCGGATATCCAGAGAACTCAGAAATTACAGAATTCATGCTTGCGATTAATATTTGGCATCCGACGGAGAGAACATATATCGCATAAGCTCAAAGAAGTTAATTGGCTAAACATGCATAACCGAAGAATTTTACACTCTTTGTGCTTCTTTTATAAACTCTTAAAATATAAAACTCCACCTTATTTAGTTAATAAAATCGTATATCGAACGGATGTACATAATATTAACATACGTAGAAAACATACCATAACTGTTCCTTCTCATAAAAAAGAATTATTTAAACGATCATTTTCATACAATGTTGCATATTACATTAATAAGTTCCAAGTTTCAGATTTTTCTTCTACAATAAATACATTTAAAAAACGAATCAAAGACATACCTATTATTTCGGAGTCAGTAAATAATAACATTTATTATTGTTATTTAGATTGTGTGGGTCTTCTTTTAAAATCATGGTGTATGTGCATATGTATAACACTTTAATTTTTTATTTTTTTTTCTTTCCCTGTTATTTTTTATCCTATATTTCCTGTATATCCCTTCCTTTCCTACATTACTATGTTTTTTCCTGTCTTTCTTTCTCTCTAAATGTCCCAAATTGAAACTGGAATTTATTTTTTTAGTTTATTTTGTTATTTATGCCGCTACTTTGTATTTTTCTAAGTTTTTAATTATCTTTTGCCTCTTGGTATAGGCTTCAACAGCACCTTTGTATCCGCCATTCCATAAGCGGATATAGGGAAAGCTGATAATCAGGCCTTTTGGCTCATCTGTACTGTTCTGTTTTTTAAATAGTTTTCATGATCAATGTTATATTTTTGATGAGTTAATAAACGTTTATTTATTTATTTATTTATTTATTTAATTATTCTGTTGGTATCGAGGTACTTGAGTAGTTGCTGATTGGCTACACGTTTCATTACTTTGGAGATTATTGGAAGCAAGGCAATTGGGCGATAGTTTGAGGGCGTAGTTTTCTTGCTTTTTTGGAACAGATGGCACTTGAGTATTTTACGAATATCACGGTGATAAAATCTAACTTCTGCCATGGTAGTGCTGATGCTAGTTATGATGTGGAGAGCCTTTCCTTGGGGGACGTTTAAGGTAGAGTGCGATGAAAACGTTACGGCGAGCATGTTTGCTTTTTTCTTAGCTGTAGTCCCCGCGTTCGTCTGTCTAGGGTGGGAGAGACGTTTTTGTAAATTTATTACTTACAATGCTTGCTACCGACCAGAAATTGCCAATGCCGCTGGAGCATTGCAAAAGTTTATTCCTGATCACATTTTTTTTTTTTTATGGCAGTGGCACACACACTAAAGGGAGAACCTATGGCGCTCGACGAGCGGTGTGTGTGCGAAGATGTTGATTGACACGGCTCTGGAATATTTGTAAGTTGTAATTAGTGGGAAACAGATGTCCTGGGAGTGAGTTCCACAGTGATGCAGTGCGCCAGACAAAGGAGTTCTTGTGAAGCGATGTTCTAGGTGTTTCCAATTGTACGACGAACTGGTGCGCTCTTGCCGTCTGTCGTGACTGTCTGACAGGAGCTGCCAGGGGCGGAATGAGGCGAACCAAATCCTGGGAACATCTGCCGTGAAAGTATCTGTAAAACAGAGATATCTCGGCTACATGTCTGCGGTGTTCCAGACTATCTAGATTCCGGGTCAACTCCGGGTCGCCGACGAGACGCACAGCTCTCTTCTGAATGGAATCCAGCAGCTTTAGGGTGTGCTTTGGTGCGGAACCCCAGATATGTGAGCAATATTCTAAGCACGGTCTTATTTGCGCTTTGTAGAGCAAGAGCAACTGCTGCGGTGTATAGAGTTTTTTGTTGCGAAATAGCGCACCAAGCTTCTGGGAGGCTGATTTTGCGATGTTAGCAACGTGGTCATGCCAGGACATATTGCTGTTGACAGAGACACCCAGCAGTCCGATTGACGAGGATGAAGGGATGGTCGACCCTGCCATAATGATGTCAGGGCCCGCTGTATTGGCCCTCTTGGTAAACGTGGCTGCTTGGGTCTTTGCTGCATTGAACTGGACCAAATTTCGGTCGCCCCAAGTTTGAACTTTCTCCAGGTCTTGATTAATTGCTGTAATCTGCTCCTGTCTGCGGTGATGAGTCTCAGTCGCTGGTAAGGGTTTTTCTGATCTAAAGTGGGAGACAAAGGTACTGTCATCTGCCAAACTGTAAACAGGATTATTTGTTTCGGTCAGCAGATCATTAATATAGATGAGGAACAGAGTTGGTGAAAGTATTGCGCCCTGAGGCACGCCCGCGTTGATGGTGAATGTGTCCAAGATGTGTCCATCGACTGCAACGTGCAGAGATCGGCTCTTAAGGAAACTGGCAAGCCAGCTGCAGAGAGAGGCTGGCAGTCCGAAGGACGGTAGTTTGTTGAGCAGTCCGTCATGCCAAACTCTGTCGAATGCCTTTGAAATATCCAACGCAATCGCTCGAGACTCTCCGTAGTTCTCAATTGCCCTACTCCATATATGAGTGACATAGGCCAATATATCTCCTGTCGATCTCTCTTTGCGAAAGCCGTATTGATTATCGCTGATTATTTTGTTGTTCTCGAGGTACTTGAGTAGTTGCTGATTGACTACACGTTCCATGACTTTGGAGATTATTGGAAGCAAGGCAATTGGACGATAGTTTGAGGGCGTGGTTTTCTTGCCTTTTTTTGGAACAGGTTGCACTCGAGCGACTTTCCGAGAAGATGGGTAAATCCCTTTTCCGTAAGACAGAGAAAAAAGCCTGGAAAAAACGGGTGTTAGTTCGTTGGCGCAGTTCTTTAACACGATGGCAGGTATTCCGTCCGGTCCTGATGCCTTTTGCGTATCTAGATTTTTAAGAATTTTACGAATATCACGGTGATGAAATTTGACTTCTGCCATGGTAGTGTTGATGTTCGATATGGTGGGGAGAGTCTTGCCTTGGGGGACGTCTAAGGTAGAGTGCGAAGAAAACATTTTGGCGAGCATGTTTGCTTTTTCCTTGGCTGTAGTCGCCGTGATGCCACGTTCGTCTGTCAAAGGTGGGAGTTGTTACTTACTGCCTTTGCTACCGACCAGAAATTCCTGGAGCCACTGGGGCATTGCAAAAGTTTATTCCTGATCCTTTGATTGTGTTTGTCCTTAGTTTCGTCGATAACACGCTTGCATTCGTTTCTCGCTTCGACAAAATAATTGCGATTTTTAGCGGTCTGATTTTGCTGCCAGTAATTGTAGGCTTGCTGTTTCCTACCCACAGCTCTTTCGCATCTTCTGTCGAACCAGGGCTTTCCTTTTGATGGTAACTTGATGGAATTTGGGATGTATGCTTCCATTCCTGAGGAGATTACTTGCATGATCTCTTCGCAGCAGTCTGACGGGTCGTCAGTGGCAAAGCAGACGTCGAGCCAAGGAAAATCTAGGTAAAACTGCCTCAGATCGTCCCAGTTTGCAGAATTGTAATGCCAGATTTTGCGAGGCAATGGTGGATCCTTCTGTATGAGTGGCAATTCACAAACCGTTGTAATAAGTTTGTGGTCGGAAGTACCTAATGGCGGACTAACTGTGACTGTGTACTGGTCAGGATTGGTGGTTAGAAAAAGATCCAGGAGGGCGGCGAATTCGCCCCTCTCTGAGATTCGACTTGGTTCGTCTGCAATTTGAGTAAGCCCGCAGCTGATGGCGAATGCTTCAGCCTCTCTACCTTCGTTGTCGGTCTTGTTGTGATGTTTGAGCCAGTTGGTGTTGTGGGCATTGAAGTCTCCCAGAACGATTATTTCTGAACTGGGGTGATCAACCTGTATTGAGTCAAAAGTGGTAGCTAGTGTTGAAAAAAAGCTTTGGTAGGCTCTATCGCTCGGAGGGCGATAGAGACAACATATAAACTTGGTTAATCCCTTGGTGGTGAACTTGAGCCACATGACGTCAAGGTTGTTCGGTTCGAGTGTTTCCTCGCGGTGACATGAAAGGTCGCTTCGGACAAAAAGGCATATTCCGAACTTATGTCTAAATCGGGTATGTAAGTCGTAACCAGGATAAGGGTAGTTCACTGTTGTTGTTGTAGAACATACTTGTGTTTCTGTAAGGGCTAGTATGTGTGGTCTATTTGCTTGCAGATGCTGGTGTACCGAATTTATGTTTGTATTTAGGCCTCTTATGTTGCAGAAATCAATTCTAAATTGGTTCGGTATCTTTGCTGTCTGTGAAATGCGGAATGAAGGGCTCCCAGGGCCACCCAGCGCCCGGAGATCCGAATGGCCGGGGAGTTTACCTCCGGAATATTTTGATCCCGGAAGCACCATCATGTCCATATTATTATATTCCTACTGTGGAACCCGGAACCACCAGCGCGGAAACGGAACGTGATTCGGGGAAACCACTTAGCGCTTCCCAGTTCTGGTGGGGTGGTCTTTCACCGGACGATGCGAGTAGGCGTATGCATCTACCACCTAGGGCCGCTTCCACTGGATGCATCGGCCTCAGACTACTCTTTCCTTTGGTGGTCCCTAGTCTGACAGGGGTAAAAATAGGGTTTGTTGGGTCACTCCCCAGTGATCCCAGACTTTGTACTTTGGTGTTCTCCAGCCTGGAGGAGGACGATGGGATTTGATGGGCCACATCCCGTGGCAACTCGGAATGGCGGGGGCGTCACTCCCCGTAATCAAACTGCTCTCACCAGTTTGACGTCCCTGCCAGCTAATACAATGCAGCCCCTCTTGTCACAAACTGTCATTGATCAGCTCCAGACTTTGTACTTCGGTGTTCTCCAGCCTGGGGGAGGACGATGGGATTTGATGGGCCACATCCCGTGGCAACTCGGAATGGCGAGGGCGTCACTCCCCGTAATCAAACTGCTCTCACCAGTTTGACGTTCCTGCCAGCTAATACAATACAGCCCCTCTTGTCACAAACTGTCATTGATCAGCTCCAGACTTTGTACTTCGGTGTTCTCCAGCCTGGGGGAGGACGATGGGATTTGACGAGCCACATCCCGTGGCAACTCGGAATGGCGGGGGCGTCACTCCCCGTAATCAAACTGCTCTCACCAGTTTGACATCCCTGCCATCGACAGGACATGACTGTGTATGTCCTTAGTTTCGTGAATCACAGGTTTGCATTGAGAAACCAACCACTCCGGCAAAATAATTGCGAATGTCAGCGGTCTGATTTTGGTGCCAGTACTTGTAGGTTTGTTGTTTCCTACCTACAACCATTTCGCAATTTCTGTTGAACCAGGGCTTTCCTTTTGACGGTAACTTGATGGAATTTGGAGTGTATGCTTCCATTACTGAGGAGATTACTTGCGTAATATCCCCGCAACGGACTGACGGGTCGTCAGTTTGGCGCAGTCCAAGAAAACTCTAGGTAGAACTCTTTTAGATCATCCCAGTTTGCATGATTGTATTGCCAGATTTTGCGAGGCAATGGCGGATCCTTCTGCAGGAGTGGCAGTACCTCCCTAGCCTTCATAATATGCACTTGATCGACGGCTTTGCCGGAGTAAAGATTCGTTGCTCTGAAACGTAACATGTTTTAACATAGCAAGGATATGTGCAATTCTTGAAAAAAACCACCAAAATATCTTACGCATCAGAATGCAGCGATCAAACGATCAAAAATGTTTTATTATAAACCAAACACGGCTATACGAACATATTATTGCACTACCTTTTAAAAGACGGCAAGTAAATTAGTTACTTCAGCGTGGCAACTGGCCAGCAATATTAGATCTCAATTATGCATATTATTTATTGCCAATATGCCAATAACTAAATCGTACCTACATATAAAGCACATGCAGTTCTCGAGATTTTCCCTTTAACCATAATCAATATCAATTTATTTGCCTGCTGTTTGGCCTGGCCATCGGCCCTATATGCATTCACGAAACCTGTGAAACCTGTTATTCAGAGTTTACGCTCAAGAGGTGTATCATGCATAAATTATTTGCATAAGTTTTTGATCTGGAACATCGTAGGGGGATTGCTCTCAAAATGCGAGTAATGCCACGTCACGTCCCTAGTAAGCTCTTTAGGGTTTAATATTAAGGTAGATAAAGCGTTATGTTCCTGAGTACTGAATGTAAATTTCTAGGATTCAATTTTGGTTTATAGAATAGTTGTCAAATATCAAAATACTCTAAAAAAAGTAAAACTTTTTATTAGATGTAGAAGCTGTAAACTCATAAAATTTATCAATTTTTGACCTGGCACAATATGGATGGAAATTTACCAAATTACTAATTTATAATGATAAATTACAATTCGTTCTGAATCAACTCCTGTGGTCGTTAAGTGGTATTTGTGCATCTAAAAATGGTATTGAGAGAGACAAATTTGCGATGGCAAAAAACCTTATCGTCATCGAGAAATAAATTAAGCCACATCAATATCTCGGATGTTAAGGATTTTCTTTGAACGATTTGCTGTGCCAGTAGCTCTAAGAACAGTAAAATTCTGATATGAAATGCCTCACTGGTGTGAACTTGGCAGTAAAAAGTTGGCAGTAGATTTGCCGAAGTTTGCCGAATGGACAGTGGCGTCGGTATTAAAAATATAATTTTTGAAATTAAAAATTATAATATAGGTGATACATTCTAGAATAAATGCAAACTCTTATCGTATTTTATTTATACCCCAACAAATAGAATCATCAATGCATTTTAGAAACCTACAAAGGGGTGGAAATAGACAAAATAGGGTATAAGAATAAAAGTTGGTATTTCGCCCGGAATGGACAAGATTTTTAATTGTTTATAAAAAAACTAATTACAGTACCTATATAAATTAAATTTATACTGAATGTTCCCTAGAGCTAGTACTATCTTTTAGTAGGATTGTTGTATCCTTGCAAGCCGTCAGAGAGGGTGATATAAGGGTTAAAAGAATAAAAGTTGATATTTCGCCCGGAATGGACAAGATTTTTAATTATTTATAAAAAAACTAATCATAGTATATAAATTAAATTTATACAGAATGTTCCCTAGAGCTAGTACTATCTTTTAGTA
>MU181956.1:159972-175089 GCA_016904865.1 Pissodes strobi
GCATTAGCATATTTATAAATTCGGAGCGGCGCCTAATTTCTCATGGCGCCGTGGGGCCTTGCCCCCCCTGGCCCACCCGGTAGCTACGCCACTGATTACTCTTGTGTTTTATTTTGAATGAATTAATGTGCATTTATCTGCACTCAGATATATTTTATTTTCAAAAGCATTAAAGAGATATAATAAAAAACTTGAATAGGTAAAATGTTCGCTTACCTTCTTTATGAAATTTACTATCATAATTCGTGTCAATATGGTGTTAATAATGAACGCCTTAATATCCTGAAACCAACGTTATTTTGGCATACCAAAATGCTGTCAAGTCGATTCCCGTCATCGCTATTTCCGCAGTAATTAGCACGGCGTCCTGAGAGTGTTTTGTTCTCTGTTTGGAGATTTACGGTCCATATTAAGCTGCAAATATTGAATTTCAGAATTGCAGGATCGCAGATGCAGCGTATGTATTAGCATATTTGGACACCATTGATTAGTAGGCATGAACCGGATTAATATTAGCAGAGGAACTAATTTTGAAATATGAAGACCGTGACCCTTAAGGAACTTTACTACTTCAAATGCAGGTTTTTAACTTTATTTAATATGAGTAAATAAATAGGAATCAATACGTATCTCTATTTATAACAACGGATTTAACTCTGAATTGTCTAAGTGATCAGAAATGGGACATCTTTGGTCAATATAAATCTTCAAATCAAAAAATGAGGTGGCCTTTGAACATTTCTCGAAGAAATTCAAACTGGTAGTGTGTTGTAGCTGGCGCCATCTATCCTGTAACTTGCTAGGTTTATCGGAGATAGACGGTACTGTTGGCTACTACCTGTGTATAACAGGTGAACCTAGGGGGGCTTGTTTTAAGACTCAAATACCATTCTTTCATCTGCTAACCCTATAACTGACGAGCCGTAATATGGCGAAACGCGTCTATGGACGCGAAAAAGAACGGAAGTACAGAAGGTACAAACATTCTGATGTATTTGTCTAGGTTCACCTGACACACACAGGTCAAGTGGTAGCCAACAATCTCTATAGTATAGTACCGTATATCTCCGAAAAACCTAGCAAGTTACAGGATAGATGGCGCCGGCTACAGCACACTACCAGTTTGAGTTTCACTGGGCTTGTTTTAAGTCTCAAATACCGTTCTTTCATCTGCTAACCCTATAGCCATCTGACGAGCCGTAATACAGCGAAACGCGTCTATGGATGGGTCAGCAGGTGAAAAAGAATGGAATTATAGAAGGTACAAACTTTCTGATGCATTTCTCGAAGGAACTCATCTAAATTTCTGGAAAAAGCAAGCAGGAAAAACTTTTCTTTAGATGAATTTAAAGTGAATTCATGATCAAATGAAATATTTAGATATGGTTTTCAGGAGTATTTTGCAAAATTTACCCTGGATACATCCATTTTGAGTCCCCAGGTTAGACTTGTAATTCTAATTCCGCTCAAAAAACTACCAAGATATTACCACTTCGTGACACAACCCTGAATATATTACACTTACAAAATACTTAGTCATTGATACAGTTGGAAAAGTTTCAAAAATGCTGGGATAGAGATGTTCACTGGACGCGTTCATCTACTTTCGAGCAGTGTAGCTATATCCTGTTCACCGCCACTTCATTTTGTCACTAATTTAATTATGTATGTAATTTTTGTCCTCTTTCTTGTCCCTTCCGTCCATATCTTTCCTCGAAGAGATATACTAAGAATACCCCTTCCCATTGTTCTTTGTGTTCATAATTTATTGGCGGGATTTTGTGAGGGATATGGTTTCTACCCTATAGATAATCACAGGCAAGATACATGAACTATTGTGTTTTTTTTTTATGGCAGTGGCACACACACTAAAGGTAGATCCTATGGCGCTCGACGAGCGGTGTGTGTGCGAAGATGTTGATTGATAGGGTTCTTGAATATTTGTAGGTTGTAATTAGTGGGAAACAGATGTCCTGGAAGTGAGTTCCACAGTGATGCAGTGCGCCAGACAAAGGAGTTCTGGTAAAGCGATGTTCTAGACCGGAAATATCATGATACATATATTTTTTTCATAATGTAATAATAGATTTTGGAAAACACATTGTCTTTTGGTTTTTGCAAGTCCAAATGGCCACTTTACTAAAATCAGCAATCAAATTGATGTGCATTATCCTTGAGTCTGACGAGGTTATATCAAACTAATGTAGATTAAGTTTCATCATGATCGATATCTTGAGATGCTTAATTTTCTATCATAATTATTATATATCTATCAAGGTTTAGTCTGTTATGGTGTATCTGATATTGAGGGTAGCTCTTTTGATATTACTTATGATAAAAATATTTGTCTTCTATTAACATTCAATTATACAGATGTATACAAAAAAGGAACACCATCCCCCTGAGAACTTACCTCATGTCCAGAACCAATGTTCCGAGGATATTCGTGATATTTCTCTGGATGAGATAAGAATATCGATGAAGAAAATGAAGGAGATTAAGTCACCAGGCAAAGAATCAATTGTTATCGAATCTATTAAAACAAGAGGAAACATATTGCTTAGGAATCAATGCATGTGCTCTGAAGGAAACATCACCTATCCAATGCTGTAATAGTTAATGAGCACAAAAAGAGAGACCTCGCAAAACTGGACAACTAGAGACTCATAAGCTTACTGCCACATGTTTACAAACTCTTTCTTAAGATTATAGCAAAACATTTGATGTCTAAATCAAATTTATGCCAGCCACGTTAATAGGCTGGATCTAGAGCAGGTTACGGAACAAATGACCACTTTAAAAATACTAAGATTCTAATAAAAAAATCCATCAAGTATAACAAGCCACTTGTTCTGGTATTTACAGATTTCGAAAGAGCTTTGGATCTTGTAAATGAACAGAAAATGTTGCTAGCGCTGGCAGATTGACGTATACGAGCGAGCAGCTGCACGTATAAGATTACATAAAAACGAAAATAAATTTCAAATTAGAAGCACACTTCGTCAGGGCGACATAATATCCCCAAAGCTCTTTAACGCCTTATGTTTAAAGGGAAGAAAATGGAATGGAAGATGCATAAATACCGTTGGAAAATAATACAATAAACCCCTTGAGATCCGCGTATAATACTATAATAACTGCCGACAATATTGACCAGGTACAGTATTCTTTTTTTTATCCTAGGCCCGTTCTTTCCCGTAGCACTGCGGTTATCATAGTCACTCGCTTATCCTAGTTCCATGTATTTACTTCTACACGTCTGCTATCGATTGAGTGATTATATAATTCAGTTCCAGTTTTGCCCTTCGAATATAAGGTATCTTCTGCAGTCTAGAGATTCTCATTGATTATGTATTTCCCTATCCTTGCCGCAGAGCCTGCAGCTAAGGTCTCTGATGTACAGCTTCTTTTTATTCAGGTGGTTCCTGACAGCAAGATATCCTATTATTATTCTTAGTCGATTCCTGTGAAGGTTGAGCAGTTGATTTGAGGATTTAGGCCCAATATTGCCTATAATATTCTTACAATGGTTGAGTACTGGTTTGCTATTCCAGTGGACTATGTGATTATTATTGGCCTATTGCTTGAAAACATCTCGTATTATGCACTTTGGCACTCCAAGAGCTGGTTCAGGGCCAATATATGGGTGTTGGTCTTGGAAGCTCGTCAGTTTATATTTATAATAATGCCTCAGTGACCCGGTACCCAGAATAGCTTTACTGTATTTCTGTCAGCATTTGTCTGGAATTCCGAAATCAGTTTTGACGTGACCTTCTGGCTCATAAAAACTTTAATTACTGCTTGACTGTCCGAGCAGGCGAAGATTCACCTGCTTTGAAAGGCTCTTCTGTTATTTTCCAAACCACAGACATTGTAGGATGGCATAGGTTTATGCTTGGAATACAGTCGACTGTTACCCCAGAGACAAAAAATTAGTTTCTTCTTAGTTTTAACCCATGTATGCCTGACCTTGTTTCTTCTTCAGTTTTGGAATCATCGTTATTGGACTACACCATTGCTCCAGAGAGGAAGGTTGGTTTATTACTTCTCCATATATTTTGATCATGAATATTTATCTCAAAGCGAATGTCGTAAACATATTTTGGTGTCATGTGGTCCAATTTTGTCTCAGGCTTACTTACAATTTCTTCAATGAGTTTATAAATTCAGATCCTCTTCAGGGAGTTGCAAGTGTCCTTTCGGTGCGATTCATCCATCCTCGCCTCCCTCTGTATCACAATACTATGTTAGAGCGTTTTCACGATGCATGCAACGAAGTCGCATAAAAAATTGTGCGAAGGTGCAATGCATTACTAACCTTATCTTGAGCGCTAATATCTCAGTCGGCAGGAGAATTCGGAGAAACTTGATGCAGGTCACAGTCACACAATATCTTAAGCTATGGCAAAACTAAGGGAGGCCTATGTCCTGCGGTGGACGCGAATGGCTATTTGAAGATGTCGTTGATGATCATTCAATTATTTATTAAATATCAGTTATAATCCGTTCTATTAAAGAAAACTTAAAGCTTATGTAGATATTTTGATTCCAAAAGTTTTTAATCTCTTTCACAGTAATTTAAAACTTTACATTTTTGAAAATACAGTGATCATACCATAATTGTAGGATATTTTAAGATTAAAAGAATATTCTTGCAACGGTCTAAAGACTATGGACGGTGTATTTTTTAAACATTATCGTGTGATACGTTACGACTTGATGTACGCCTGTGGTGGTAAGCAAGTAATAATCTATCTGTTTGCTCTTCTCTAGGAGTTTAGTATACTTGTCCATGAGCCACCTCAAATATTGTACGTCAATTTCCTCAAGCTAAACTTTGTTGTTGAACCCGATTATATTCACCCAACTCTCGTACTTTCATCATCTTATGGATCGGACACGTCTTGTGCTAATCTTGACCGCCAACAATGTACTCTGCATTTCAAATTAATTAAAGTCTCGAATCGCACCTTGAATGTAATTAATAAAAGTTAACCAAGATATTGTCAATGTCCTTTTAAAATCCTTTTTGGGTATTTTGCTAAAAGAAAGAAAGTCACAGACATTTTATAAAACTCACAAAACTTGACCATTTTTAGTCATAAATCCAAGGAAAAATATTCAATTTATAGGGAAATAAGAAAGTTTTTGAAAATAAACCGTTCTTTAAAAATGGACAATGGCAAAAAATTATACAATAATTTGAATCTAAAATTTATGTGTGGAATGAAAACAATTTTTGATTGGAAACTAATTAAAACTCATATTTTAATTGCTACAAAACTGAATTGATGCAAAAGTAGATATATTGGAGTAACATAAACAATATTGTAAGGAATTTATGAATAATAGGTATGCTTATTTTGATTGATATTTCAAGAAACATTCCTTTGGATGTAATGCCATAGAACATTTTTGACAAACGAAATTACAAAAGTCTGTTTTTCCTGTTACAAAACCATATAATCGATACCGTCATATTTTCAAATTTTTTTAAAATCTTTAGAAAGTCTGAACCCTCCCACTGATCACCTTTTTTGCTTAATTCCAATATTCCTAAGGCTACAGATATTTTAAAGTCAAGGTGATCCAGTTTCCTTCTGTTCATTTTAAAACTATGCCATTGGTTTTGTTTAGCCATACCTAGAAAATGGCATATCAATGAAAAGTGTCACTTTTCATCACAAATCGAAATTCTGTGTAAGCTGATGTTTCAATCAGTACGATCCACTCCACCCATATTTTGATTTAAAGTCTTATTATATTCGGCTGTAGAACACTAATAATTTTTTCTGTTTTCTGAGAAGCTTCTCACTTGTACCGTTGGCATAACTGTTGCATTATTTGAAGTAATGCCTACAAAATTATTATCGTTCCATTTGCATACATCTATATCGTTCTTGCTCCGTAGAAGCATAGTCAAAATTTCCTCGTGGCTCTTTCATAATTGTTGGATATCCTATGGGAATGGAATTTTCCCGAATCGTACTTGTTTCTTTGACACTTGTCGTTACCAGTCCCAATAACAAAGGTGCAAAGGTGACCAAATTATCAAAAAATATGTGAAAATTTTTCACGTTATTGTGAAAAGACAGTAAGGTAACTGTGAATTGAAGAACATCGCTTGCTCCCAAACCTAAATTTTTATACTCAGAAGGAAATCTGGCGCTGTTGCCTTGATATGCCCCAAACCATTAATCATAACTAAGCTGCTGGTAGTTGTCCATAGCTTGTAGCCCCAGCAAATTGGTTTTCTGCGAATAAATTGCTTGGTGGGGTTGCGGCCTTAATAGTGAATCATAGATTCATCTACACAGTGAAGTTCTTCTGCTGGAGACCTCCCCATACATCTCTTGTATAGAAGATCAAAACATTGTCTATATTTTAAAAATTTGTCATGAGTAAGTAGATTGTCATTATCACAGTAATGTATATTTTGCATTATATGACGACACTGATTCCTATAAATTGCTTCGGAATCCAAACGATTACTGGCTTCGGGAGAGTTCCCTAAGTACATTTCACGACGTGGCAGTTGTATTCACTGAGCAGCAAAATTCCTCTGAAACAACGCATTTCAATTATTGCTATATCAGATGATCGATTATGAGTACTCGCATATAAGTTGGTGAAAGTAACTAGCATGTTCATTACCTCATCATTAGCTTCAGCTGACGACATTTCTCGCTTAGGACCATAAAAATATTCCACGTAAGTTGATAAGATATCATTTCTTGATCCCGTTATCTCATATTTATCTATTTTGGATATTTCCTTTCTATTGACCAAATGCGATAGAGGAAGTTCGGCTTAAATATCGAAATCTGTCTCCTTATTTTGCTCCGATTTGTTATTTAGCATTACTTCTGTTTCGGCTTTGAGCTGCCCCAGGAAAATCGTTAATACTCACGTTACCTTTTTCCCCACTATCTTCATCTGTTATGTGCTCAGGGGAAAATCTCAGTTTCATTCGAAATCAATATCTAGGTTATCTTACCTCCTGCAGAGTTTCATCAAGCGTTAAACGCCTTTTTCAATGATCACTGTAAAAGAGGAGAGTATTATTAATAGATTTTGTCACTGTCTTATTAAAAGGACAAAAACGATTTTTTTATGTGTGTACCACAGGCCATTAAAGGCTAAGGCCTATAGAAGGCCCATGAGGGTCGTGACCTGTTATATGTTTATACCGTCAACGTTATTCAAGTATCGAAATATACACGCTTGGAGCACTTCACGACACTTTCAGACAACGCAGTAATACTTCGACGGTCATCATTGCAGTTATTGTACTGCTACATTTTTGGTTCTCCGGCCAGGAATCGAACCCGGTTCTCCCACGTGACAGGCCGGGATACTAACCACTATACTACCGGAGTGGATATAAAACTAAGAACACGATCACAATCCAAATAAAATTTAATCTAGTTATAAATAAATTGATTAATTTTTACAAACATATACATATTAAACTTTCTACGACAATATTTCTTATTTTCCCTCTCACAAATTAAATCAGGTTCCAGCACTTGTTTGCCAGAAGCCGAAACACAAATAAGCCCGAAAACAGTAATGTAACGTGCAATGATTCTCCTAATAATTTGTCATTTACGATCTAAGTAGCTCCACCTATTTTTTGATGGATATACTCACTCCTTACAGAGATCTTGCGACTTTTAAAAGGACAGTGGAAAATAGGCTTTAATTAGTTTTTACGTACCTTGGATTTATGTGGGCTGGCATTTACTGCATTTAAATGAAAGGACATTAGAATTAACACATCTCGAAAGTAAGTTTTTAACTTGGCTAATTTGTTATCTTTTGTATCTTTTTAGTTTCATTTTATTATTATATTAAGCAGTGCTGCCTATTGGGATTTTACAAATATAAATATTTAAACTTCAAATTTACTTCAGAGTCAGGAACTTTTAACTTCAATTAATAAGAACATATTTCTTGTTTCAGTACCACAATCTTTGCGCTTAATCTGCACTACTAAATGTTTACAAAATCTAATTTAACTTTAAAGGGTAAAAATAAATATTATGTTAGCAATGAAACCAGCATTTCCTGTGCTGTTTAAATAAACTTCATAAATGCAAATTAGAAATCGAACGTTTAATTAGTTAGGGATGTAAAGCAACTTGTTTGCTAAAACAGTTAAGATTTTCGGAAGGTATGTCAGCTTGTTAAGGTATACATATTAGAATGTTTGGGCTACGCTAGACAAGTTGACAATGTGCCTGAATTATACAGTCGCAGCAACCTAATTTAACTGAGATGTAACTAAGGGAATCTGTGTTCAAGGAATCGGTAGCCAATATGCAAAATGGCTCACTTATTTCTTTGGCTATATTTTATTTAATTATAAGCCCTTGCTATCATATAAGTAAGCATACCTAAATTAAACATAAATTATTATAATATAATAACTTGGAATAACAACATGTTCTTTTAATTTAGGACAAATTAGTTTCCATACCAATATTCTTAATGCTGTATATAATTGTATTTCGTTTCAACTTCTAAATTTTGACCTGTCCTAAATTTGCTGCAAATCTGTATTAGGGCATTAAATAGTGGAATCATATTTTACTCAATATGATCATTAAAATGATTTTAAGAACAATTTCCTCTACACCAAAAGATATTTCTGTGAACTTTGAGCTTATTCATGTTGCAATGCGTAAAACTGACACGCGTAAAAGATAACACGGATAGAGTACGTCTTTGAGTCACACACAATATAAACTTCGATGCACGAGTCTGTGTCTACCCAAGGAATGCGGCATGGGCAAGCGATGTTGGTACATATGCTTTTCCTCTTCTAATTTAAAATTAGTTGCTCTCACCCCAGGTTGGAAAAAAATCCTGCCTCAAGAAGATTGACGAGACAGAGCCTCTGCAACGAGGATTGAGATAGAAACAGCAATTTTCATCGTGGAATTAAACCCGCATAAAATGTATAGCAATAGGCACTATTTGATTTTTACTAGTTTGTCATATATATAAATAAATAAATAAAAAGGTGCAATTGTAAAAAATAGCATTTTTTAAACTGATAAGTTTTGTGATGAAATAAGGACCAATTATAAATACCATTATTATATGAGAAAAGGTTCCGATGATCCAGTTGTTAGTTATGTAAAAATGAAAGAGTGCAACATTATTTGCTACTTAACTGCCAAACTACGCACTTAGCTTATAATTGCATAATCATTATGTGATCTACTGTTAACAAATAAAAAGTAAATCTTCTTCTAATTTCAAGTATTTTCAACAATACCGTTTTCTCAAGGTATTATATTATAAAGTTGCTTAACTAATCACCTATTGTTCACAACGTTCACATTAATTCGAAAATCTCCAGGCACTATGCAAAACATATAAATTTTACATCAAAATTTTGGACAAGTCTTATCTAAAGTTTAGGCTTACGACCGAAATCGTAAAATAATTATTTTATTTGTTTTTTGTTTAAGAGAGTTAAAACTAATCCATTAATCCTCTTTATACTAAAAACTTTTAAAGCTTCCTTGAAAAACGGTTGCAAAGCCTGACGTGAACAGTTGAGAACCAGGAAATGTGCTGCAGATAAGCTCTATGCCGTGTACTTAAAATACGAAACAGAATTAATGCAATTATATTATGTACTAGTAAGAGCCTGCTTTAGTTATCGTTCGTTTAGTTATTGTTGAATTTCGTAAATACCTTACTGCATCCTTTGTCATTGAAGAGAAAAGATTTATTGGGGGTTGTACCCGAGTATATCCACCACCGAGTAGCGACATTACGGCTTTCAATTTTCATGGCGCCTGCGCGAAATAGAATGTTTAGCTGTCATATGACGAAGCAAAGGATGTTTCATTTATAGTCAAGCGGTTGATGTATTTGTTGCGATCATGGATCAAGCTTCGTCTAGCGGAAATCCGTTAGGAAAAGAATAAATTTATTTTTTGGTATTAGAGTATCTCTCTCAACCCATGACAATCAAAATTTTTCGCCGCAAATACATCATTGTCATTTTCAAAAAAAAAATTTTAAAGTTTAGAAGAACGAAAATGTATTTGAAAATCAATCTTGGCTAAGAGTGCCTCTCTACCTCTCTAACCCAAATTAACCAGAGTAAAAAGACTCTTCACTATTTCCAACTAACCAAAACTAACCCAAACCAACCACAGCTCTTCCAAACTAATCAATAGAAACCAACACTCACCCAAACTAACCAAAACCAACTCAGACTAATCAAGATTAACCCAAACTAACCAAGACTAAGCAAAACCAGGACCTAACCCCAAACTAACCTAAATCAACTACAGCTAATCCAACCTAATCAAAGTAACCAACACTAACTAAAACCAACCCAAACTTGTCAACATTAACCCAGACTTACCAAAACTAACCCAGACTAAGCAAAACTAACCCCAATTAACCAGAGTGAAGAGACAAGCGCGCGTAGCAAAAATAATCGAAACTCACGTTAATTAACCGAACAAGCGCAATGAGACAAGCGCGCTACGCGCATGACCAACCCTGCCTAATACAGAACCAAAATTAACCCAAACTAAAAAACACACGGAACTAATATGTCAATTTAAATAATTTCTATAATATTTTTCATATAAAGAATTTCCGCGAAAAAATTGTACATGGTTAGAGAGTAAATTGCTAGTCAAATGGAATTATTACGTAATTTAACAGATTTCCGATATTCAATACTACAAAAAACATTAAAATTTTCCATTAATTAGACATTTTCGGAATAACACCATATTTTATTAAATGATGAGCTGAGATGCAAAAACCGATAAACCCACTTTTTGTGTTTTTCGAGTTGGGCATGGATTTCCACTAACTTCGACATGCTCTATCGATTTTTAAACAGAGATGCGACGAAAAGCCACTAAATTCACATGAAAAATAGAAAAAAATCTTTCCATTCATGCGAAACCAGACAAATCCATGTTTTTTTCTTTAAGTTTTAATATTACTTTTACTTATACATATTAATATTCTTTCAATTATACTTTTAAAAGGAATTTGATGTCAATACGTTTCCTAAAATTTTCGTTTAGTTTTATTATCAAAATATATTTTTTAAATTATTATATAGGTTCAAATTAAATGCTTTTTTAATAACTTTTGAGTAAAGTTCTCATTTTTGATTGTCTACACCCTCAGAAGGTTTCGTCATTTTTATTTATAATTTAGAAATCATTTTTAATAAGGAATTTGAGAAAATTTCCATAGGGGATCAGGTTTCAAATACACCATTACATTTATTTAAGAATATGAAATTTGATCCTCCTTGTGAAAATTTTCCCAAACTATTTCTGTTAAAATTATTTATTAGATGTAAGATATTTTACACATTAACATTTAGAAATAGAGGTTTGAAATTTATTAACTCAAAAACAAAAATACGTAAATTAAATAAACTATTTGTTAATATTTAAAAAAATATATAATAAAGTTTAGATTTACCTACTTGTGTCTTGTGGCTACCAAAGTACCCAAATTTGGAGAGGCAAGTTCATGCCGATATTTTATTAACACTAAATCAATAATTGAAAGATTCTGATAAGGCGTTGTAGGTCTATAGGAAGTGACAATAAACACTTAATGTTCCGCAATTAAAACTGTATAAATACCTTTAAAATGGCACCTAGTCGCCATCTTAAGAATTAGAACTAGGTATCAATTTTATGTCAAAATGTATTTTTTAGCCCTACCAGCTGTATCCCGCATGCGTTGCAATGCTGTGCAAAGAAGGACATCATATCCTGTAAACTGTATTTAATTTGTTAAGCAATACACAATATATTGCAATTGCCCAGTACAGGTTTTTGACGATTATTATTACATTAGGTAATCAGGTTATTGTTTAATTAATATAAGATTGCATACTGTGCAATCTGTGCATTTTGGCCAGCATATACGAATATTAAATTATAACAAATATAGTTTTATCGAAGCTTTCGTGATGTTCTTAAGGTTCTTAAGGTTCTAGTCAATTTATTAAAGATATATCGCGATATAAAAACGAAATATTAGAAACCGGTATTAAAATATGCATTATTAAGGACATAAAACGTATTGAAGACAAAGAAACAAGACAATTGATACTAAACGATTTTCACAACCTTTATACAGGAGGACATGCGGGTACTAACCGTATGTACAACAATATTAAGAAGTTTTATTTTTGGTCAGGTTTGAAGCGAGATGTAGATCAGTTTGTCAAAAAGTGCGATGAGTGTCAAAGATATAAATATAGTAAAACTACCAAACAACCAATGACAATAACATCTACTGCTACTTCAGCTATCCAAAAAAATTTTCTTGATTTAGTTGGACCTATAAAGACTGACATTGAAAACAATTCATATATATTAACAATTCAGTGTGAACTCAGCAAATTTATCGAATGTTATCCATTACAAACGAAAGAAGCTTATGATGTAGCTAAGTCTTTTGTGGAGAATTTTGTACTGAGGTATGGAATTCCACAAGAAATTGTCACAGATCAGGGAAAAGAATTTTTGGCAAACCTGTTTCAGGAATCATGTAAATTGCTAGGAATTTATACCTTAGATGCAACAGCTTATCACCATGAAACTCTAGGAGCTTTGGAAAACTCTCACAAACATTTAGGAGCTTATTTGCGTATTCAATTGTCACAACATGCAGATAGTTGGAGTACGTGGGTACCATATTGGTGCTTTGCGTATAACAACACTGTGCATACCGAAACCAAATATACTCCTTATGAACTTGTGTTTGGAAAACAAAGCCAAATATCATCAAATATTGCCAATAAGATAGATCCATTATATAACTTTGAGGATTATCCTAAAGAGCTTAAATATAGACTTCAAACTGCTTGTAATGATGCTAGAAATAATTTGATTACATCCAAACAAAACCGGAAAATAAATTTCGATAAAAAATGTTATTAACTTACATACCCGATTTAGATATAAGTTCGGAATATGCCTTTTTGTCCGAAGCGACCTTTCATGTCACCGCGAGGAAACACTCGAACCGAACAACCTTGACGTCATGTGGCTCAAGTTCACCGCCAAGGGATTAACCAAGTTTATATGTTGTCTCTATCGCCCTCCGAGCGATAGAGCCTACCAAAGCTTTTTCTCAACACTAGCTACCACCTTTGACTCAATACAGGTCGATCACCCCAGTTCAGAAATAATCGTTCTGGGAGACTTCAATGCCCACAACACCAACTGGCTCAAACATCACAACAAGACCGACAACGAAGGTAGAGAGGCTGAAGCATTTGCCATCAGCTGCGGGCTTACTCAACTTGTAGACGAACCAACTCGAATCTCAGAGAGGGGCGAATTCGCCGCCCTCCTGGATCTTTTTCTAACCACCAATCCTGACCAGTACAAGGTTACAGTTGGTCCGCCATTAGGTACCTCCGACCACAAACTTATTACAACGGTTTGTGAATTGCCACTCATACAGAAGGATCCACCATTGCCTCGCAAAATCTGGCATTACAATTCTGCAAACTGGGACGATCTGAAGCAGTTTTACCTAGATTTTCCTTGGCTCGACGTCTGCTTTGCCACTGGCGACCCGTCAGACTGCTGCGAAGAGATCATGCAAGTAATCTACTCAGGATTTTTTTTTTTTTTTTTATGGCAGTGGCACACACACTAGAGGTAGATCCTATGGCGCTCGACGAGCGGTGTGTGTGCGAAGATGTTGATTGACACGGTTCTTGAATATTTGTAGGTTGTAATTAGTGGGAAACAGATGTCCTGGAAGTGAGTTCCACAGTGATGCAGTGCGCCAGGCAAAGGAGTTCTGGTAAAGCGATGTCCTAGGTGTTTCTAGTTGTACGACGAACTTGTGCGCTCCTGCCGCCTGTCGGGACTGCCTGACAGGAGTTGCCAGGGGCGGGATTATGCGGGCCAAATCCTGGGAACATCTGCTGTGAAAGTATCTGTAAAACAGAGACATCTCGGCCACATGTCTGCGATGTTCCAGACTATCCAGATTCCGGGTCAACTCCGGATCGCCGACGAGACGCACAGCCCTCTTCTGAATGGAATCCAGCAGCTTTAGGGTATGCTTTGGTGCGGCACCCCAGATATGTGAGCAATATTCTAAGCACGGTCTTATTTGCGCTTTGTACAGCAGGAGCAACTGCTGCGGTGTATAGAGTTTTTTGTTGCGAAATAGCGCACCAAGCTTCTGGGAGGCTGATTTTGCGATGTTAGCAACATGGTCATGCCATGACATATTGCTGTTGACCGAGACACCCAGCAGCCCGATTGACGAGGATGAAGGAATGGTCGATCCTGCCATAATGATGTCAGGGCCCGCTGTATTGGCCCTCTTAGTAAACGTTGCTGCTTGGGTCTTTGCTGCATTGAACTGGACCAAATTTCGGTCGCCCCAAGTTTGAACTTTCTCCAGGTCTTGATTAATTGCTGTAATCTGCTCCTGTCTGCGGTGATGAGTCTCAGTCGCTGGTAAGGGTTTTTCTGATCTAAAGTGGGAGACAAGGGTACTGTCATCTGCAAAACTGTAAACAGGATTATTCGTTTCGATCAGCAGGTCATTAATATAGATGAGGAACAGAGTTGGTGAAAGTATTGCGCCCTGAGGCACGCCCGTGTTGATGGTGAATGTGTCCAAGATGTGTCAATCGACTGCAACATGTAGGGATCGTTTCTTAAGGAAACTGGCCAGCCAGCTGCAGAGGGAGGCCGGCAGTCCCAAGGACGGCAGTTTGTTGAGCAGTCCGTCATGCCAAACTCTGTCGCCTTTGAAATATCCAACGCAATCGCTCGAGACTCTCCGTAGTTTTCAATTGCCCTACTCCATATATGAGTGACATAGGCCAATATATCTCCTGTCGATCTCTCTTTGCGAAAGCCGTATTGATTATCGCTGATTATTCTGTTGCTCTCGAGGTACTTGAGTAGTTGCTGGTTGACTACACGTTCCATGACTTTGGAGATTATTGGAAGCAAGGCAATCAGGCGATAGTTTGAGGGCGTGGTTTTCTTGCCTTTTTTTGGAACAGGTTGCACTCGTTATCCATTACAAACGAAAGAAGCTTATGATGTAGCTAAGTCTTTT
>MU181956.1:187944-212323 GCA_016904865.1 Pissodes strobi
CAAATAATGTTTATTACAATACTACAAAAATAGTAAACCCTTTAAAGCCTTAATACCTTGTGTTACATTAAACAATTTCTAAGCAAGTTAGCCTTTTGTTTTCCTTAAAAAATATTGCATAATGTACCCTACTTAACCATAAATGGAGTACGCCTTCCTTTAAAAATATCTTATTTAATAAATGCTTTGTTTAACTGTTCATTTCCAAATTCACAAAAATTATTTACGAGCACTTTGTAGATCTTGCAAGAATCACCGCCTTGATTATATTCATAAATAAATAGGAAAGATCTGACCTTGTAATGCCCAGCTGAAACCACCTTTGTTTGCAGGACCCATCCAAGTTTTCGTCAACCATAATCCTATTTCCCATTCCAAAACGCCAATAATTCGGTTCATTTGGACCAAAAATGTGCCTTCCTAGTGGACTGTAATTTTATTTGCTTCGCCGAAGTTCACAGCTTTCTCGTTTCCCAATTAAAATCCATTTTTTATGGAATTACTGTGCAATCACTTTATTTAAAAGCATAAATAGCACTTTACAAAAAATGACATAATAAACTTAGTGACTAAAAACAATTGGCGGGATGCCCTCGGACACAGCACAAAGGGCGCCCGCCCACCTGACGATTATAAGCAGTCAAGACCTAAACTTAAGCTCTCTTAATTTTGAACTGAACTCTCTTCTCACGGTTAAAACTGCTTGAAATTGTATATCTTAAAACGACAACGATTCAGCAATCAACACAGAGAAGTATTTGAAATTGATGAAGCTGCGCTACGTGACGGTGTTATCGGTTTCAAAGAATTAAAGTGTTTTTATTAGAGCGCATCAGATTTCATGAACGGAAATTTGGCTATTAATTTTATCTTGAAAGAGTAAATAAAATACTGTATTTTATGAATAGTGTCTTTACACTGCAACAGATAGTGAACTTGCTAGGCGTTGTTGCATAAAGTGTGAGTGTAATAAGCTAGATCATGAAAAAGCAATATTTCATAAAAAATACTTTAATATCGATCAAGAAAATTCATCCAAAATATATAAAATTCTTAACAATTTAATGGGTCAATGGAAATATCCTGTAGTTCTAAATTCCAACGTACAAGATGAAGGTAGTCAGTATATTGAATTTGCATTAACTTATATGACTGTTATGCTGTATTTTATAGCATTTGCTGCAGTTAATATGATATTGGGAAGTTCGTGTTGTTTTGGTTGAAATTTTTTAAATTACCGTGAGCAACTTTTCTTCGTCCTCATTTTTTAAGTCTTTCAAGATCACAGTATTTCATAAACATTTGAAAAATAAAAATAAATAATGATGTAACCATAAAATCATTATTTATAAGAATGTTAACCCTTAATTTGGCAAACTTTTGTCTAACGACTTTTTTACTATTAAAACATATAAGTGGGATATTTTTTAGTAAAATAAGTACAATTTAGCGAAAAATAAAGTAATATGTCCAAAAGTTGAAAGATATTAATTGTATCTCATTTTCTTCAAAAAGTTCATGTATAAAAATATGTATATTTTAGGACACATTACGAATTATATAAAACTATCCACATAAGTAAGACAAAGGCTTTTTATTTCACATTATCCTAAAAAATTTATAAAAACAAATTAACATAAAAGAACCTTCTTATAATAAACAAGACATAATGCTGGGATACCATAAAATTCAAATTTTTAACAACACAAACCTATTGAAAAACTATTAGTTGCTCAGATGGAAAGCCTGAAAACAGTTTCGGTTTTTCACTAAGCATAATCTGGTACCACATTTTATGCATATCCAATGCATTTCTCCCGTTTTACAGAATCGACATCTACCTTTAGTTGAGTATTGTGGAAAGTGACCAACCCCCTCTTCTCGGACGTCACTTGGTTAGCATTGTTCACAAAATGAATGTATCTTCGTATTTGCTGATATCTTTTCAGTGGCATTACTTCTGCGATTTCATCATATCTGTACTTTTGACTCCAATAATCGATGTAGGATAGCATATCAACTATTCCCATCAATATCTGGATAGCTAGGAAATCCCTCATTTCATCAACGGAGAAAAAAATAGATTTTCCTGTTTCTTGAACTGAATATAAATTCGTATTGTCAACAATTAGTCTGATCAAATCTTCCGAAAAAAACATGTAAAAATATTCAAGCAGCGATTTTATCTCGCTAGGGATGGCGAAGTTATCAACGGGTATATCAACAGGAAAACTGAATTTTTCATTTGTCCAATTGCAATCAATGTCAAACCTCCTTTCTGTCTTCGTTTCTTTTGAAGAGACCTTTGGGTTGCTTGTCTTTTTGACTGAATTATCCTTTGTCTGTAATCTGGTCTTTAGGGGAGTGAAAACCGAAGTCGCAGGCATTAAAACCGGCAGAGAGCTATTTTTTACTGGAGTTTTATGATAAGGCAAAATTCTATTATTGCTGACATTACAATTGTGACCTTCAGAAGCTTCATCACTATCTGACACACCATCAATGATTTCATGCAATTGTTTTGCTAACGATTCAGGAAGAGAGGGAGCCTCGGAAGAATCAGAATCCGGTTTTGCATCAAACGGTTTTGAAAAAACATGTTCTACATCCTCACTCGAATCGCTTGTATCTGAGGTACTAGGTGGTAAAAGGGCCATAATTTTGTCTTTACTCGTATACGCCATTGCATGAATTACTTCTGAAACAATATAGGCACTAAATAGGTAAGTACACATAAGTTTTTGACTGAAATTTAATAAAAATAACTATACTGAGTTTTTGGCAATGTGTATTATATGATACATAATAGAAATATTTTATTTTCTTAAAAAGTTGAGAATGTGTACTATAGGATACAATAAAAACAAATGCATCGTACTGACGAAACCAGATATTGGAATGATATAAATATAATTTTACAAAGTATATACACTACTTAAAAATAACGTCTAACAGTTTTTTTTATAAAAAAATATGTTTTTATACAAAATAAATAAGGAAAACTTACCGTATATCTAGTTCACAGGTTGCCGCTAGCTGACTAAACTGTCATGTTGTAATTCTGGTGACGAATGCTAGATGGCGCTAGTATTACTAAGTCTAGTTAAAAAAAACCTTTGAGAAGCCTACTATGCATATGCAAAATCCGAAATATTTACTTGTAATATAAAAACGCACTTTCAAATTTGTAGTATCTTATAGGATACAGTGTCAAATTAAGGGTTAAATAAAAAGGGCGAAGGGTGAAATCTATATCTGCTATCATATTTTTCTAAAAAAGTCGTAAAAATAATCATTACACTGGTGTTATTTTGTTCGGTAATTTAAATATTACAGATGTTAGATTTTATCTGAATTTGGAAGTTTACCCATACGAAGTTCTTAAATTAAATTTTGAGGATAGAAAGTTTGCAGAAGTTTATAAGATGTACGCCGAACTTTAAAAACGTTATTTCGGACTTTCAGCGAACCGATATTAGACAATACTGTTTCTAAAAATAGGGCTTTATTTGTAATAGTCTGTTTGAAACAAAACAAAACAATTAAAAGCAGTACCAACTATCGATGTTACACTAGAGCTTCAGAGCTCCAGTTTAAATCCAACTGCAGCAAAGTTTACAGTTTTGTAGGCTCAAGGTGCGACGACGACAACATTGGATCCCATTCCTAAAAGTAACCAAAAAAGGTGTAAAAGAATCCAGACATCGAAAATAATTCTCCAAACAGATGAAAGAAAAACATTTTTAGTTTTAAAATGAAATTATGATAAAACTTAAACAACATTCTCTAATAATAAAAATAAAATATTAGTGTCAAAAGAATGCAAGCAGGTAAAAACTATGACTGAAAATTACTCATTGCCTCACTCATCGCTTTCAAGTAGATCCACCCAGAAGTGTTTTCGATTATCTGGGAGGAGTGGTCCGATTAAGTGTAACAAATTTTGCTTTTTTGGTTTTGGAAATCCGTAAGGTTTAACAAGAGATTCGACAGAAGCCGTCTGTGGTTCAGATTTTCTCATACCTTTTTTGCAAATGAAATCTAACTTTTTAAAACTTTCATCAAAAAGAAACATTTTATACTCTAGAAAATTGTTTCCCTTTGTAGCTTTAACCTGAACCATTTCAGATAGACGTGGATGATTTGGGTTTTGATTAATTTTTTGTTGAGATTTGAGATCTTTCCATCTATAGAAATCCGTAAGTCTCATTGATTTTAGTTCAACTTTCTTGTTCTTTGATAATTTTATGGCCCCTTCAAAGTCATCATAAGTCTTTCCCTGCTTTTTAGTGATAGCTTCACCTGTTGGTGGAGCTGGAACACCAATTTATGATCAAAAAGTCACATATTGTTCATCTCTTTGTCTCAAAAGAAAAGAACAAAAGGTGCTCACAATATCTTCTTTGTTTCTACTAGTAATGGACTAATTCCATATAACAGCAGAAGGGAATAACGATGAACAAATATTACCCTTTCGAAACTGTTGATTCTCGTACTTATAATTATGTGTAAATCAGCAGAAACATACACAGTTTTATCGTCAGACCCAATCTGAGATTGCCCCTTATATAGTTTCCTGGAATTATCGGCGTGATCAATATGTTTTTTTCATAAAGCATACATCGCAGTCTTCTCCAAAATTTTGGTGTTCATGTACGTCGAATTCCTTACACATCTCGCACTCTTCACTGCCAAGTTCTGCGAACGAAATATGCTGGGCTCTTTTGTTAACTCTGTATACCTCATACGAGTTATTATCATCCGGATGTTTAGGTCGATAATCTTCATACATAGTAGAAATACCATCGCCAGGTAAGTATCTACGGTGTGGTGCATTCCCGCCTATAATGTAAAATTATCGAATTAAGCGATTCTATGTGCTCACTAACAAGGCTGTCATCAAATTTAACATTTTTTTCTAGCCCTACTCTGATTTGCCAAAAGGGGAAAGTTGGCCTTTTGGCATTTTAGACGAGGTATCATGGACTATCTTATCGTTACTTTTCTTAAACTTTACTCTGGGCAAGAAGAAAAGTTTACAAATTACCCTTCACTTGCCATTTTCTGTTTGTTAGTAATATCTGAATATTTTCTGTTTTCTGCCACTAATTACATCACAATTTTCTTTTGTTTCGAAGTATTTGCAGGTCATTAGAATATATAGCTTTCTTTGTTCGCTTGTTAGTTTCCAGAATTTATTATTAATATCGCAGCATTGCTTCGCAGAGAAAAATGTGTAGCACTTTTTACTGCATTCGCTTGTAATGCATCCGGGCAATACTATGTGTATTATAATTAAAGTATTCCTTCGCTCTTCTTATCTATCTATTTATTTCTTTAATGCTTCTTACCTTCTTTCTTTTCCTAACTGTTCCTTTTAGATGTAACTTATTTTTGAATGATTCGCTGTAATTTCTGTTGCAGCAAAAGTTATAAGAGGTAAATTATCGGAAGTAATTGCACAAGTGCATCAAAATTACCGATAATTTTGCACGACAGCGTGTTGTCTAAAAACTGCATGAGTGTATTTTCATATTTTGGAGAAAGAGCCCGA
Source organism: Pissodes strobi (assembly GCA_016904865.1). Taxonomy (NCBI): domain Eukaryota; kingdom Metazoa; phylum Arthropoda; class Insecta; order Coleoptera; family Curculionidae; genus Pissodes; species Pissodes strobi. The sequence goes on from MU181956.1 coordinate 193,499, forward strand.
CACCGAAGGTGGAGGGCTCTTTTTTCAAAATATGAAAATGACCGAATGCAGTTTTTCTAAGACAACACGCTCGAATGCAAAATTATCTCGTTATTTTGATGCACGAGTGTAATTCGGGGGAATATTTCCCGAATAAGGACATGGTTCAAAAAAATACATGTTTATTCTTTTTTTAATGAAAAACGTACATTATGTAACTGTAAACAAAATAAAGATGCGCAAAAATACAATTTTTTTAATCCGAAACGAGACATTTTTAATAATATATATTGACTTCACTTTGACGTTATTTATAAATTGTCGCTGTCATCGTAAGTCTACAATGGAATTACCATAGATACGTACGATGCAATTATCGCAGTGCTCTTTCGGTTTCTGCAGTGCAATTTTCGCTGTAATTTTCCGAGAATTGCACTCCTCTAATGGGATTTTTTATACATGAGGGAAATATTCTTCATAATCGCTACCCATTTCTTGATTACTGGTATTTATTTCAATTATGTTTATATTAGTAACCGTCACTTCTGTAGGATATCCTCATTGCCGAATATTCTCCATTTTGTCTTAATCTCTTGACACATCCCTATTAATAATTATGTCGGCACCTGCCTCACCTAGCCTGTGGCAAATTGAGACATCCGCAATGATGCATGTAGACGTCAAGGAAATAACACCACAAGTCCTTTGTTGCGATAACATATTGTCTGTAACTGGGGAATTGTCATTAGAAATTGGGACTTCCGAAATCGTGTATGGAAGAATTGTTTGAACAGACAACAAAGGTGTATATGTCGAATCTTCGCCAGGTGGGTGGGTTTGATGCGTCTAGTGTATCCAACCGCAAACTAAAATAGTTATCGTTTATGTCGTTTTCATGGTCTTCACAAGGAATAACTACGCCTACATCAGAAGCAACACTACCAAACTCGGCAGAAAAATCACGATTTGAATGGTCTTCATTTTGGAACTTGGAAAAGAGAAACTGCATCATAATTTGTGTTTTGTGGAGAAGATACAATAGAACGACTTAACCGGGCTTGATCTGTAGAAAAATTTTAAGGTGGATGGTTCTGCTCTCTTTGGTAAACTTTAGGTGCCAACTCCATTATTTTCTTCGTTGTGTTAGAAAGAATTTTTCTGCATTCCTGAATATCAACACGAAGATTCGGCAGTGGAACCACAAATGAACTTATGTTCCAATTTTGACCATCTAGTTTTTTATGACTTTTCAAGTAGCCAATTTTATTTGCTTTTCTACAAGTGACCACTGACAATACCTACAATATATCCAAAGATATTTACCATCAAATATTAAGAAACACCATCAAGAACTGCCTTAAATTCTATAAAGATGAGTCCAATTTTGCGTTTTCACCACAAATACGCGCCAAGAAATGAAACGCAAACCAAGAAATAAAGCGGCATAATGTATTTACCATAAATAGATGCGGTATCTTCAAGCGCGCTGTTCGATTTACAGCGTAGTTCCTTGGAAATGAAAAGATACCGCATCTATTTTATGGATATGCGTATGTTTTGTTAGAACGGCAAATATTTATATCGTGTTTTAACAATTCCCATATAGATTCGGCTTTTTACTTGGTAAATATCTAAGTTTACGTAACAGAACTCCTTTGGCGCAGAAAACTTAAACTCCCAATTTTTTTTTAGGTCTATTCTTAGGATGTCAGAATTTTTTTATGACAATGACACACACGAATGGGAGATCCTATGGCATTCGACAAGCGGTGTGTCTGCCGAGATGTTGATTGACACGGTTCTTGAATACCTGTAGGTTATAAATTGGTAGAACCAGATGTCCTGGGAATTATTTCCACAGCGATTCAGTGCGCCAGACAAAGGAGTCCTTGCATAGAGCCATTCCATAGATCAATCCACGCTCAAAAGTTAGCGTTGCGCCTTATGGCAATGATTTTCTTATGGAGAATAACTGTGCATTGTTGCCAACTTGGGCGCCTTTCACTAACGTATGGAACGTTGATACTGATTTATAAAAGTATTTTACCGTTAAGTATTATTAATTTTATTATAAATATAAAAAATACCTCTCGCTTAAGAAATTATGCATTTATTTTACTGCCAGCAGGAAGGAAGCTAACTAAAATCAAGTAATAAAAAAATACGTTAAATTGGCAACGCCATTCTCCATAAGCGTCACGCTATCTTTTCAGCGTGAACTGATTTATAGGTGTTTCCAGTAGTAGAACCAACGGGTGCTGAATTTCTGTCGGTCGAAGTACGAAATCTCTCCAGACCTTGATTAATTGTTGTAATCTGCTCCTGTCTGCGGTGATCGCTGGTAGAGGTTTTTCTAATTTAGATTGGAATTCAAGGATACTGTCATCTGCAAAACTGTAACCAGAATTATTGATTTCGGTCATTAGGTCATTCATATAGATGAGGAACAGAGCTGATGAAAGTATTGCGCCCTGAGGCACGCCCGCGTTAATGGTGAATGTGTCTGAGATATTCCCATCAACTGCCACGCGCAGGTATCGGTTCATAAGGAAACTGGCAGCTGCAGAGGTAGGTTGGCAAACTTTTAATTTTATTCTTTACGATGTTAAATGGCAGGGGCCAAACCTTAGGTCCAAAATACTTTGTTATTTAAAGTCCTTATAGAAGTAACGTACAGGATTTTCCCATATTTTTTAGCACACACGTACAGCCTTCATTTCTATAGCTAGAAAAAGAAAGACAAAAGTTGGAGGATTCCTTCTAAACCGCCATGGTAATAGGTAAAATAAATAAGCATTGTAAAATTCTCAAAAAATACCAACTTTTGTGTAAAGGAACATCCTGTATATTATTAGCTGTAATAAGAGGTATTTTTGATCTGATTTAAAAAACATATAATATGCCTGCGTCTGATAAGACCATTTTTGAAATATTTGATAATAAGCATTATAAAATATTCCTGCAAATGTCCATCTATAGCCATCGCGAAAACGCGAGTTATTTAATTAATTTAAAAATGGTCCAGCACTTATCTATTTTATCTGATAACGGTTCCTGGCGGTTTAGGAAGAATTCTCTAACTTTTATGTTTAAAGCTTTGTGTATTGCTTCAAAAATAAAGGCTCTAGGCGGAATATTCAAAAAATATTTCCTAACATCAGGTACAACATTGATTGCGCAGGAATAAAAATAATTGATCTTAATACGAAATCGATTGAAGAGCAATACTTAAAGCCACGACAGCAAAAATATATCATTAGCATATTCTCAATACAGTATTACCAGTTAATGGTTGCTTCTTGGATGTTATTTGTCTTAAGACAATTTAAACCAGGTAGTAATAAAGAAAGGATTTAAAATATATCGCTAATTTTCTTATTGATCTCAAAGTATTGCAATATCAAAATGTCACAATTCTACACATTCTCAATCAGATATAATTTATGCAATCTGGATCCAGGACGTCGAAATTGAAACAGCTCTTACGTATATTTAGTTTCTAACAATATACCACCGTCAAATTGATGATACTCTATGAATAGTCAGATTTCTACATCCAAGAATGTCTTTCACGGAAAATTCGATTTATCTTCTCCGAGGATATATCGGTAATCCAGGGATTGCTCTTCTAAAGTTAATATATCTACAAGCGCAGGAACGGTTTTTCACATATTCCACGTACATTTTTCAATTTCGTTTTATGGCTTCAATGAGCGTTGAGCGTTTGGCACCTGCATATGTTTTAAGCCTGCAGCTCCTGCCTTTCAGACGAGAAACGAAAATTAAGGTTTCCAATAATCGAAGAACATATTTGAGAAATGTGATCGTGATAGAATATATATAATTCTTTTTCATTTAGCTTATTTATCAAGTGACTATTTGATTATACACATTCAATAAGTGTTTTCTATTTTGATCCATTACTAGCGATCCGCCTTGAATAAAATCATTTCTTATACCTAATATTAAATGAGTAGTAAAGAGCTTATTACTCGTTTAATATGCAGTCACCATCTGGGTGATTTAAAGATATCTAAAACAAGTGCCCAAGAAAAATATTATCATTATTGATTTCTCAGGACATTTCAGTATTCGTTAAATTAGTGGATGAGAAAATGACTTAAAGCACACAAAAATGTCATGTAGGGATTTTGACAAAATTGATTATCCCAGAAGCTATAAGTAATTTCAAAAGCATTGTTTAAGATCTTATGCTTGTATCGCTTGTTTCACCAAGATTCGTTACACAATCCATTGTTTTATATTAGAATTTTTTAAGCGTACATCAAATTGTAATTACTTAAATAGTTGCTTAATTTTAGCTTTAAAAGCTTTCCTCTTAAGGGTTTTGATTGTGTGATTAGGCAAATTGTTATAAAAACGCCGCTATAATAGATTGACTATTTAATAACCAGAATGTCCCCAGGTTGACAGCACCACAGCCCATGGTCCCGTAACTATGAAAATCATTACGCAAGGAAAGCTGCATTTCTGTATGACGAGTTTTTAAAAGAATTTCATGGACATAAAGAGACACTTGATAATTATATATGTTTTGTAATGACATTATTTGATAGAGTTGTTCAGTATTATATCTATAAGGCAGTTGGTAGATGTTTTTTATTGCCTTGTTTTGTAGAATCATTATAAGGTCTGATAAGATTTTGACAAGTTGTGTACCATACTAATGTTAAATACTGTACGTGACAATGAATCATAGAAAAATACACACTTCTATCTAAATATTTAGGAACACAGTAGCTTAGGCGTCTCAAAACTCTCACAGGTGCCCGAAACCTATCTCTTAAATTGTTTAGATGTGCTTCCCAGGGACTCTCATCAATCAACAGTCCCAGGTATTTTACCGTCCTACAATATTTCAAAGTACTTGCATTTTTTAAAATTACAGAAGAATGATAAGTTGTCGATTATGAATTGGTTATAAAAATATATAAGGATTTTTCAATATTTAAGGTTAATTTATGGGCGATAAGCCAATTTTCAATCATTTCCAAATCATCCCTCATCCGTTCCTCCATGCTTTCGAAAGTGTTACCAGTATACGCAAGAACAGTATGATCAGCATAAAGTCTTACCTTTCCTTTAAGACTCAGGTTGGAAACAGAGTTAATGTAAATCAAGAACAAGGGAGGTCCCAAAATGGATACCTGAGGTACACCACAGGTCACACCTTTAAGAGAACTATTAACATTATTCATGGTAACAAGTTGTGCTCTATTGTTAAAATAGTCAGTAAACCAATCATAGCATATCCCCCTTATACCAAAGAGGTCCATCTTTATCAACAATATAGTATGGTTAACTGTGTCGAATGCCTTCCGCAAGTCCAGCGACACCAACGCTGCTTTTTCACCATTATCTATGTTTACTTGCAAATCGTAAATTAAATCTGTCGTTGCACTCGCGAAAGCCATACTGACATTTATAGAAAAGATTTTGACTATCAAAATACTTTAACAATCTTTGGTTTACAATTTTTTCAAAGACTTTCGATACAGATTGCAGAACTGAAGCTATACGATAATTACTAGCATTGTCTTTGGCTCCATCCTTGAAAAGGGGGCATATCTTAGTCATTCTTACTTCCCTCTTTAAGGGAAGGTTTATTAGTTTAGATAATATTGGCGCAACACTATCACAACATATCTTTACAGTACGCACATCCACACCATCACTTGTTGCTTTAGAAGGGGCCAGGTCAACAATCAGGATTCTGACTTTCTGCACTGACGTTAAAATGAAGAACATAGATCGACTGCTGGATTTTTCCTGTTTTTCATTAAGAGGCAGATCGGGGAGATTTTCGGCTAATTCGGGCACCGACACTAACAAAATAGGAGTTCATGTAATCACATATTACTTAAAATAATGTTATTGACAGCCAAGGACTCAATTGTATTGTCTGTGTAGACATGTTTATTTGCTATAACCAAGTTTATGACATTCCAAGGTTTCTTAGCATCATTACGAACATTGAAAAATATTTCCTCATAGTATGACGTGTTTACCTCTTCTACAAGCGTTTTGACATTTTTATTCAACCTCTGGTATCTCGCTTTATGGTGAAAATTTTCAGGAAAACGTTTGGGTATTTTATAAAAATAGTCTCTTTGTAGAATCCCTTCTCGAACTTCATCATTAAGCCAGGGTTTAGTGTTATTACGGATCTTTATTGTTTTTGATATTATTTTGGTAATTTCACTGAAGCATTCAATAAAAAAATTATAGTTAGTATTAATATCTGTGTACTCTGCGAAGTTTTCATTTAGATTTTGTAGAGATACTTTTATGGCATTATAGTCAACATATTTTTTTTGATAAGTTTTTATTTGCCTCTTGGGGCTTGAAGCTGAGTAGATAAAATTTGTAAGTCATGATCACTATTAAGGTTAAGGAATTTCTTGTTGGTAGTTCAGTGTTGCAAAATCTAAGACCATTACTCATGCAAACATCTGTATACTCACGTGTGTCTAGGCCATCACCCAATATATCAATGTTTGTGTCTCCAATAAGGAAGAGGTCCTTGGATTCATGTCGTAGAAGTTCCTCGTCGAGAAGCCTGGTTGTTGCCCGGACTATTTCTCCTGTGCGTCTGGGATTATAGATTGCACCAATGTACTCATTGACATCCGGTAAGTGTATAAGCATGGAAGATAATAATATGTTCATATATTCAATGTTTTCCTGTGCGTCTGGGATTATAGATTGCACCAAGGTACTCATTGACATCCGGTAAGTGTATAAGCAAGGAAGATATGTTCATATATTCAATGTTTCGGACTGTTTCAAAGTTTAGGTGTTCCCGAATAAAGATTGCACAACCGCCACCTCGTTGCTCTCTATTTGCGTATATAGTTTGGTTTGTAAACCCAGCGTTGATCGTTACGGCATACCTTGTCTTTCTCTCTCATACCACCGTCAATCGGGGGTGACAGAAATTTGACGTCACGGACGTACGTCGAGCTGCGCATTTTAGGCTATCAGATGAAATTATTGAAATTCCTCATCTGTCAAAGTGTCAAATATATATTTATATATTTTATTTGAAGTTTATCCAACGTTATTTTCTGTATTTAATTGTGATTGTTATCGCAGTTGAAAATGCCTGGACAACGGTCCACTGAAAATGAGCAAGTCCTCATTTTAAAAGTAATAGACTATTTTAATCGCGAAAAAGCAGCAGGAAAAACGCTTTTACCCGTGATTGCAGTATATACCTAATGTAAGTTGATGCAAAAGTGCAGTTTTAATAATATATAAAGAGTAGGATTATTTGTTGTAGAGAGTTTCTGATGCTTTAGGAATGCATTGAAAGGGAGTCCAGAAACTTGTTGACTTTAAAACCAAGGCAAATGTTGCTATTATTTCCTCTCCTGGAGAGCCTCTTCACAAAGTTCATGGCCATACTATAAGGAGAGTATATATGCTATGTATGAGAAAGGTAATCTGCATTTAATTTTTCATTATTTTAAATAATTTATTCATTTTTTCGGTTTTATTGTAGGCGAACAACTCACACTGCGTCCATTGCAAACGAATCTGATGAATATTGACAGTGCAGCTATCTACTGATCTGCTAATATAATCCTATTGAGATGGTCAGAATGTAAGCGTAAGCTTTACTATGAGGCTTGTATCAGTTCGATACATCCTGTCACAAGCGGAGCTGTTTTAAATTTGTGGAATGAAGCACTTCAAAAGGTAACAATCTAGTCAAACTTTTGAATATTGCTATTATATAAGAGAATCTGTTTTAGATTACACCAAAAAAATGGAGAAATTATGTTCATCACACAAATGCTATAATACAATTAGCGAGGACTGGAAAAAGGAGAGATGCTTTGGATATATTACCGGTCATCATCGATCTCAATTCTTGTCACTCAGGTGATGATGATGAGTATTATTTTAGCGATGAGCAGGAAACAATATAGTTTAGTGTGCTCATAAGCACAGAAGATACTATGACCCCTTTCGTCACAAACAATACAGCTACAAACAATATAGCTACGCAAGCTATGTTGTTTGTGTGTGCTTTCATCAAACATGATACAAGAACCTTAAATTACAACATCCATTTCCATCGATTGTGTGGTATGGTTTCTTTTATAATGAATGAATTATTGTGTTTTTTATGACAAGTTGAATTATAGTGCTTCATTATCTATTGCCTTGTCTGTCATTTGTGTCTCCCGATGAGTTTTGTGGCAGGCTAATCGATACATGTCAATAGTATTTTAATATTGTATTATAGTACTCTGTTTTAATTGTCTCCCTGTGCTATGTAAGGTGTTTTTTCCAATCTGTTTTTCATTGGTGTTTATTTGTAAGTTTGCATAAAGAAAAATAAGATTTTAAATTGTTAAAGTTAACACATATACGCCAAACCTTTACTGTTTCTGTATATGAATCATGTTATAGCACACTTTAAGTTATATAAAATGTGTTGTTTTCCATTTCATAAACATTTGGGCGTTCTTTGGAAATAAATTAGCATTGTTTTAATTTTTTCTCATACTTGAGTTTTATTTTATGATGTCAATCTACTCTACTTTGCTTAAGTTACTTTAGTTAGTTTTGGTTATAACTGAAGTACAACAGACTCAAATACAATATTATGCTATACCGTCACCCATTTAATATATTTTATATGAGATGCCCTAAGTTAAAAATAACATAAATATTATTAAAAGTTTGAACTACGGCCGTAATGGCGATATTTACAGCAACACAATAAGCAAAACCTGTACAAAAACGAAATAAACTTATACGAATCTAAGCGTTTGAACCATTGCCCAACACAAATAAATTATAAACAAAACTTACTTACCTACATATATAAAACTAAAGAAAAGCTACATGTTTGAGGTCTTTCAGTTTTATTTACTACAGAACACTGCTATAATGTGAAAAGATTAATTAAATGATAAAACAACAAAAACCGTAGCTAACCGAAGAATAAAATTGCAATTACAGTCAAATTTAAATATATGCCAAAATTTACTGCAATGGGAAATTTCTGTTTTTATTGATATGGTTACTGCACTTTACAAATGCTTTCAAGTTCACAATCGTATGACAAATAAAAATTAATTGGTAAAGAAAAGGCCCAAATCATGTTTAAGTTGCATATCTGATATTAAAAATGTCTGTGACTTTTTATACACTTTTATCGGCCAAGTTTGTTTCACAGTACATTGGTTTTGAATTGAGTTGAATCGTTGGCTGAGAATTATCAGTCATCGGTTGAATGTTTTTTCAATTAACCACATATCACATGCATAATTACATAACTTTTCTCGTAGCAATGATTCCACCGTTCTAAATTTCGCAGGTTTTAGATATATTTTCCTTCACATAAGATAACAAGACCCCTGTATATCTAAGAATTTCTGCTGGAATTTTACTAGAACACTAGAATATTTCTGTTTGTATTGTGTTGTTAATTTAAGTTCCTATTGCAAACCTCACAAGATTTTTTTTCTTCGCCTAAAACAAAGTAGTGTTAAAATGTAATTAAATAAAATAGATAAATAAAAATAAGACCCGAAAATAAAATAAAATGAAATGTTTTTTATTGGACCACTGGGTACATCTGACGATTTAATATTAATTCCGACGGGCCGCTTAGCAGGATCGAATCGCCAGAGTGACTGCCGCGTCTCCCAGGCATCGCCTAAGGCTTGAGTACTGCTTCCCGCGCTTCCCTCTACGAGTCACGCCTTTGGTGATGCTAACATTCGGCCATTCCTGACCTAAGAGTGTCCTCACTCTTGAGAGAAGCTACTGTAAATTCAAATTGTTCACTTTAGTTTTCCGTGAAAAATCTTACACAATTTATAAATAAAAAGATCAACAACAGATAATATGCTATTAGGGGTACACCCAACGTAAATGACGTAGTCTAGATCAGCACAGCCTCCCGCAATCCGACCTAACCTGTAATTGAAACAAACTTGGCCAAGTTTATTAGTACTTATAACTAAACGACATACTCGTTGAATAACTAATATACTTAACATTCTAACGGTTTCTTAAGTAATGTGCAACTAACTTAACCTAATGGTCACCTAGTACCTTGTTAACCCTGTACCATCAGTGACCCCAGGATGTACGTCTGACCCGATACCGCTACCTACCCCGGATGTAAGAGAACCCTTCAGCAGGATATCTCCCTGTAACCGGGTTTTCCTTATAAGCTATTACTATCATTGTTCCCTTACACCCTTCAGTAGCTGGGACAGCGCACTCCTGCCTTACCATATCCCGTGACTTTACCGCCACCATGGTACTTGAGCCACGACCAGCCCAAACCATATCCTGTGACTTTACCGCCACAATGGTGCTTGGCCCACCATCAGCCAGCCCAGTGATGCTTATTGGACTGTCATCAACCGTATCGAATCCATGGTCGCATATTGTCGACTCCGGCCACCCCATTATAGTGCAACTGGGTTCGACTGCTTCCGGGTATATCTGACACCTCATACCGGTCGTTGTCCAGAACTCTCAGTACTCTAAACGGCCCTTTCCATTTTGGGAGAAGCTTCTGACTTCGTCCGGTAGCTGGTTGGCTGGTGATATTCAGTAAGACCAGATCACCCACCTCGTACACGCAAGGATCCCGTCTCTTTTGATCAAACCTTTGCTTTTGATCTGCCTGGTACTCAGTGACGTACCTCTCCATACGTGCCCGTATTTCTGCAATATTAAAACTTTCGCGCTCATCTGTTTCTAACTGTCCTTGGGAAAATACCCTATATCCCATTAGAGCCTCACTAGGTGTGACGCCTATGGCTTTATTAAGTGTGCCGTTTAGCCCTAACTGAATGTTATGGATATGCTGGTCCCACTTTGTATCATCCGTAGTTGCCCCCATTGTTGCTAACGCATCTAAAATAGTTCGGTTATAACGTTCCACTTGACCGTTACCTCTGGGAATTGCTACTGCGTTCAAATGATGTCTAGTGCCAATTGTTTCGCAAAACTTTTTGAATTTCTCGCTAGTGAAAGATCTGCCCCTATCACTAATTATTCTACGCGGTACCCCAAATATCTTTACCATTTCTCTAAGGCAATTGATGGCTGGATCAGATGCAGTATTTCGTACAGGATAAATGAGAATAAATTTAGTAAACGCATCGATTACAACGAAAATATGAGTTTTACCCGATTTAGATCTGATGAATGGCCCCAGATGATCAATGTGAACAGTATGAAAAGGTGTAGGAACTTTTGGTATAGGGTGGAGATAACCCTGTGTTTTACCTCCCGGCAATTTATAAAACAAACAATTTATACAATTCCTAACATATTTTTTTATGAAACGACGCATATGCGAAAACCAATATTTTGCTGCCACTAACTCATACGTCTTTTCATACGCAAAATGTCCAACATCATCATGACTCATTCGCAAGATTTGAAATCTGGCTTGTTTTGGTACAACCCACCGAAGACCTCGACTAGTAATTTTGTCGACTTTCCCACCTTTCAACGCATATTCGTTAAATATTTGTTTATTTTCAGACAAATTACCCGATTCCAAGATCGTTTTAATTTCCCGAATATTTTTATCACTTTGTTGAGCTGCCAAAAGCCAGTTTTCCTCTTTAATGACTGTTACAAATACCCCTTTTGCATTGTTTGGAAGATTTCTACTTAGTGCATCCACATGTCGCATATGTGGGGCCGATCTGTGTATAATTTGAAATTTATATTCGGTGAGAGCGAGTACCCATCGTCCAACACGAGCATTGACCTCACTTTTCAAAAATGTGTTTTTCACTGCTGCGCAATCGGTAATAATAGTGAAATGACGGCCGAGCAAATACTGACGAAATCTTTTAACAGAAGACACTATCCCAAGCGTTTCTAGTTCAAACGAGTGGAATTTTTGTTCATCTCTTGTAGTTTGTCGACTAAAGTAGGCTACTACCTCTTCGGCGTTCCCATGCATTTGCACCAGAATTCCAGCTAAACCCCAGCGACAGGCATCGGTATACAATTTAAGTTCCTTTTCTGGGTTAAATAGAGCTAAAACTGGTTTATTTAACAAGAATTGCTTTAGGGTTTCAAACGCCTTTTCCTGATTTTCTCCCCATTCCCATCTACAGTCCTTCATCAACAAACTACTGAGATGTCTCGCTTTCATTGCGTAATTAGGAATATACTTGCGAAAGTACCCTGTCAAACCTAGGTATTGCCGAACTTGATGTACATTTGTAGGCGTTGGAAATTTTGCTATCGCCTCAGTTTTGTGTTGAGTTGGTCGAACATGAGAATCGGATATCTCGTGTCCTAAGTATTCTATTTTTGTTTTTAGAAAAAAATATTTTTTTACATTTAAAGTAAGACCATTTTTCTCTAAAATTTCAAGGATCTCCTGCAATATTTCAAAATTTTGCTCAATACTAGTACTAGGGATGAGTATGTCATCTAAGTAGACTAAAACTTTATTGAACCGCAATTGTCCAAGGGCAGAATTAAGCATTCTTTGAAATACTGCTGGAGCATTTGTAAGGCCGAAGGGTACCCGTAGGAATTCATAATGACCATCTTGGGTGACAAATGCTGTCAACGGAATTGATTCAGGAGCAACTGGCACTTGGTAGTATCCGGAGAAAAGATCTAAACTAGTGAAATATTTAAAACCCGACAAACGTCTTAATTGCTCTTCGATCAGAGGAAGTGGATACTTGTCTGGTACCGTTATTTTATTCAAAGCCCGATAGTCAACACAAAGTCTTTTTCCCCATTTTTCTTTTTAACTAACAAAACAGTGCTAGCGTACGGTGAATAAGACTCCCTTATTATCCCGTTTTTTAAAAGGTCATCGATTATTTCTCGAATCTGTTCACGTTCGTAATCTGAAAACTGTCTGGGTCTGAAAACTACAAGTTTATTAGTAACTAGGGTTATTTTCATTTCGGTTAATTTTGTTAATCCGATTTGAGCTAAATTGGCAGCGACACAGCTTGAATACCGATTCAACAAATTTAAAAGCGTATTTACAATATCGGAATTTTCGACACCTACGTTAATGATAGAGCTCTCAATTAAATTCACGTGCATATCAATCGCGTCATCACAAAATGTCAGCTTATTACCGATTCTACTATACCGTATATTATCTAATTCAGTAAAATTTTGTCCTATCAATATTTCTACTCTCAAATGATTCATAACGCAATCATCAACAACTAAATAATCGACAAATCGGGTGACAGTATCGATCATTGTTTCAATAGTGCAAGCATATGTTGGTTTAATTATCGGGCCGGAAAGTGTTGTTAAAATAATATCGTGCTCGATCGGGTTCATTTTGAATTTCAACTTATCAATAGCTCCTTTAGTAATAAGTGAACACTCACTGCCGAAGTCGATATAACACTTAATAGTTTGTTTATTTAACAGAGCAGTTTTAAAGAATTTATTGTTCATATTAGAACTCAGAAAGTTTACGTTAAGCATATTAAGATAAGAACGTTCTTGGCGTCATGCTGATGAAGCATTTGGGCACTGCCGTTTAAAATGACCGATTTGTTTACAACTAAAGCAGGCACGATCTAATTTATGCTTTGAAAAATTACTGGGTGGCTTAGCAAAACTACGGGAACCCAATATATTTTTACCTGATATGACTGGCGTTAATTTAGAAGCATTCTGATCGTATTTTAATATTTTTCGCTGATCATCTAGAGTTTTGAAATGACTGGCTAAAATAGCGGGGTTGGTTATTGCCGCAGTTGTAACCGAAAATTGAATTTGTTCGTCCAAAATTGTTCCCATTATAAGATTTACCTTGTCCTCATCTTCAATCGGAATTTTTAATTTATTAATTAAAGCCAGTTTTTCAAATAGATATTCGTATAGCCCCTGATTCGCTTTAGGAGAACAATCAATCATGTTTTTAAGTAAGCTATGCAAATTTCGCTTTGATCTAAAATTATCGTGAAGCATTTGCTTCCATTCAGGCCAACTAAAAATATGTGTAGTTAACCCCCGGTACCATACTTCGGCAGGACCCCGCAATTTATTCAGAGCTAAATGGCACACAGTTTTATCATTCCATTTATACAAATACATAAATTCGTCCACCGTATTTAACCAATCCTGAACATTTTGGTGGAGAGGATTAAATTCTGGGACGATACTACTAGTAATAGATGTCACACTTACCAGCTGATTTGCATTTCTAACCTCTAAATCCTGAACTACCTTACCCATACCCTTAATTATGGCCTCACTTATATCAGTGATGTCGGATTTACTTTGACTGTCAGAAGGACTCCTCCTTCTTTTCCGTCGCTCGTCAAGGTGCTCTTTACGTTGGTGTTGGCCTCTCATCTTGGAACGTCGTTCATCCAAGACATCCCTCCGTGAGTGGTGACCTTTGTCAGAAGTATCTTTCCTAGAGCTTCTCCGATTCGGACTTCGACTACGTGACCGTCGACTCCCATCCTTTGATCGTCGACTCCCAACCTTTGATCGTCGCCGCAAGTCGATGTCGTTTTTCCGTGATGACATTTTTAAAACTTCACTCACTCACGCAGTCGCGATAATTATAATTTTCGGGTCCTTTATCCCACTTCTGATGTTAAAATGTAATTAAATAAAATAGATAAATAAAAATAAGACCCGAAAATAAAATAAAATGAAATGTTTTTTATTGGACCACTGGGTACATCTGACGATTTAATATTAATTCCGACGGGCCGCTTAGCAGGATCGAATCGCCAGAGTGACTGCCGCGTCTCCCAGGCATCGCCTAAGGCTTGAGTACTGCTTCCCGCGCTTCCCTCTACGAGTCACGCCTTTGGTGATGCTAACTGTAGATTGCATAAAATTAAAATATTAACATTGGAGATCCAAATATTATCTTACCAGAGTGAAAAAAGATATTTTTATCGGTTAGCTTCTTTAAATTGAATCCATGAGTTCATGAGCATGACATGTTGTTTGTTATTGTTTTGAATTCAGCGTCCTATCTAACCTCACATTCGAGATCGACAATAGCCGTCTATTCTTTGACAATGTCAAAGCGTCTATTCCTTAGATTAGGTAAGAGTAAGGATACCGCGCATGACATTAAGCCAATGTATTGAAATTGAAGCCTTTTCAGAACGGCGACCATTATTTATGTGGAAAACACATCTATTGTTGTGGCGGTGCTATTTTGCAGTTATTTTGTGAGTTTTTGAACAAAGAGAGGTAAAAACTAAGATTCATAATGGTAAATTGTTCGGCATATGGTTGCAAGAGTCGAAGTGAGAAGAAGGAGCCTGGAATTTCATTTCACAGGTAATTATTGTCTGCTGACCTTGTAGTTTATTTGCATATTTCTTGTTTTAATAATAATGCATAATATACACATTGTGTTACCTCTGAGTATATCATGGTAGGGATGTTTATTTAATTATCGCGAGTAATTTGATACCCGATCTTGGATATTTTCAGTCTTCAAATAATCAATAAAGCCATAAATCTCTGCAAGGAGAGTCATTCAACAGAGGCGTAGGTAATATATTTTTCATACTCTACCTATAAAATGGCTATATTATTTTACGACTGAAAATTACTTTAACTTATTAATTATTATTTATTATTTATAATTTCAATTAATTTATTGAAGTTACCCAGTAATTTATGTGGCAGCTGGTAACAGGCTTTTTCCCATGTTATCTGTCCTCTTCTTTCCTTGTCTAAGGTCTATTCATATATACATATATGTATATGCGTCTATTTTACCGATATGAAATGGATCATGCGCGAAGCGTAAGTTATGCTCCTCCCATAACTCTTGTGAATCAATTTAGGACATGCTTCAAAACTGATCTGACGTCAGGATTTATGACGTAACGATCAACGCTCGGTTTACAGACTATACTACTGAAAACCCAGGTAGATTATAAAAACTCTACTCAGATCTCGCAACCCATGTCTCTGCTACAACAATAATTGAAATTTCAATATCTATCAAGTCTATCTAGGTCTCAATCTCTTTCAGTTTATTTTTTACTGAACGAGCATTAAGATATAAAATGTGCATGCTTTGCACGTCAGTCGCGCCCGCCCCCACACTAAAACTTGCAATACTGTTATACTTCTTAACCATGATTTAAAATTTTACACAGACTTCACAACATAATTTTGTATATTTCTTTAGCTGGAGAAGAACTGCTCCTGTACTCTATCACCATGGGTTTTATTTTGTGCTTCCTGTTGAAGCTCCTCTATCGGTTTATTGCTTCTGATAGGTGGATTGCAGAGTTAGTATTCTGCCTACAAAAAACCTTACCTCCCTTACACCACACAAACTCAAAGCCTGACTGTTTCAGAGTTTTGGCTTTATAAAATGGTTTCTTACGTCTCTGAGGATATCCTCGTTAATATATATGTTTCGTTTTGAGCCCTTTAACCCTATTTTCTTTCAGTAGTTTTTCCAGTTATGCATTTATATTATCCATCGTTTTACTGCTAAACGTAACAGCTTCGTCAATCTTGTCGAATTTTCTGGAGAGAATATCCAACATCTCTCCATTTGTTACGTTTTTGTTTTTACTATTCCTGAGGGTATGTCCAGTACTTCTTCTTTTTTGGTTTCTGGCACTAGACTGATTGTTGCCAGCCTCCTCGTCTTCCGACAACGATGATTCGTCCAGCCTGACGTTTTTAGTGCAAATTTCGGATCCCTTTTTGCTGTCCAGATAAGACTGTGACAAATTTGAGCAGGCATGAGGAACCCATCCTTGGCATCTGCTGCATTGTATTCTCGTATGACACTTTCCCAGGTTGCGTGTACAAAGATGACATGTCGGCATTTTGGGTGCCTCTGACAAAACTGCACAAACAAACGTCAAATCTCACGTGGATATCAGTAATTTTTAGTAGTTTATTTATTCTCCTACTTAATATTGTGTGTTTTCTCCATATACTTAACCTCACTAACGAATGATTAACATTTTAAAACACTTTTTACTAAAACATAACAATATTTCACTGGATATTCACCGTTTTCCCACGAAACAACACACAACAAACCGCCAAGGTTGCCGCCCTTTTATTAGCTCAATGAAATTATTATTTCAATCATTAAAGTATTCAGTTACCTTTACTACAATCACAAAAGCGACTTCACCGTTAGTTTTATAGAAGTTGTTTGCTTCTCAATTTTCCTTTTCGGGTGCTAAAGTCAGTTTAGTTCTTTTATTAATTTATTCTGTTCAACGGTCTGTCCCAAAGAATCAATTATGTCCTAGATAGACCAATTATGTTATAACAAGATTTTCCTTTACGTTTTACACTTAACTACCTTTATTCTAACAGTGTTTTATTATTATTAATTAGTGTAAATTATTTTATGTTCTTTCATCATTCCTGGTTCTTTCTTTTTCCTTGGTTATTTATTATTAAGGCTTCACTGAGACTATAGCATGTGATGTTGTTGGCATTTCTTCTCAATTTACTAATAAATAATTTTATGCTTTATTTAATTGTGCAAATTAACCCAAACCAAATATAAACGTCTACGTGCAGATCCCGAGTATCGATTTAAAGCATCGCGCCTACGTGTTAACGAATTTCTGTTCCCGATTTCACACGACGATGGCCGAATGTATCAGCATTATTCAGTCTCTACGGTCCAGTGAATTGCTTTTAACTGGTCTAGTACTATAGTGGTCAGACCTTGTGCTTGTGATACGGCGGCCTGAGTTCGATTCCCGTCATCAGCAAAACTTGATTTTTTTTTAAAAAGATTATGTTTGATTTTAACATTGAAAATGTTTTTGTTTTCCTATTATTGGGTATCAAATCACGAAAAAGTGAATGCTACATTTGGCACATCACGTAATATATGTGAGAGATCGTGTTAGTTTGTTTCTAAAGACGAAATCGGTTCAAATGACAAAAATAAATTAAGGCTAATTCAAACTAACCGAAAGTTGATTGAACGACTAACCCAAACTAACTAAAAGTAACCAAAAGCACAAAAAAGGGTTAAAATGAATCGGAACAAATTAAAAAATAAAAGTAAGTTAAAACTAACTCAAAGTAACCGAAATTTGGCGAATAACCAAAACTAACCATAAAAATTAAAATTGGTTTTAACCTATCGGATCCGGTTCAAATTACTAAAATAAATTGGAACTAACTTAAACTAACCGAAAGTTGATTCAACGACAAACCGAAAGTAACCAAAAGCTCCAAAAAGGCTAAAACGTATCGGAACAGATTAAAAATATTAAAGTAAGTTAAAACAAACCAAAACGAACCGAATTTTGGCGACTAACCAAAACTACCCAAAAACATTAAAATCGATTATAACGTATCGGCGCCGATTGAAATGACTAAAATTAAAACTAACTGAAATTAACTGAATATTGATTGAACAACTACCAACGACGACTATCTAACCCAACCTAACCAAATATAACCTAAATTAACCAAAAGCACCAAATATGGCTAAAACGCATCGAAACAGATTAAAAATATTATAGTAAGTTAAAAATATCCCAAATTAACCGAATTTTGGCGACTAACGAAAACTAGCCAGAAACATTATATTTGACTATAACGTAACGAAGCCGGTTCAGATGAATACTTTGGTTTCTTGACAGTGAGTTTCCAAGGGCGCATCACGACACGGAAAATTTTAGTGAACGTCACAACACGGTTTATGCTTAACTGATGATAACGTATCGGAACCCGCTCAAATAAGTAAAATAAATTGAGACTAAGTGAAAATAACCGAAAGTTGATTGGACGATTAACCAAAACTAACCAAATCTATTAAAACTCATTATAACGTATCGGAACCGGCTC
>MU181956.1:212333-226919 GCA_016904865.1 Pissodes strobi
AGTTGATTAGACAACTAACCAAAGCTAACCAAATTTATTAAACTTGATTATAAGGTATCGGAACCGACTCAAATGACAAAAATAGGTTAAGACTAAGTGAAACTAACCACAGATCTAGGAAGGGAAAACTAACAACAAGTTGATTAGACGACTAACCAAAATTAACTAAATCTATTAAAATTGATTATAACGTATCAGAACCAGCTCAAATAAGTGAAATAAGTTGAGACTAAGTGAAACTAACCAAAAGTTGATTAGACGACTAACCCAAACTAACCAAATCTATTAAAATTGATTATAACGTATCGAAACCGACTGCAATGACTAAAATAAGTAGAGACTAAGTGAAACTAACCGGAAGTTGATTAGACGACTAACCAAAAGTAACCAAATTTATTAAACTTAATTATAACGTGTTGGAACCGACTCAAATGACTAAAATAAGTTGATACTAAGTGAAACCCACTGAAAGTTGATTAGACGACTAACCAAAACTAACCAAATCTATTAAAATTGATTATAACTTATCAAAACCAGCTAATATAAGTAAAATAAGTTGAGACTAAGAGAAACTAATCGAAACTACCAACTAAATCTATTAAAATTAATTATAACGCATCGGAACCGGTTCAGATGACTAAAATAAATTGAGACTAAGTGAAACTAAGGTGATTGGACGATTAACCAAATCTAAACAAATTTATTAAATTTGGTTATAGTGTATTGGAACCGGCTTAAATAAGTAAAAGAGACTAAGTGAAACTAACCGAAAGTTGATTGGACGACTAACCAAATCTATTGAAATTGGTTACAACATATCGAAACCGGCTCAAATAAGTAAAATAATTTGAGACTAATTGAAACTAACCGGAAGTTGATTGACGACTAACCAAAACTAACCAAATCCATTAAAATTGATTATAACGTATCGGAACCGGTTCAAATAACTAAAATATGTTAAGACTGTGAGAAACTAACCGAAAGTTGATTGGATGACTAGCTAGAACTAATCAAATCTATGAAAATTGATTAAAACTTATCGGAACCGGCTCAAATAAGTAAAATAAGTTGAGACTAAGAGGAACTATCCGAAAGTTGATTAGACGGCTAACCAAACTAACCAAATCTATTAAAGTTGATTTTAACGTATCCGAACCAACTCAACTAACAAAAATAAGTTGAGACTTAGTGAAACTAACCGAAAGTTGATTCGACGACTAATAAAAAATAACCTATTCCATTAAAGTTGATTTTAGCGAATCGTAACCGGTCCAAATGACTAAAATAAGTTGATAGTAAGTGAAATGAACCGAAAGTTGATAAGACGACTAACCAAAACTAACCAAATCTATTAAAATTGATTATAACTTATCGGAACCGACTCAAATGGCTAAAATAATTTGAGATGAAGTGAAACTAACCGAAAATTAATTGAACGACTAACCAAATCCATTAAAATTAATTATAACATATCGGAACCGGTTCAAATGACTACAATAAGTTAAGACTAAGGGAAACTAACCGAAAGTTGATTCGACGACCCACCAAAAATAATCTAATCTAATAATATTGAATATAAGGTATCGGTTCAAATGACTAAAATAAGCTGATACTAAGTGAAATTAAACGAAAGTTGATTAGACGACTATCCAAAACTAACCAAATCTATTAAAACTGATAATACCGAATCGGAACCGACTCAAATGAATGAAAATAAGATAATTTGAGACTAAATGAAACTAACCGAAAGTTGATTGAACGACTAACCTTAACTAACCAAATCCGTTAAAATTAATTTTAACGTATCGGAACCGGTTCAAATGACTAAAATAAGTTAAGACTAAGGGAAACCCTCAAAAAGTTGATTGAACGACTAACCAAAAGTAAGCAAATCTATTAAAATTGATTATGACTTAACGAACCGGTTCAAATAAGTAAAAAAAGTTGCGACTAAGAGAAACTAACCGAAAATTGATTAGACGACTAACCAAAATTAACCAAATCTATTAAAATTGATTATAAGGTATTGGAACCGACTCAAATGACTAAAATAAGTTGATACTAAGCGAAACTAACCGCGTTAGATCGGGGATTGAGAGACGAATCGAATGCAGTTTTTACAATCACCACTAATGTTATAAATAGTAAAAACGAATGAAACTCGAAGTAATATGCATTTATGTGGTATATTTTGGTAAACAAAACTTGCGTAATCTGCTAAGTCATTTCTTACATTAGATTGTGTTAAGGGTGGGTGAGGGTGACTTTTAGTTTCTCACGACAGTCTAGTCGTGTTTCATATCGTTAGATCCAGGAATCTGAGACGAATCGAATGCAAATGGTCTTTTGCTTTTTACAACCACACTTATAACGTTTTAAATTGTAAAAATGAAGGAAACTTGAGGTAATATATATTTATTTGGTATATTTTGGTAAACTAAACTTACGTAATCTAAGCTGATCTCACCCAAACTTCTATCAACTATATATTTCCATACAATTATGAGTTTTCTCAGATCTCAAATTTATTAAGCGTTACATTCTGCTTCGGTATTTTCAATGTCCTCCCCGGTTGCATCTCTGTGAAGGACTGTAAATTTTTTTTAAGTTGAGTTAATTTTGTTTCATTGAGCCCTAGAGCGAGCGAAGCGAAAGGAAGGCCATGCGTGAAGTTAACAGAACTCCTTTAGTTTCTCGGCCTCCCTATATCATACATCACTACATCACGAACACGCACGCGCGATGCTTTTAATCGATACACGGGGTCTGTACCTAGAAGCTTGTAAACCAAATCTGCAATAATATATAAACTTTGTTAAGTACCTACTGATTTATTTCGTGTCCTATAAACTGATTAAACATCTACTGAGTTAAATTAACAGGACCGATAGGAACTTGTGAAAATTCTTTATGTGAATTTTATGGAAAATAGAGTTTCCGAATTTTTAAATATGTCTGACAAAACTGTTGCTTTAAATCTCTAAGCAACTATCTCTATCACCAAACAATTTCCAGTCATTAATATCAAATTATCAAGCGTTAATAAAGACGACAGCCCGAATCAATTTCCATCACACCGTGACAGGGTATTACAAGTTTACGTTGATGTTCCCTTCTAACGACACAAAGTATTCAAACTGGGCTCTATCTCTTTAAAGGCACGGTTGCTTCCTTCCATAAAATGACGGACGCCCTAAAATCACATTTTGAGATCTCGCATTAAGGCTGCTATTAAGTACAAAATATTGTAAACAAGTGTATAAATTGCTTTCTCAAGGTTCTGCCAACGTCTGATAATATTACAAAGGGGTGTTGCTTCTGTAATATTATCTCCCTCTTATTTTATCTTTAACGAGCGGTGGTGCCGACGTGAAAATTCTAAATTTTATTTATTATTTTAAATAGGCCGAGAAAAATAAAAATTATATTGCGTGAAGAGTTTCAGTATTTGACAATAAAGGCAAAGTTTAATGGAAGAAAATACTCCGATTTCCAGAGTACCCAATATTTCTGTGTGATACGACTTTTATGGGCAGTAATAATCGGGGAAGAGAAAATCAACGGGAAACAGTCGCTAAAGACTTTTATTTTCACTTAATAGCAGCAAGATATTGGAATCACTGAAAAAATCGTTTTGTTTACAAAACTTTAAAATAATTGCCCAATTTTTCTAATTATGTAGAAATTTGCTACGTCACTAATCTTAAAATTTTATTGCAAGGCATTTTATATTTTGTAATACAATTTTTATCAGATTTGTTGTATTTTTATGGCCTTGTGAAATATCTATTTTTGGTAAGAAAGGCCAAAAATATCCATCTTCCTTTGCAAATTTCATAAAAAAAAATAATTAAAAAAAATCGAGAAATATACCAGCTACTTAAGAAAAAATTATTGTTTTATTAGCGTATCTGTCGAAAAAATTTATACGCTGTTAGGTTTACCAATTCCCCACCCTAAATCCTTTAGGCTCATTTTGTAAATAGAGCGTTGATTACATTTAAATATAACGCTATATTCGTTGTTGAGTAATAGATCACACTCAAAATGTTTATTTTGCTTAGAGTTTCAGTTTTTCGCAATAAAGGCAAAGTTTAATGGAAGAAAAACTACAATTTCTAGAGCACCCAATAGTTCTGTGTAATACATTTTATAGGCAGTAATAATCGGGGGAGAGAAAATGAACAGGAAAGAATCGCTAAATGTTTTTCATCATCATATTTTCAGTTAGTAGCAGCAAGATAATGGAATCACTTGTGACATCCCATTTTTAGCACTAATTTTAACCTGTTGAGTTATAGAATTTTTGAGAGTGACCCGGCAAAAATTCTGGCCGCGAGCGCAATTCGATATTTGGAATCCGATATTTAATTCGATTTTATTTTTTTTTTCGCGTATTTGTGATAACTTCTGTCGTTCTAGGCGCCGTATCCTAAGGAATCTATTTCATTGGTGCGCTGAGAAGGGTTGCGATGTTAAAGTCCTGCCCGCTGTTAATACCTTGCAAGCGTCGCACGGCTCCCCACCTTGGATTTTCCGTAAGGTACTTCCCTTTAGTCAAGCTCTCCCGGTTCGTTGTCGATTTATTTAAATCTGGTTTTATCCCAGGAATCCTGAAGGGATTTTATTGATAGCGAACACAGAAATTTCCGTATCGGCCATCTCGATTTGGTTTTGTTAGTTTTAATGCTAAGCGAGGATTTCTGGGTTTGTTTAGTCCAGTGTTGGAAGCTATTATGGTGATTGGCGTCGCGTCGTGTACGATTTCCGTATGCCCCCATGTTAGGAGGGTCCACCCACCCGGCTGGGATTTTTTAGTCCACCCACCCGGCGTAAACTGACAGTTTCCGGCTAGACTTGCTGGAAGTTCGTAGTTCGTCCACCCGGCAAACACCTTGTAGTTCGTTTACCGGGCTTGGAGCGTGTCGTTGCCTCGACTGTCTTGTATGGAATCCCTAGATCCAAGCCGCCTGTGTGAGGCTTACCACTGGACGTGGTGCAGTAGATCCTGCCAACAAACCAGCTAAGTGATAATTACCTTCCTAGTTGTTGTTTCCGTAAATTTAGTTCCGGAATATCTATTTTGTAAAATATTTGCGCTCACATCCGTTAAGCGGCATACGTGATCACGATTCCGCGCGGGACTCCAAACTCAAATTCCTCTTTCTCTGATAATTGGTGCCTTTCTTTTTTTTTTTGGTATCTCTTAATTCATATCTGATTTGAGTTTCGGACTATCACATTATATAGATAAATAGTTACTATCCATAATTTTTACGCCTTTATATTAGGGTTTTGAACTGCCTCCAATTGTCGGTTGGTGGTGCATCCGCATAATTCTTAAGATTTACTGTATTTATGTTTCTTGTTGAACAATAGATATATAGTCTCGTATCTGTGGCGTGGTTTATTTGGCTCAACAGCTGGATTGTTTAATTTACTTTTCTTAATATTGCTAGTGAATATTATAGGTGGTGGCATCCTTTTAGCGCTCGCTGCCGGCAAGTTTTACTTGGAGAGTGAAGGTTTGCAGCAGGTTCCACTAATAGCGTGAAGATTTCCAGTTCGATCTGTTACAAACTCGGAGGTGCCTAACGAACCTATTCTCCGATTTATTGACCTGCGGGCAAATTGCGCGCTCACTTTACAGCCTGCTACAAGGCCTTGCACTCCGAACGACCCGGTCATTGTTGTAAGCAGTTAATATCTGGTTTAATCGATAAGTGAACATTAACTAATCTCGGTGAAACTCTTCATAGCTTCACGAGCACTTAACATCATTTCTCTTAAACAAAAAGAAATAAACACGGAGAGCCCGCCGCACACTGAAAAAATATCGTTCTGTTTGCGGAACTTTAAAATTACCCAATTTCTCTAGTTATGTCGCCGTCGCTAATCTTAAACATTCATCGCAAGGCATTTTATATCTAGTAATACAATGTTTATCAAATTTGTTGTATTTTAATTGTCTATTTAGTAAGTCAGGCTAAAATATATCCATCTTCTTTTGCAATTTTCATGAAACAAAAAAATTTAAATAAAGTCGAACAATATACCAACATTGTAAGAAAAAAATATTGTTTTATTAGTGTATCTATCAAAAATACATATTATACGCTGCTAGGTTTACCAATTCCCCACCCCAAATCCTTTAGGCTCAAGTTGTAAATACAGCGTAGATTTTGAATGCGATTAAGTTTATTCATAGAGCTAAAGTCGTTGTTGAGTAATATCTCACATTCAAAATGTTAAATTTCGGTAATTTGCTAATCTTTTCAAATCATAGTTTGACCAATGCCTGTTAATATATTCAATGAGTCGCGGTTCTGCCACCTTATCCTCTTTTTATTTTATTCTAAATGAACCGGAGTGCGGACTGTGATTTTATAATTTTTTTAAGAAATGAAAATATAATCTCCGATAAAGCGGATCTGAGCGATAAAGTGTTTCGTAACCAGGGCCACAAAGGCTCTTTTACTTGAAGTGGATAAGAGTATTATTTTAGTTATTACGTTTATTGAGAATCCTTATTTTGGAAGATTTCAGCCACTGATAACAAGCAATTTGCAAGGCTGAAATCACTGTTCGCATATCGATTTTGGTCTTGCCAACAAATTTAATTATCTGTAATAAATTGCTTTGTGTTACGTGTTTGTGTTTCTATCCTACTTTTGGGTTAATCCTAGCATAATTGAACCCGGTTGTGCTTTAGAGGTTCGATATAAACGACCTTTGTCCCATGCCCATACCGAATTGACTTCAAGATAAATGTATTTTAGTATATCATAATAATTTGCTAGACCCGTATATTACTATTCCTAATAAAACTGTTATTTGTTGTGAATATAATTTTCTGTACTTGTTGACAACTTTATTCTGTACTGGCATATCTTGGCATGTAACCGTCACAGTCAGTGATTCTATTGTTTATTTCTTCTTTTTAGTTTAATAATTGTTTTTAAAGTTACTTTAGTTAAGTACTATCAGTATGCCAATAATAAAGGATACAACAGCCACTTTTTCCTATCATATACGTAACTATTTGTTTTTATAATACGAAATCGATCAACCTCATTCGTGAACTGAGAATTGAGGTTTCTTATGTTGGACCATTACCATTCAATCTTTTGATAAGCCGAGCTTGTTTCATATAGGGTATTTTCTAGGTTTTACTTTGGTTACGACCTACACTCCCGATTTAGATATAAGTTTGTAGTATGGCTTTTTCTCCGAAGCGACTTTTCGTATCACCGCGAGGAAACGCTCGAACTGAACAGCCTTATTGTCATGTAGCTCAAGGGATTAAACAAGTTCATATGCTGTCTCCTTCGTCCTGCGAAAAATAGAGCCTACAAAAGCTTTTTTACAACCTTAGCTACCACTTTTGACTCCATCAAGGTCGACTACCCAATTCAGAAATAATCGTTCTCGGAAATTTGAATGCCCACAATATCAACTATATCCAACATCACAGCACGACCAAAAACGATTGTGGAAAAGCTTTGCCATCAGCTGCGGACTAACTCAACTTGTAGTCGAACCAACTCGGATCTCAGAGAGGGACGAATTTGCCCCTCTCCTGGAGTTTTTTCTAACCACTAGTTCTGACCAGTATATAATAGGTTCGCCATTAGGTACTTTCGACCACAATCTTATTAAAACGGTTTGTGAACTGCCACTCCTATAGAAATATCCATCATTGCCTTGTTAAATCTAACATTACAATTATGCAATCTGAAATGGTCTAAGAGAGTTTTACCTAAATTTTCCTTGGCTCGACGTCTGGTTTGGCAGTAAAGGCCCGTCAGTCTGCAACGAAGATATTACGCAAGTAATCACCTCAGGAATGAAAACATACTTTCCAAATTTTATCAAGTTACCGTCAAAAGGAAAGACCTGATTCGACAGTAGTTGCGAAAGACTGTAGGTAGGAAACAGCAGCCTAGAAGAATTAATTTGCCGAAGCCAGAAACGAATATAAACGTATGATTGATGAAACTAAGGGCACAATCGAAGAATCAGGAATACACTTTTGCAATGCGCCAGTGGCTGCAGGAATTTCTGGTCAGAAGCAAAGGCAGAAAGTAACAACTTTACAAAAATGTCTCTCCCAACTTTGACAGATGAACGCCGCATCACGGCGCGGCGTCTACAGTTAAGGAAAAAGCGCCAAAATGTCTTCATCGCACTCTACCTCAAACGTCCCCAAAGCAAGGCTTTTCCCACCATACCTAACATCAACAATGCGATGATAGCAGTTAAGTTTTATCACCGTGATATTCGTAAAATCATCAAAAAGCTAGATATGCAAAATGAATCAGGATTAAACAACTGCGCCAGCAAACACCCATTTTGTCCAGAATTGTTTCCCTGTCTTACCAAAAATGGACTTACCCATCTTCTTGGAAAGTCGCTCGAGTATAACCTGTTTCAAAAAGGCAAGAACATCACGCCTTTAAACTATGGCCCAATTGCCTTGCTTCCAATAATCTCCAAAGTCATGAAACTTGTAGTCAATCAGCAACTAATCAAGTACCTCGATATCAACTGATTAATTCGCGATAACCTATACGGTTTTCGCAAAGAGAGATCGAAAGGAGATGCATTGGCCTGTGTCATTCATATGTGGAGTAGGGCAATTGAGAACTACTGAAAATCTCGAGGCATTCGACAGAGTTTGGCATGGTGGATTACTCAACAAACTGCCGTCCATTGAACTGCCGCGTCTTTCTGCAGCTCGTTTGCCAGTTTCCTTAAGAACCCATGCACATTGCATTTGTTGGGCACATCTCAGACACATTTACCATCCCGCCTCAGGACCCAATACTTTCACCAATACTGTTTCTCATCTATATTAATGACCTGTTAACCGAAACCAATAATCATGTTTATAGTTTTGCAGATGACAGTACTCTTGGCTCCCAATTTAGATCAGAAAAAACCCTTATCAGCGACTTAGACTTATCACCGCAGGCGGGAGCAGATTACAACAATCAATCAAGATCTGGTGAAATTTCGAACTTGGGGCTACAGGAATTTGGTGCAATAAAATGCAGCAACTAGCTCAAGAAGCCACGTTTACCAAGGAAGCCAATACGGGGGATTCTGACATCATTATGGCAGGAACGCAAATCAGACTATTGGGTGTCTCGGTCGTCTACGTTGCTAACATCACAAAATTACCCTTACAGAGGCATGGTGCGCTATTTCTCAACAAAAAAATTCATACATCGCAGCAGCTGCCCTTGCTCTACAAAGCGCAAATAATACCGTGCTTAGAATATTGCTCACACATCTGGTATACCGCACCAAAGCACACCGGATTCCATTCAGAAGAGAGTACCCGGGATCTGGATAGTCTGGAACACCATATAAATGTAACCGAGATCTCCATGTATTACAGATATTTTCACGCCATATGTTTCCAGAATTTGGCCCGCTTCCTCCCGCCCCAGCAGCACCTGTCAGCCAGTCACGGCAGCCGGAAAGAGCGCACCCGTTCGTCGTACAACTGTAAACACCAAGAACATCGCTTTACTCGGTCTCCTATGTCTGGCACACTGCATCACTGTGGAACTCACTTCAAGAACATCTTTTCCCCCCTAATTACAACTTACTGCTGTTCAGGAACCGTATCAATGAACATCTTCGCACACACACTGCTCGTTAAGTGTCATAGGATCTCCCTTTAATATGTGTGCCGTTGCCATTAAAAATAACAATTTGCATATTTTCCACATTTCCATTCTCAGTAGGCGATCGAACTGTTAGGGGAGAGTCTTACAATCATTTAATAGTCTCCAAAAAAAGAGCCATAACTTTTGGATTATTGGTCATAGAGAATGCTTTGACCCAAACAATTTTTCCAGAAAACCCGTCTACATCCATTTATTCCAGTACTTAAATATGCTGCTGGAATTTATGTTCCAGATAAAATCAGACCCATAGCTATTATATTGTCTTCGTCACAGTCTTCCTCGTTTTATAGTTGTTACACCACATGGATCAAAAATTGTAAGTAAAGTACAAACTGTTTCTAGTTTTAATGTAAGTTTTAATGTAAAACCAGCTTGGATGATGAAGCCATCTGTATTCATATAAAGAGCCTGATCACCTAATTTATTTATTATAAACTGCGATAATGTATTGGAATCAAAATGATAATCTTTGTGGTATGACTTGAGGTATGCTTTTAGGGAACGATGGCTTAGATAAATATTATGCATCATTGCATCGCATGAAAAGCTAATATTTCATGTTGTTTTAAGACTCTGGTAATGTAGGATTTTAGGAAATTAGCTTGCTTCCTGACATTTAGCCCATATATTTTGAGGTACTTAGACTTGTAGATATGTTCTATATTATTGTGGAGGATTCATGTTTACCTTTCAAATGTTTGCCTTTGTTTCCATCTCTATTTACAATTTTTGGGAAAGTAGAGCCACTTAGGCTCTGGCTCCAGGGTGTAAACAGAACAAGTTCTAGTTTAGTGACTCTAACGAAGCTGAAAAACCTAAAAGAAAATGGAAAACGATCTACGTTTCGAGGAACAAATCTGCCTCCGTTATCAAGAACGAACAAATCTAAAAATGAAAATGGTTAGTAAATACAAATAACAGTAATATATGTATCACTACGAACCCATTAGGTTATACTGCAAACACGATAAATACAACTCATCTGGCCTCTCAGCGCTTCCTTAGTTTCCAGAGGTCAATGAGCGTACATACTACATAGGTGAAAACAACAAAAGCCATAGAATATAAAAATAACCTAGTTGAACTATCAACGTGCAAATAGTGAATTAAGTAAAACAAAACGCGCGCTCGAATAAAGCAGCATATTAAAATGGAAATACCAAATACTCAAGAGACGTAGAATTTATCTCGAAAGAAAATTATGCCGTGAATAAATACTAAATTCGGCGACTTTTTTTTAACGAAACGTTGCGGTGGTATAAATCTGTCGCAGTTGTATTCTATCTCGAGATAAGAAATAAATTTACTAGAGACGAAATTTATGCTAATGAATTCATAAACGTACAAAACGGCATCGAGTGTCATGTTTAATGTGCAACTTTAGTGCTGCTTTTAACATATTTTTTTCGTTTTGAATAAATTTGTTCTCAAACATTTTCTCTGTAGCTACAAATGTGTACGAATAAATTGAAAAGGCCGAACTCTTGACGTAACTGAGAAGAAATTTGAATCACGTTGTTCTGAATAAAACGATAGTTTAGCTGCACAAACTGATTAATAAAACTTGAAGAATTGTGAGGTAGTTAAGTGCAATAAAATTACTATATATTCTGAATTTGTGGTCTAGAAATGACATGGGTTAATTTTTGTAGCTATTTCTCAAAAAAAGATAAATTCGTTAAAAAAGTTACGGAATGCGGTTTTAAAGTCAATAAGTTTGGATCCAAATGCATGCCATTGTTTTCTTGCCAAGTATTCAAATTAGCTCGGAGAAATATGATTATTATTATATTATCTTCGATCTCTGCATACTTAGATTTATGTTTGCAAGTTTTCAATAGTTTCAGAATGGGTTGCAAGGCCCCTCTGGTGTATTGTCATGCAGATTACTGACGGTCATCCAAAAATGAGCTTCTTGTTTTATATAGTACTTTAAAATGAGATATGTTTTAGGATGACAAACTATACGAAAAAACTCGTCAATAAAATTTTCATTTGAATATCGCACTTTTCTAATATAATTTTGATTTTCTTTTTTATTCGACCTTGAAATACCTCTTCATTCATGAGCAATTAGTTGGACTCCTAAAAGACAGTAATTTTTACGCCGCCGATGATAAAAAAGATGATTTTTCAGAAGGTTATGCCTCCGATGATAATTCCTGAGCCCCAGGACCTGACAACCTAATAGCAAAATGATCAGAAAATTATTAACGCAGCAAGATCAGAACACTAACTGCAGCGATTCCATTGAAAGTAATATCTGCAACTAAGAAAATGGTAGAACAAGAACTGTCTTTTCATATTGAAGCTAATGCAAAAATATCCCGGCCTTAAAAATTTTCCATCAGTACATAAAAGATTGTCAAAAAAATGAGGAAAAATGTTTTGAACCTAGTGGTCTACGAAACTAAATGGCTGATGACTGGTATTATTGTAGTGGAACCCGCATCTGATTCTGAAGTCTGCCATCTAAAGAGATAGTGAAATCAAAAGCTATGGCGATTAAAAATATCTAAAATTGCAGAAGCTCACATAAGTCAAGTGTATTTTTGCGTAAAATGTTGTAGTGTGCATCGATTGAATTTCACACTCTCGCTACCACACTTGTTATTATAAAAGTTTGATGATCTGGTGTATCATTATTTTTATACCTTGCATTGATGTTATATGAGAAACATACTGGCCTAGCGCTGCCAGGCAAACATTCTGCAGAAGATTAATCCTCCAACTCCAAATTTAACTGCACCAATTATTGAAAACGATTTTAAAAAACGAATTACATTTTGTCTATGGGCACAGTAACACACACGTAAAAATTTGTGCTATTCAGAGACGAGTGTACATTTCGTAGAAGTGATTTTGTGAACAGGCATATTTTCCATTTTTATGCCAACAAAACTACCCATAATGGCATACTAGTAATTATGAACACAAATGGAGTAATAATGCTCGGAGTGGAGTAGGGCATGATTTTATGGTTGTTGACAACGTATTAACATAATATTTAGAAATTTCTTGACTTATGAGGAAAGTAACTGGAGCGACTCCATTGAAAATATTATCTGGCAGTTCGCAAGCAAATATTTCGTAGCATAAAAATTGTCGCAGCCTATTCAAGATATTATTAATATTTTAGGTCTGCAGGCGCGGCAGTACAATCATGGCTACACTAGTTAAATGATTGCCGAAAGGAAACAATATATTGAATTCAGTTGCATTCAATACTCGAATTGCTAGTAGTAAAATCAAAAGATGCACCATAATAGGGGTGACCTTCACAGGTATCGCATGTTGTTCTACACTAGCAAGGCACATTACCCGTGTTTTTTATAACATTGACCACGTCATGTTTTTTTTTGTTCAGGATGCGAAATAAGATGGCGAATTTCCTACTAACTATTGCGTGTCATTTTTGCAAGATGCATATTATGTGCTTCCCTTTCTAAAAAATTTTTACTGTTCAAATAATATGCATTTACTAAGCTCATGCCCCAAATGATTTCAATCATCGAATTACAAGGAGCTGTATTATAGAAAGCCAGTTGGTGACTCATATCTACTGAAAATTTGTCTTCGTCATAGTCCAAGTTACTGACTGGTTCGATTTCCCTTTGTCTATTTTTGCACACTTGTAGTTAGTCCGTTTGAAAAGGTACTTGTGCCGAAATATATGTCACGGCTTTGTTAAATTAAATTGGGAAAATTTAAAACCATTGTGTCCTTTAAAAATTAGCTCATTTTTACTTCAGTAGTCTGCCAAGCAATGCGCTTATACAAGCCTCATCCAAAAAAATCTTAATTTCTCCATTACATGTTGAATACCATCCGTGAAACCTAGACTGTGGAGCAGCATCTGATTTCATTAGATGTATAGTGACGTACAAAATAGCCAGCTCAACTATCAAAGTTACCAAATTATCGATAAGGAAGAAAGAAAGGTAATGAACTGGCTCTGTTCTAGCAAAAATTCCGATTATGTTGGCGCCCACTTTATTTTTTCCAATAAAATTAAATTGGTTTTTGTTTCCAACAGAATCCATTCACAAAACATATGGAAGGTCACGAGCTAGCTGGATGAGTATAGCCAAGGGAATTTTGTCCCAGCATAGGAACATTTTGTAATGGGGCAAGCCTTAGGGAAGGTTCAGGAGCATTTTCATTACTTTCAGAAGTGTCAACAGCTGATGATTCTGTCAGGCTAGAATCATCTAAATCTTATCATATTAACTTCTTGGTAAATGTCTTCTTTTGTGACGATTATGTTCACTGCCTCCTGTTAAGCGAAAAATGAAAGATTTTTTGTCTTAATGCTTTTTTGACTCCCGCCAACCAAGGTGAGAGCCCTTTCCCGGACGACAACGACGACGACGACTCGGAATAAAATCCAAATTAAATTAACAAAAGTATTTTGTTGCAGCGGCGGCATCAGCAGGAATCGAACCTGCAACCAAGACCGAAGAGCCGGAGCGTATCTCCAGAGCAGTCACTAGGCTACCAGAGCAGTTTTAACTATTAAATTAAAATAAATATGGTTTCATTTACGTACGTAGCTACATCAAAATACAAGAATATGTAAATTGTTAAAAGAAAATTGACGAGGAAGGTCTGTTTGAATTTCTAAAAACATCAAATGTTGACAATATTTATAGAAGGTGTAGTTTTTACCACCACCTCTTCAACAACCATTATCTACTACCTAATATTAGGAGTTTGGCATCAAATTGATGGTAAAATTACAAATAATCGAAAAGTTGAAGAAATTTTTATATCGGTTACCGTAAAGGCATAGTGATTATTTAAAATTTAAACATATGAAAAATACGTTATAGATGAAAAATTTGCGGATAATATTATACTGGTGTTGATAAGAATTCTAGCTATTAAT
>MU181956.1:236919-285671 GCA_016904865.1 Pissodes strobi
AATTTTTAGGTGTAATTATGACGTCATATTCACTTGGTATTTTGATTAATTCAACTGATATGACATATCTATTCTTTATGTACTGCTCTTGAAGTTTTATTAATTTTCCAGTCCATAGTATGGTGCGCCAGGAAAATTTTCATGAAATAAGATAATAGTTCCATAAAATATGGATTATACTCTGTCTCAAAAAGATTCTCGAAAATCCGTATATAGTCAACTATCGGTAAAGAATTACTTATTAATAAGTAGAAATACGTGGGATCCATTCGTTACATACAGGGTGGTATAAAATGAGAAATAAATAAAGGCCAAAAAAATTCATTCAAAAATTTTTCAATATTAAATTAATTACTTTTACATAAATAAATACAGCGTTTGTTAAGAATTTAAATTTTTAAATGTTTTAAGAGCAAATCTTATATTCTAATTTTTGGAAACTGAAGTTATTGTTTATTATACAGCGCACAAACAACAATACAGTAAATATTTAAAATTTAAAAAACTGTTAACTTTTTGGAAAAAACGCTTGAGCCCATAGAATTTATTTTGTTTTTTTATCATGTTTAAAGATATTGTAAGGTGTGACTCAAAAAAAGCTGGTAAACTGATCTATTTTACTTTATTTTTATATTTTAAGAAAAATTTCGGCATAAGTATATCTTTAATTGGTTAGATTGAACATGGACAAAAGCCGAAACAACTGAAAAAAAAATCTCTTACTGATACAGAATTGGCAACAGAGGCCGAATTGACTGCATTTTCGGAAATTACAGAAGAACAGGCAGAAAATTCGGATATAAATGGTGATTCAGATGCCGAAGATGAACTGCCTGATGAACTTGGAACTCCAGATTCCACAATATCTTTTGCTTTCACAAACTCCACGGAATTTGTAATACCTTCTTCATCAGGATTGTCAACACCTGAACCTTCAACAAAAAGAAAATATGTATCCAAATCTTCGATCTAAATCACAAGAGGAATTTTTTGATTACGATTCTGATTACTCGATTGCAGACAAAACGTATAAGAGGGAAAATATTGTTTGTCCAAAAGCAATTGTAGACTACAATCAGGTCATGGGAGGTATTGATAGGTTTGATTAGAGGATGGCTATTTATTGTATTGGTTGGGAAAGCAGAATATGGTGGATGAAAATATTTTACTATTTTGTCGATGCTGGCATTGTAATATCCTGTGTGAAAAGTATCATGACGAATAAAAACAAAACTTATTCTTCTAGGTGGTATAGCTAGTCTACCAGGGAACGTTTATTACATATTTCTTCCTAAATGCTCTCTGGTAAGATGGTTTACCAGCACTAAAAACATAGCAACTTTGCAAATAATACAAAAATTTACTTAGAATATTTTCTAAAGCTACTTTAGATGCCCCTGCATTAGATTTGGGGTCAATTAATTCAGTAAACAATTTTGCGCGTTAAAGGGCTAAGTGTAAATATGTTCTATATTGTTGTCGAGGATTCGTGTTAATCTGACAAATTATTACCTGTTTCTGCACTTCATTTAAACCCTTCTTGAAGAATGAAGGCGCTTCGGTTCTGGCTCCAGGGCGTAAACAGCACAAGTGCTACTAATAGCACTGGCAAACGATGGACATTTCATTGTCAAGAATGAAAAAGTCTACCTATTTTCAGTTCTTTGAGGTTTTTCAGCTTCATTGGGGTCACTAAACTAGCACTAGTGCTGTTTACACCCTGGGGCGAGAGCTGATGCTGCCTCGTTCTTCAAGAAGCGACTAAATGGAGTGTAGAAAAAGGCAACAACTCTTATATTCTGCAGTACGACCCGGTAGGTCCATGAATATTTTATTTTTCACCTCATATTATATTCCATTATCCTTTTAATCATAACGAATTAACCGATATTAAAAACACGACCCACCGAGTGACGTATAATATCTCAACTTAAGTTAAACAAAAGAAAAGTTTTAAAAATGTTCAGGTAACATCCATAAATGTCAAGGAAAATTAATTTTCCGACGTACTAATAAGGGATATCGTGAAAATTTTTCTCCTACCTAATATTCTCCCGCAATTTCCCTGGGGTTTAATATTAACATGGAGCTGGGTTTAATCTAATTAAATATTCCGGCTCTATAGTTTATGGAAACCATTATTTTCCCTTTCTAGTATTCAAATACGTGTCCCTTGGAATATTCAAGATGGTTATTATACCTATATATATATTATTATTGAAAAAGATAGAACGTTATGATTTGTGAATAATGACTCAATTACAAAATCATTTGTATCTAATTTTGAATTTTATTGCGACATAAATCCAGCAAATAATGGTATATAGATTAGGGTGGATCGACTCTAATTTGTCTTTGCTTCAAAATGCCTATAACTAAAAAAGTTGTGACGGTGCTTATTATCTTTCATCAAAAAATTTAAAAGAATGATATAAAAAGATGATCACGCGTATACCACAAAGTTATGTTTTAGGATTCGCCATTTAGCCAAAAAGAATATTTTTTTAGTTTTATAATACATTTAGGCCTCCGCCGAAACCTTAAGCTTAATAATAAATTAAGTATTTTCTGATTTGCTAGCTTCAGGGAATCTCTCTGCTTATTTTGTGTCATAATATACTCAAAATAACTCAGAAGTCGCCACAAAGAGGTGGCTGCTATCGAGTTCTATTCCTGCCCACCCATCAATCATATGAGCAATTTTTTAATAGGAAAAGGAAAGAAAACATCTTATTTTTAATTGTCTACTTCGTAATCAGATTTGTATTATTATTTTTTTCTTTTCTAAAATAATTAAGCAATGCCTCTACTACTCAGTGCCTAAAAACTGATATAAAATATTGGTTAATTAAGTTAAACTCAAGCTCTCAAATATTTCTAGCTGCACGTACAGGTATTTAATAACCACGAAACTAAGGCAGTCAAGTCTCGAAAGTAAGAAGCCAAATGGGACTTCAGGATCTGACCAAAAATCACGGAACTAGTCTCGAATAAATAGATAGATTTTCGTCTTGCTTACTATATGACTAGCATGAATAGAGAAATAAAAAAGCTGTCTAGTATGAAAAGAAAAACGTTGCATCTTTTACTATGCATAATAAGAAATCTGTAATAAAAAATGCAAAAGAAAAGTCTACTTATAGTAGGTAGTTAGGGTACATAAGTACAAAGGAATAAATATAAGCACATAAAGGAAAGTTTTACGTATAACTGAAGCACTGCGAAATCTTAAACGCCTTTACCTTACTTCACTTCCGTCGTTTTATTTAAAGACAATTTTAAGGCAACAAATAGATTAATGAATTAATTTCCCAGAGAAAATTTTACTTTACTCCATTCAACGCTTGTATGAGGAATGGTTGACAAATGTTGATAATCCAACTGCACAAACTGTCTATGATTACCCCTATTTTGAAAGAAGGACATTTTCTATCACTGTATTAAAACTGCCTCGGCCTGATAGAATGACAGCTGTTGGTGATACTGTGAACTGCTAAAAACATTAAAACTACTAATTATTAATTATCATCCTGTTTCAAATTTGAATTTGAACATTGAAAATATTATGTCATCATTCAAGGCAAATTAGAAACAATGCGAGCGCAGCAGACTTTATTATAAAAATAGTCAGGCGGACCATCATCAGGCCTACAGGCTATGTTTCTCACCAATTCCACTTTAATCATTGCTCACAGATCACAGACACGTGGTTCTGATTGTTCTACCGACATACCAATCCTCAAACCCAACTTACAGGAGCATAGCTTCTTCGGGGATACCCATCTGAAGTGCTAAAGTCGAATCTACAATATATCTGTCTAAATTCTAAGTCAAGTGTTTTTTAAAGTTAAATAGTTTTGTCTTAAAACTCTGAGTGAAATTAAGATAAACTGAGAACACCTAAATAATTACCTAATAAAATAACCAAACCTAACCAAAAATTAAATCACAACACCGTCTTTATTCTAAAGCAAGGACCAACACATATAAACAGTTCAACCATACTCAAGCGAAATGCCATGCCTATTTTAGTAATCGGGTACAGTGTAAATTAATTCAGTTTTTGACCAATAGATATTATTATTGATTTACCGAAGTGTCTTCTTTATTACCTCTTCTTACCTGACGTAGATCGGTCCCTAGTCTGAGCTACATAACCTGCACGCCATCCAAGGCGTGGTGTCACGGAATAGCGCTCGTGACAATACCATTTTGTGCGTTGTCTAGTGCCATGTCTAATTTTTCTCTCAATGATATGAAGGTGAAGTTAACTTTATTTTGCCAAAGTTGAGCAAGAGGAATTTTTTCATTAGGCTCCTCCGCTTCCGTTTTTGTTGAAACAACCAACACCAATTTTCTGCTAAGAGTTAAAACGGTTTTGGGAACTGCATCTGCAGGAGGAAACTATTCTTTTGAAATGGCACATTAGGTTGGGGAGGTAACTAATTGTTTGAGAAGATGAAGTTTTAGCCGAGAATAATAACCGCAGAGAAGCGACAACATAAATCCCGCTCAAAAATTTGGGGTGGGAGGTAAACCGGCCAACTGTCATCTCCACGTGCTTGTCAGTTAAGTTTAGTCCGAGATTTGTTTTTCTTTGGTTTATTATTAAAATGACTTCTTAAACGAGGGTAAAGTCAGAAAAAATTAAACGCTTTTCAAATTGAAACGCTTTTCAAAATGAAACGCTCCTTTAATTAAGCATGTTCCAGTATAGCTAGAGGACTGAAATTTTTAGGACATGTAGCCGGGGTAAAATGACGATCCTGGATGAAAACTGGACCCCCCTACAACCCCCCCCCCCACCCGTTCGGCCAGGAGAGGGGGGAGAAGAAAAAAACTAAAATAATTCATTTCGGGAAGTTCTGGGGTCGTTTTTTTATGGTAGGTACGCCTCCTGGGGGAGGGGGTATCTTTAACCATATGGGGAAGGGGCTCTAATTTAAGGAGGGATTTTGGGGAAAAACATTTTTTACCGATCTCTCCAACGGAGCCTCGGATCGAAAATATGACGAGTACATATCACGGGATCATCAGTGGGGTGGGAATTATCCACCTCCCCGGATATTAAAATTTATTATAACTTATCGAAACCGGTTCAAATGACTAAAATAAGTTGAGACTAATTGAAGCTCACCGAAAGTTGAATCGACGACTAACCTAAACTAACCAAATCTATTAAAATTGATTTTAACGTATCGGAACCGCTTTCAATGACTTGTAATATGTCAAAATGTATGTTAAAATATTGTAAATTCGTTCCTTATTAAAATACGACTATGTACGATTCTGTCAATCAAACGTTTTACGAAAATGTCAAATGTAGCAGATGAATATAATTTTGCGATGCTCTACCGTTTGGAAATAAAATATGACACGTACAACTGTCACATTTGACAGTTACAGCTGTCAAATTTGTTCATATTAATCTGACATATGCCAAAATACTTTGTTAACGTTTTGACATATTTAAGTATTATATTTTGGCATATATTTTTAATCATTTAAAAATGTTAGTTAATTTTATGTTACATATTATGGGTTAATATGACAGTGAGAGGTGTTACATAATTTTTAATTTTTTTACCATTACTTTAATATCGTCATTTTTTTAATAATATCTCTAAATTATTCATTAAATATATATTATTATGACGATCTTCTTAAATTAGCCCATTGTTTTATGCTAACTGTTTGTGTAAATGTGAAAATGCTTAACCAATATTTCTCTGTCTTATCAATTGTATAGTATTACGCTATATTTTATATGATAGCAACCATATTTGAACTTGACACATGAAAACAACGAAAACAATGTTATAAAAGAACACGATATATCCTTCAGATATATTTTCAATTATGTATAGAACAATGATAGTTGAAATAAATTGGTTTGTGCAGAAAATGTGCTTTGAATTTCCCTACAATATATCTCAATACTTTTTTTCGATAGTACCTTTAATAACAAAGTTATTTCGAATAAATCGTAAAAGAATTAAACTTTTTCTGTTTCCTATTGTATTTCATTAATTTTTTCTCACTTAATTATGAACTAAACAGAAAAAAATATAATTTTTTTGTCAATTACCGATTTTTTATTTAGAAGAATTCGAACCTTTCTCAAAAATGTTAGGAGAGAGCGGCGCAGACGCATGTCTGCATCCGTTACGTCAAAGATTTAGAGAATGTTTGAACCCAACGAAGGTATGGTATCTTTAAGTGAAACATATCAATATGGTGATCATCCACCTTCTTTACTTGTTTTAGTTTCTGACCCTATTGCATTGCATTCTTTAATGATTAAAAATATATGTCAAGATATAATACTTAAATATGTCAAAATGTTAACAATGTATTTTGACATATGTCAGATTAAAAGAAACGAATTTGACAGCTGGAGCTATGAAATGTGACAGTTGCACGTGTCATATTCTAAGTCCAAACGACAGAGCCTCGAAAAATACAAATCTTTTGTTAAACAATTTTTTCGATATCTGTTTTATTAAGGGAAATATTGACGAATATATTCATGTGTCACATTTGACATTTTCTTAAAACGTTTAATAAGGAATGAATTTACAATATTCTAACCTACATTTTGACATATTACAATGACATTACAACGATATATCCATCATGAAATATACATCATTATTTATTTATTTTGACATATGTTAATAGTACGTGTAACTGATTGACTTTTGGTTAGTTTGGGTTAGTTGTCCTATCAACTTTCGGTTAGTTTCACTTAGTCTCAACTTATTTTAATCATTTGAACCAGTTCCGATACGTTGTAATAAATTTTTTATAGATTTGGTTAGATTGGGTTAGTAGTCCAATCAACTTTCGGTTAGTTTCACTTATTTTCAACTTATTTTAGTCATTTGAAGCGGTTTCGACATGTAATAATCAATTTTAATAGACTTGGTTTGTTTGGGTTAGTCATCGGTTCAACTTTCGGTTAGTTTCAATTAGTCTCAATTTATTTTAATCATTTGAACCGGTCCCGATACGTTATAATCAATTTTCATAGATTTGGTTAGTTTGTGTTAGTCGTCCTATCAACTTTCGGTTAGTTTCACTTAGTCTCAACTTATTTTAGTCATTTAAAGCGGTTCCGATACGTTATAATCAATTTTAATAGGTTTGGTTAGGTTGGGCTAGTCGTCGAATCAACTTTGGGTTAGTTTCACTTAGTCTCAACTTATTTTACTTATATGAGCCGGTTCCGATACGCTATAAACAATTTTAATAGATTTGGTTACTTTGGATTAATCGTCCAATCAACGATACGAAAATTTCGTAACGCGAGACGAAAACATAAACCATTTCGTGATGCGACCTTGAAAAATCACTCTCATGAAACCAAAGAAGTATTCACTTCAAAAAGGTTAGAACGCGACAAATCAGTAAACTCTAAGTTAAACCGTTAAATGCTAAAAGATAACTTATAATAAAGTAAATAATAAACATGTAATTAATTGCATGTTTATCGGTGTATAGCATTTCTTTTCCCTTCATTACATTTATCTCAGTGTATTAAACCGGCCATTTGTCACATATGACAGATTGAACTTCAACTTCAACTTCAAAGGTGCCGACGGGTTTTGTCGCTTCTCTGCGGTTGTTATTCTCGGGTTTTAGTAGATTTTAAGGGAATCGAACAAACTAATATTTAATGGGCTATTCATTTGCTTTAGCTACTCGTCCATAAAATTTAAAGCAATATCAGCTTTGTAAAGATTTGCATGACTGCAACATAAAAGTAACACGGTTCCATCCTCCGCTACGAAAAAATGTATAGAAGAGGTAGATAGTCTAGCATCATAATCACTTCATGTTTTTGTGTACATGCTTATGTAAACCTATTATTGGTTCGCGTTTGGTCATGATTATTATAGAACGAAATGCCCATTTGGCCGTTCCTCTGTATGAAGTTTGAAGCTATTAAACAACGTCACCAAACAGAAATTTGGTCGTTACATTTTAAAGGATGGTTAATATATTCTGCATCGATTTGAGAATGTTGGGATACGATTTCCCTTTAGAATGATTTGCTTATCGTAAAAAGACACAGAAAACTTAGTAACCCTAAATGAAGTTAATTAAGACCTGGAAGCTACGAGCGGAAAGTACACGAACTGCCGAAGTGTCACTTTACAGGTACAAATAATTAGTTAGTTTACACAATTTGTCTTACCCTAAAGTAGACTTAGACTTCGTAATCCTCCTAACCTCCAACTCAACAGTATCTCTGCACTAAAATAGACAAAAACTGGTTTCCTAAATAATAAATTTAGATTTATTAGCTTGTTAGTTGGCTTTTAAGAATTTTATATTTAATTTCAGCTTTCACCTCATGGCATTCTAAACGCTACCAAACCCAAAAATGAAGTTTCTTCCGTTTCACTAGTAGATTTATGAGGTTGATATTTTCTTTACCTCACATAAGTTCAAATGTGACCTATTTTGAACTTAGAATTTATATCTTAAAATTTAGGCATTAACTCTTTTATACTTTGGAATATCTGGCCGATAAACATGTCGGGAGAGAAAATACAATTTTTAGAAGTCGAGATATTATCATTGTAGTTTTGAGCATCAGGTGCAGTATTCTTAATAATTTATCATAAGGAAAATTGGCAAGCACCCTGCTTTGACGAATTATCGTCTTATAAACGTATTTTATATATAGTGAGATTACGTATTTTTAATTGTATGTTATATCTTAAAATTACTTTTAATTATACTAGGACCCTAGTAGCCGGTCTTTCGCTAGCCTAGAGAATTTCTCAAGATTCATTCCTGCCAGTTTGAGACACCTTTTGTCGCACTGATGTTGACCCACATAGTGTGACGTGCAGCTTCGCATGATCCAGCAAAGCATGAATTGGGGAGAGCGACGCGCTAAGTGGCTGTATGTGTGAGGGAATATCCATCAACAATTGTAAAATGACATATAATTCGGCCATAAAATTACTTACCGTATCCTTATCCAAACAACCGTTAAGTGCCTTTTTATTGATTATTATCCTTTATCCTATCTATTACCGTTTCCTACGGTTATTTGATACCGAATTTCTTAATTACCCTATACGTTATTATCTTGGTTGGCAAATGTCTTGCTAATATCATTGTAATTATCTGTTTTATGTTTTGGTATTACGCAAATTTACTAAAATGCTACTCATTTACTGCGTCCCTAAGTAGGTTACCGATTTGAAATCACTTTAATTTCCCCTGTATGTTTTCCTTTACTAAATATTTCCTTTACAGTCAATTTGATTTAATATTTTTTACTGTAATATTTTTTTTAACTGTTTTTTGTCCACTGATATTATCGCTGCCATGGAATTATTTTATAATTGTTCTTTTATTTAAGGGATTAATCTCTCTTTAATGAGTATTATTTAAGGCGTTCTGTAATTACTTGTTACTTAATCAGAACTTTAAAAACTTAGACATTAATTAAGAATACTTAAAAAAGGAACTAGGCAGTATCAATGATTTAGACCTTAGGATTAGTCGTTGGTGATTTTATAATTTTGGTAATACTTAATTTAAAGTATTTTATTGTTATTTTAGGTACGATATTATAATCTCAATTAGGATTGAGACTTAATTAATTTTCAATTGTGCTCGCGTTCTCTGGAAATATAGTTAATATTTATATAAATTGTTTAATTTTTGATGTTTTTTGATA
Source organism: Pissodes strobi (assembly GCA_016904865.1). Taxonomy (NCBI): domain Eukaryota; kingdom Metazoa; phylum Arthropoda; class Insecta; order Coleoptera; family Curculionidae; genus Pissodes; species Pissodes strobi. Next base: position 246,623 of record MU181956.1, read on the forward strand.
AGCTAAAGTCAAGGTCAAGTTAAGTTTATGTTATTTATTTTCGGGTTTTTCGACATTCTTCGATATGACATTTATTTCAATTTTACTATCCAAATTTCAATGCCTTTAAATCATTGATATATTCTTATTAGAAAATTCAGTGGCGCCTTCGCCCAACTGTCTACTCTACGGTCCACACCTATTAATATTATCGAGTGATCCAGGCATACGGACCGGCTGTTAAGTAATTTACTAATGGCTTTATAACCTTACAAACGCACTGCTAAGGTATCTATTTTCAGCAATAAAAATCTTCTTCTTCTCAATATGCCCTATCCTCAGTGGACATAGGCGCCACATTCGTGGCGCCAGACTGCCCATCTGATTTCATTCACAGCAGATCGAAATAATTTTATTGGTGTCAGACCTGTCCATTGTCGCAAGTTTCTTAGCCATGATATTCGACGTCTTCCTTGCGATCTTTTTTCCATCGAATTTACCCTGCATTATAAGTTGAAGCAGCTTGTACTTCGTGTTGTTCCGCATGATATGCCCAAAGTATGACAGTTTTCGTTGTTTCACTGTTTTCAGCAGTTCTCTGTCTTTTCGCATGCGCAGCAATATCGCCTCGTTGGTCACATGATGAGTCCATGAAACTCTCAGCATACGGCAATAGCACCACATCTCGAAAGCATCAATCTGCTTACAAGTAGCTACGGACATCGTTCATGCCTCTATGCCATACAGAAGCACTGAAAACACACAGCATCACAAGATTCGTGTTAGAAGATGAAGACTCAGGTTCATGCTACAGAGAACCTTTTTCAAACGGTTGAATGATGATCGTGCTTTTTGCTCTTTGCAGTAGCTATCAATTCACGAAGAATTGGGCATTGGTGTCGTTTTTACCGACTATAATTTTAGTTTTTGATATATTCAACCACATGTTAAATTCTTGACATATGTCGACCACTATATCGATCAGTCTTGGAAGTCCTTCAGCGCTGTCAGCAATCAATACGGTGTCATCCGTATATCTCAAATTGTTGACATTTTCTCCATTTATCAAGATGCCATCCTGTTCATCTTCTAGTTTCTCTCTGAAAAGTCTTTCTGAATATACATTAAACAATTGAGAAGGCAGTACACAGCAGTGTCTGTCACCGTGCTTCACGGAAAATTCCGTCGACGACCCATCATCTACTCGAACACACGCTGTTTTTCGCCAATACAATTTAGCTATAGTACGGACATCTCTATCATCAAGTCCTGAGTGATTTAGAATTTGAATTAGCTTATCATGGTTAACTCTATCGAACGCTTTCTCAAAATCATTGAAGCAAGTGAAGACATCGCAACTCACGTCTCTGGCCCTTCAAATTAAAACATTTAAACTAAACAGTCCCTCTCGAGGACCTAAGCCGTCTCTAAATACGAATTGCGTGTCGCTAATACCTGCCTCCAGCTTCCGATATATGCGTTCGTGAATAACCTTAAGGAAAACCTTCAAGCATTAGGCAAATAGTCCTATAATCTTCGCATATTTTGGCTGTAGGCTTTTTAGGAATTAGTATAAATTCCGACAGTAGCCAGTCCTTACGAAAATGTCCGGTTTCATAAATTTGGTTAAATAGATCCGTGATAATGGCCAGATGCACTTCATCAATAAGCAGGTCTCCAAAAACTTCATCTGGCCCTGGTGCTCTGTTTCTCTTCAGTCTTTTCTTTAAGAACTTCCCTGCTGTTACTGGAGTTTCCGTGATAAGTGACGTTCGATTTTCATCGTCGTAAAGAATACGTAGGTATTGACGCCATCTATTTATTTTATCATTTACGTCCAACAGTGCTTGTCCATTTACGTCGGTGACAATGCCAGTTTGTCTGGAAATGCGCATTTCAGTGGCTTCTTTTTATTTTTTTGTGCATATTAAGTATGTCATGTTTTTTATCTAGTTCTTCTATTTCGTTACACTGCTGTTCCAGCCAGGTCTTTTTGGCTTCTTTGATTTTCCTTTTAATGTTCTGGTGAATCTGTTCATATTGTGTCCTATCTTTGTTTTTCACTTTTCTGCGCTGGTCTATAAGATCCAGAATCTCATCCGTCATCCACTTGATATTTTCCTTCTTTGCTTAGAAGAAATATTTTCGTCCACTACTGATGTCATAATATTTGCAATGGATTTAACTTTCTGTTCTACCGAGTGTTCTAGATTAGAATCGATGTCTCCTCGAACTTCAGCCATTTTCACATTTATCTGCTCTTTCACCCGTAGTATGACGTTTTGATCTTTCAATTTTTGTGTATCGTATCTATTGTATTGCAGCTTTCTCTCGATTTTCTTTAGCATAATCTGAGAGTTGACAAAAAGTTATGATCTGAATAAATGTCTGCACCTGGATATGTCTCTACAGACGTGAGTGAATTTTGAAACCTCTTATTTACTGTAATAAAGTCAATCTGACTTCTGACTATGTGTTGGCCATTGTCTGCAGGTGATTTCCAGGCATAAAATCGTCTGGGAGGTAACTGGAGGAAAGTGTTCATTATTGAGTGGTGAACTACTTTGCAGAATTGTAACAGTGTCTCTCCTCTATCGTTTCTTTCACCCAATCCATAAGGACCCACTATATCCTCGTGCAAACCTTTGCCAACTTTAGCGTTAAAGTCGCCCCTTAAAACTGTTACTTCTTCCTTTTTGGTCTACTTCCGTGCTGTTTTTATGTCATCATAGAATTTTTCAACCTCTTCATCGTGGAACGGAGTTGATCGACGTGCGATGTGCGACACCAGACCAACAGATTATTGCGGTCGAGACTTCCCCCTTTTCCAGTTACCCGACAAGCGAGAACTACACGTGCAGTCTGTACTGCGTGCCATGAGCACAACCTCTCACAATTTTTCAGTAGGTACCCCGAGAACTCCTATATCACATGTAGTCCCGGGAGCGATTTTACTAAATATACTTCACGCTAGCACAAGACACGCCCACTGTAATACGTCAGCTTCAAAATTCTCCGATATACTCGGCGTCAGCACATCGCACTAAATATACTGCGCTCCAGCACAACCGCCGTAATATAAGCTATATTATCGCATTTTTCACCTGTTTTCGAAATACAAACAATTTTTACATTTTTACCTCATGCGATGCCCTCCGCTCCTTTAGCTCACTGCGCAACCAGCAAAAACTAACCCAAGCTGACCCAAGGCATGCCAAAAAATTAACTAACCCGAAAAAAATAAAAAAATTGTAAAAGACTGGCATTCTAAACAAGAGCCTATTACTTGAGCCAAGCTTATATACGTCTGCTTTCCTGAAAAACGCTCGTACAAAAACGAGCGAAACTGCTAGCCGAGATGAAACGAAGATGTAACCTTGACCAGCGCTAGTCATAAAATATAAATCAGGGGAGGGCAGCGTTGTCAATTCTCAGTTCTCATTACTGTTAATTTAAAAGAGTATTATTAACCTGATGCATGGCCCTCGGCTCGTTTCGCTCGCTTCGGTGGGCAACCAAACAAAACTAACCAGAACTAACCCAAATAAAAAAAAAGAAACAAACATAACCGTACAGGAGACGCCTTGTCTTCGACAGGAATCGATCTCGGGGCGCCGCGGCGCCGTGTCACAAATCCGCAATCGTACCATTAGACCACTAGGGCCGTTGCGAACAATTTGCTGAATCGTAAATACATAGGTAATTATATACGTTTGACCACTGTTGCCAAGAATTGGCAATGTTCCCCTCCCAGCTTATGAGTAGCGCTGTTTAAGGTTAAATTGATACGAACCCCTGTGCTCGTGCTGTAGCCCAGTATATTTAGTGCGATGTGCTGACGCCGAGTATATCGGAGACTATTAAAGCTGACGTATTATGGTGGGCGTGTCTTGTGCTAACGTGAAGTATATTTAGTAAAATCGCGTCCCGGGATCCCGGGACTCGATGCCCTAGTGTGAAATCTATGAAATGTTTGAATCCATTTATTTTTTTAAATTTGTGGAATCGAGAAAAACCGAAAAATACACCTCATTTTATCTTAATTGCTGCACCACTTGCCTACACAGCATTTTTAAAGCATGAAAACAAGATATTTTATCTCACAACTTCCACATAGTAATTTAAAAAAATAACTGCCCAAGTTGAAAAAAGGATACGTTATGAAGCAACACGACAATGCTTTAGTTAAGCACTACTATTGTTTATTCTAAGTTAATTAAAATAAACAGCGCTGAACGAATCACAGATCATATTAGGTTAATAGGCACACGATTGCGACGCCGACGTTTCCGGGGAACTGAATGAAGTGCAAACTGCTAACAAAAGACTTTTCATCGAACAATAAACTATTCCAAACGATTTATTACCTCTCAAATATTAATTTGAGCTTAAACACAATTAATATTGTCACTTAATTATGCAGAATAATTAAAGAACCGACGGAAATGTCAGGCTTATGCAATGGAAATAATGTTTCGAATTCTTCGCCCGGATTCCTGGCGTCACGTAGAGTTAAAATGTACTATACATTTTTTATTTTTGTATAGTCTACTTTAATGTGTTTTATTGATGCAATTTTTGAAAATTTATTAATTAAATTGGATATTGTATCTCCACGAGAGTAATAGTTAAATAAAAATAATTAGGAGCTTTGCCTAAGATACGGCAAACACAAGAGTCTAGGGAGCAGATAGACGGAGCTATATTTCACTTTTCGCATGGCCCTCCGCTCGCTACCGCTCGCTACAGGTGCTCAAGAAAAGGAAACTAACCATGTGCTAACCAAACCTAACCCAAGACATACACAAAATCAAGAAAAAAACTGTTTGCTATCCAAAACTAACCCAAGGCATAGCTCCGTCTCTCTGTTCCCTAGACTCTTTTAAGGCAAACATGTATGAAATCAACCTTTATTAGTTAAGGTAAATACTGCTCGGTCCAGAAAAGCGCTCTAGGTGTAATTTGAAAATTAATAATGAATTATATAAAGAAAAATCAAAAGGATCCGTACTTTTGTCAGTTTGTAAATATAAAGCACTAAGCTCCGCATTCGGCGTGTGCCATTAAAATGTATATTTCCCTACGGTGCCCTGACATTACGTTTTTATGCGAAAACAGGCATGTTTACATGTTACGGTGGTAGTTAAGCGAACTTCTCTTGGCTCAGTGCGAATGCTATTACGAGACGTGCACATTTAAATAGACGTGACTCGCCTAAATAGGCTTACTCTGTCGACAGTTACCGTTACATGAACTTTGCAATAAAGTATGAAATATTTATTAATATGGTATTTTTATGGCGCAATAGTCTGATACTTTTCTTTTATTGCTTAGTCGGCTTTAAATGATTTTAACATTGGAAATGTTTTTGTTTTCCTATTATGGGGTATCAAATCACGAAAAAGTGCATGCTACATTTCGCACATCACGTAATATACGTGAGAGATCGTGTTAGTCTGTTTCTGAGGACGGCATCATCGGTTCAAATGACAAAAATAAATTAAAGCTAACTGAAACTAACCGAAAGTTGATTGAACAACTAACCCAAACTAACTAAAAGTAACCAAAAACACGAAAATAGTTCAAATGAATCGGAACAAATTAAAAAAATTAAAGTAAGTTAAAACTCATAGTAACCGAAATTTGGCGAATAACCAAAACTAACTATAAAAATTAAAATTGGTTAAAACCTATCGGATCCGGTTCAAATTACTAAAATAAATTGGAACTAACTGAAACTAACCGAAAGTTGATTCAACGACTAACCGAAAGTAACCAAAAGCTCCAAAAAAGGCTTAAACGTATCGGAACAGATTAAAAATATTAAAGTAAGCTAAAACTAACCAAAACAAACCTAATTTTGGCAACTAATCAAAACTATCTAAAAACATTAAATTCGATTATAACGTATCGGCGCAGATTGAAATGACTAAAATTAAAACTAACTGAAATTAACTGAATATTGATTGAACGACTACCAACGACGACTATCTACCCAATCTAACCTAAAATAACCAAAAGCACCAAATATGGCTAAAACGTGTCGACACAGATTAAAAATATTATAGTAAGTTAAAAATAACCCAAATTAACCGAATTTTGGCGACTAACCAAAATTAACCAAAAACATTAAAATTGGTTATAACATATCGGAAAGATGATTAAATGACTAACCAAAATTAATCAAAAGTTACCAAAAGCACCAAAACGGGCTAAAATGTATCGAAATAGGTTACACAAATTAAAATAAGTTAAAACTAACCAAAACGAACCGAATTTTGGCGACTAACGAAAACTAACCAAAAATATTATATTTAACTATAACGTATCGGAGCCGGTTCAGATGAATACTTTGGTTTCTTGACAGACAGTGAAACTATCCGAAAGTTGATTAGACGACTAACCAAAACTAACCAAATCTATTAAAATTGATTATTACGTATCGGAACCGACTCAAATAACTAAAATAAATTGAGACTAAGCGAAACTAACCGAAAGTTGATTAGGCGACTAACCAAAACTAACCAAATCTATTAAAACTGATTATAACGTATCGGAGCCGGCTCAAATAAGTAAAATGAATTGAGACTAAGTGAAAATAACTGGAAGTTGATTCGACGATTATCCAATACTAACTAAATTTATTAAAATTGAATATAACGAATCACAACTGACACAAATGACTAAAATAAGTTGAGACTAAATGAAACTACCCGAAAGTTGATTCGACGATTAACCAAGACTAAACAAATCTATTAAAATTGATTATAACGTATCGTAACCGGCTCAAATGACTAAAATAAGTTGATATTAAGTGAATCTAACCTAAAGTTGATTAGCCGACTAGCCAATACTAACCAAATCTATTAAATTGATTATAACGTGTCGGAACTAGCTCAAATTAATAAGAAAAATAAGATGAGACTAAGTGAAACTAACCGAAAGTTTATTCGACGATTAACCAAGAATAACCAAATCTATTAAAATTGATTATAACGTATCGTAGTCGGTTCAAATGACTAAAATAAGTTGATGTTAATTGAAACTAACCGAAATTTGAATTGACGACTAACCAAAACTAACCCAATCAATAAAAATTTTTTATAAGGTATCGGAAACGGTTCAAATTACTAAAGTAAGTTGAGATTAAGTGAAACGAACCGAAACTTGATTGGGCGACTAACCAAAATTAACCAAATCTATTAAAATTAATTATAACGCGTCGACACCGGTTCAAATGACTAAAATACGTTGGCACTAGGTGAAACTAACCGAAAGGTGATTGGACGATTAACCAAATGTAAACAAATATATTAAAATTGATTATAGTGTATCGGAACCGGCTTAAATAAGTAAAATAAGTTGAGACTAATTGAAACTAACCGAAAGTTGATTGGACGACTAACCAAATCTATTGAAATTCGTTACAACATGTCGGAACCGGCTCAAATAAGTAAAATAACTTGAGACTAAATGAAACTAACCGGAAGTTGATTAGACGACTAACCAAAAGAAACCAAGTTTATTAAACTTGATTATAACGTATCGGAACCGACTCAAATGACTAAAATAATTTGAGACTAAGTGAAACTAATCGCAAGTTGATTAGGCGACTAACTAAAACTAACCAAATTTATTAAAGTTGATAATAACGTATCAGAACCAGCTCAAATACGTGAAATAAGTTGAGACTAATTGAAACTAATCAAAAGTTGATTAGACGACTGACCCAAACTAACCAAATCTATTAAAATTGATTATAACGTATCGGAACCGACTCAAATGACTAAAATAAGTTGAGACTAAGTGAAACTAACCGGAAGTTGATTAGACGACTAACCAAAACTAACTAAATTTAGTAAACTTAATTATAACATATCGGAACCGACTCAAATGAATAAAATAAGTTGAGACTAAGTGAAGCTAACCGAAAGTCGGTTAGACGTTAAACTAAAACTAACCAAATCTATTAAAATTGATTGTAACGTATCGGAACCAGCTCAAATAAGTAAAATAAATTGAGACTAAGCGAAACTAACCGATAGTTGGTTAGACTGCTAACCAAAACTAACCAAATCTATTAAAATTGATTGTAACGTATCAGAACCGACTCAAATAACTAAAATAAGTTGAGACTAAGTGAAACTAATCGAAAGTTGATTAGATGACTAATAAATCAAAACTAACCATATCTATTAAAATTGATTATAACGTATCGGAACCAGCTGTAAAATAATTTGAGACTAAATGGAACTAACCGAAAGTTGATTAAACGACTATCCAAATCTATTAAAATTGATTATAACGAAGTGGAACCGGCTCAAATAAGTAAAAAAAGTTGAGACTAAGTGAAACTAACCGAAAATTAATTAGACGACTAACCAAATCTATTAAAATTGATCATAACGTATTGGAACCGGCTCAGAAGTGAAACTAACCGTATTAGATCGGGGATTAAGAGACGAATCGAATGCCGTTTTTACCACCACCACTAATGTTATAAATTGTAAAAACGATCGAAACATGAAGTAATATGCATTTATGTGGTATATTTTGGTAAACTAAACTTACATAACCTGCTAAAAGTAATTTTTTACATTAGATTGTGTTAAGGGTGGGTGAGGGTGACTTTTAGTTTCTCACGACAGACTAGTCGTGTCTCATATCGTTAGATCGAGGAATGTTAGACGAATCGAATGCAAATGGTCTTTTGCTTTTTCAACCACACTTATAACGTTATAAATTGTAAAAAAGACCGGAACTTCAAGTATTATGCATTTATTTGGTATATTTTGGTAAAGTAATCTTACGTAATCTAACCTGATCTCACCCAAACTTCTATCAACTATTATATTTCCACACAATTATGAGTTTTCTCAGATCTCAAATTTAGTAAGCGTTGCATTCTGCTTCGGCATTTTCAATGTCTCCCCCGGTTGCATCTTTGTGAAGGAATGTGAATTTTTATAGTTGATATCTAGTAATGCAGCGTGATGAGACGAGAATGACGAGATGGGCCTACCGAGACGACGCGACGCTTAAAGGATGTTTTTGCCTCGTCTTGCCACATCTTTAGAATTATTTAAATATATATAAGAGTGTTGTAAGGTCAATACATCCAAGATAAGAGACAAACACAGGGGCCACTAAATATCTGAATGAAAGAGACTTGGCTCTAATTATTTTGGTTCAGCTATAATATATTATCCAGCAGTATTAGTTTTCACTCGAGGTGACTTTTGGCACGAATTCCCTGAGGGTGAAAATGTGCTTTTACACGAATAATGTAAATATATTATTTACAAAGTTAATTCGAATATCTAGCAAAATTTAGCAATAAAACCCAAATAAAAATGACAGTATTATGATGATTAAGTTCCCTATGAATATTTTCTCGCTCACACATTCAGAGACGATTGCTTCTAGTCGATTAAATAATATTTGGTGGACACAAAAATAAAGTAATACCTAAGAAATATTTCGTTCACTGTAGTCACCTGCGTCTGCATTGCCTGCTAAGTTATCAGAACATTGGCAGTGGTAGTGGCTTTATTATTAAAACATAAGGAATTAAGTTTAGTTTGTTCTTCGTGCATGAAGGCATCCTATTATTTAAATCATACCTTCTGAACAGGAGACAGGTTATCAAGGTCAATGAGGTGTCATTGGTGGAAACTATGCTTAGTAATGGGGTTTCTTAGGGGTCAGTAATGAGGCCCATACTGTTTCTTATTTACATTAATGATTTACCAGACTTGGAATCTTCAGCGAAATACACACTCTTTGCCGATAATACGGCAATCTCCTTAGCAGCTGAGAGTCTCCAAGGGGCGCTTAAGGATTCTGCGGTGGCGCCAGGAAGGGCTGATGAATGGTTCTGTCTAAACAGGTAGCCTTCCAATGGAGATAAGACTAACCAAACGGTTTTTCCCTGCTGGACATTGGCAACGTGGATCTTGGTATGGAGTAAGGAGTATGTATGCCATGGAGATCACACATTAATATCGTTAGCAAGAAAATGGGTCGAGGCCTGTTTATCCTGCAAATTTTTTTAACAATGTGTTTCCCCAAAGTTTTTAAGATGGCTTACTATGCAATCTTCCACTCGCTTTTATATTATGCCATTCTTGTTTGGGGTCAACCTTTTGATTGGATTTTTACGCTATAGTGTATGGATGACTGCCGGCAAATACAGGGATAGCCAAAGGTCTGTAATAAAATTCATATCATTTCAGCAAGCAATGTTTTCAAAAAATGCTAAAACGCCGTAACTGAGTTTGAGTTTTTCACATTTTTCGGTTTAACGATTTTTTTTCTCAACCCCCCTACTCCAACTAGACTTTCAAATAGAAACCTATGACTTGGGGGGCTCGTTGAAAAGCTCATGAAAAATTGAATCCAGCCATACCAAGTAAACAAGTTTTATGTTTGCTGCAGTTACCAGGATTTTAGGGCCTTATAAAATAACTGCTGTAGTGTGGGACTATTGGGAAAAATTAATAACAGATAAAGAATTTGAACCATTATTATTGTTGCTAGAGCAAAAAATAAGGCATTTGTGTGTCTTTTTTCATCTACCAGACGGTTCAGGCTAACTGTTTAATTTAGTTGTAAATCGGAAATCTGAATATGAGTATCGTATCAAAAACCAAAATTTTAAAATCCCAGTAGTATTGTCGGAAAGGCAGCGAATCGAAATTTTGATACTACTTGGATGTGGAGACAAAATAAGAAGTCAACATGAAGTGTGTGATTTATTTAATGCAAAATATCCCAAAAACCAAATCTCACAATGAACAGTTAATAAAATATTTCAAAAATTTGAGAAATACAGTACAGTACGTGATTTGCCCAAATCTGGTCGGACAGTTGCTTTGGATGATGATAAAAAACTGGACATAGCGTTAGAAATTGCTGAAAATACTCATTATTCATCGGTTCATTGGCTCGTAGTCAGGATATTCCTCAAACTACAATTTGAAGGTTTTCAGAAAAAGAGACATATCATCCGTATAAGGTATGCCTTTCTCAAGAGCTATTGGAAGACGATTATGATAGGAGTTTGGAATTTTGTGAAGAAATAATGAGACGGTATGATGACAACAATGACTTTCTATTTAAATGGAGTGGATAATAGGCACAATTACCACAGCGTCCTCAAAAATTTAGTGTATGGGCAGGTATTATCAACAATAGAATATTGTGTTAATTTTTTTTTTAATAAAACATTACGGCCGAACGCTACCTAGACTTTCTAACATTCAAACTGATACCTGCGCTAGCTCAGATTCTTCCTCATAGAATAGGTCCAGATATACATGATGAAAGAATTTAGTTCCATCAAGATCGCGCCTACGCCACGTTTTGGTATTAATGTTCGCAGGTACTTAGATCAAATGTTTCCAAACAGTTGTATTGGTAGACGCGGTACAATGGAATGGCCACCAAGATCCCCCGACGTAACGCTCCTAGATTACTTTCTTTGGGGATATTTGAAAGAAAGAGTTTAGCAGAATAGACCGGGAAATATTGAAGATCTAAAGTACAAAATCACGGCGGAGATACGTAATATGAGGCGCTATTTTTCAAAATGAAACAATCCATTTTTTAAATTATTGGTTATGGCAATATAACTGGTATGTCAATTCTACAAATCGTAGAGAGTCAAAAAACAATTTTTTGGTTAGGGATTTTGTTGTTGCCTTAATTTAGCCATTTGTGTAAATCAGAAATGATTCTACCGATTTTTAACATCACTTGTTTAATTTTGAAAGAGGAAGTAGGACTAGTTACATTTTGAAAAAAATAATATATTTTTCAAACTAATGAACATTGATACATTTTAAGTAAAATAACGCAAAGAACGAATTTAACATAAGTTTAGAACATAGTTATTTAGGTTTTCAACTCAGGTTCTTCCTGAATACAGTCGCAGTTTGGTTGATCGTCTGGATTTGTATTTTCAGCATCATCTTCAGGGCTGCGAAAGTCATAGATCAGCAGTTCAACATACCATGTCAGGATTTCTTCAAGGCGCCAGTTTTCTTCAAAATCCGCAACTAAAAGATTGTTCACCGCTTTTCCTTTATCAGCAGAAATTTTGTGCTCGTCCATTAACGGTCTCAATGAAACACCCGCTAAAGATTTCCCTCTTTTCAAAAGGGTTTTTTCTTTTTTCAAAAGATCTTTATTTCTATAAAATACTTGAGAAATTATTCTTACCTCCGGCTCAGAATTTTCTTTATATTAACAACTTTTTGATCGCTTATCCCGTCGTATTTATTAAATACCTTGAGCAGGCTCTATAAATAGTGCACTCGACAATCCTTTCCCTACTTAAATACCTCTCCGAATTTCTTGTAAACAGTGGCGTGCAGTGCCATTTAGGAGAGGGTAGGCAACATAATAGAAAATGATACAGAAGGAGTAAGCCCGCTGCAGGCGCCGCCGTAGGTAGAATTTTTTTTCAGGTGCCACGCCCAAAAACGTCCATTTTGAGGCTCCAAAAAATGTAGGCATAAAGCCTTTTCAATTCGAGTTTCGCCAAAACTATGCAAAGAAAACGCGCTGTAAATGGTTAGTGGACTGGCCTTGTTTTTCTGAGGCATTTGACACATTACTTAAATCAATATACCCATGTTTACTCTACAATTTCCTTCTTCACCAAAGAGTAAGCATAGCCAACAGTACATTTTAATTTTATGACGACACCTGCAGAGCCACTAATAATTGTCATGGATTTTTTTATTAAAATAACGAGGTTTTCTTTCTAACCAACAAAACTAACCCACAAAGAAAGCAACAACCCCTTGTATAGGTACTAAACTAACTAAACTTTCAAAACTATAACTAAAAGTGCAGGGCGTCAAATTCCAATCTCACACAAGAATAGGGCGCATGGAAAAGGGAACCTGAGATTATTCTTATTTATGGCTGGCCAATGCCGGTGTTGTATTATCGGGTTTCAGTTTCTTGCAAAAAAATGCATGGCGTTATTAATACCCAGATATCGAAATATTAATAAATTTAAGGATGCCCCATGTACTGTAATTTTAAACATTATTAAAAAATAAAGCTTTCTTAACCAAACCCTGTAATGATGTAACCGGTAATCGCTTTCAAACCAATTACTCAAGCGCAAAAAAACAATAACAATATGATCCTTGGTAAAAAAGAATGTCTATCAAAATATTAATTAAAGAGAGCACATTTTGGCAACAGCACTTATCGTTGCGTCGCGTCGGCCCGGACCATCTTCGCATGCTTTGTCTCTTTTCTTTTTATGTAACGTTTCATTTGGCTGTCTTTTTTCAAGCACTGCTTTTCGCTTCGATAGTAAATCCAGTATTGACGGTATAAATGCATGCCTTCGGTTTGTTATGGAATGCTTTTTAGCGGATTGCCGTCGGAGAATATTATTCCGTTTAATATAGGTAGCGTAATATGAGTGGTAGACTGTGATGTTTTTCTATAATATAATTAATATTTTAATTGGCGCTTAAGATAAGCTTTTTAAATTTGGATTATACTTACTAGTAAAATTATAATTTATATTATCGGGATTAAAATTAAATGGGAAAATATAAAAAATGTCAAAACATCAGGGTAGGCAATGCATTTGTGCTTTCATTGTGTGCACGCCACTGCTTGTAAATATCAGTATAATCTGAAGGTAAAGTAATTCGTGTCTGCCTAATTATTTCTCAACTCGTCCGAAGACGCGATCAGCAGGCAAATAGGAATTACCTCGAACGGGAAATAGTTATTTGTTTTACTAGGCAGTAAAGTAGTAGATTGACTGCCGCGGCTGATAGTTCATAGCCGAGCGTAGCGAGGCTAGGAATTCAGCTAAGGCAGTCAATCTACTTTGCTGCCGAGTTGAACATATAATTTTTTCTCCGATTGTTTATAATGATATATGTATATTGTATATTTGCAAATTATTACAATTCCCTCAATCTTTTTATTTTTCCTGTAGTGATAAATAAAGACAAAATTTGATAGAAATCGCAATTGTTGGAACGGTTGGTTGCTATGGAAATGTATATGTCCATAATAATTATAGTTTGACAAGTTATGTCAAACGTTTTATTCCCATGGAGACTAATCACTTTGCTGCCTAGGCAGCAAAGTACTTACTTTGCTGCCTGGACAGGAAAGTAATACTTTGCTGATTAATATGTGTCTGCAAAATTAATATTTGCTGTCAATCGGAGAAAAAATTATTTCAATTTCCTTAATATGCATTTGGGATTCCTTATGGAGCCAGTACATAAGCATGTGCAGGATATGGCTATTTTTGTTTTGACTTCCGCATCCGTCACAAAACAAACGAATTTTCGTCACCGATTCATTGAACTGAGAGTGTCTAAGAAAATGAAGTAGCGCTGACCCATTCTCGTTGGATCCTTGACCAGCAAGGTTTTCAGTCCAAACATAAATCTTCGGGGCTTTAGCATCAGCATCGACAACACAAAAACAATAATAAGCTATTTGGAGCGAGTAAAATGTTTCCTCTATGGGAATTTTTGGCAAATTTAGAACTTGATGAAGGTCCAAACAATAAGTAATTTCGCTGTCTCTCATTTCTTTCATTAATAAGCTAAACTGTTTGGTCTTAACTTGATGACCCCTTAAATCACGTTTAGCATCATCATCTGTTGGATTATTTTTTATTCGGAATTTAGTGCGGTGACAATAGCTACATACATCTGTGACAGGTTATCCGAATCCAAGATTGAACTCAATAGAAAATATTTTATGGAAATAGTTATATTTCACTTGAAACTCGGTATCTGCTTCCTCGTTATACATCTTCCACATCTTTCTAATAGTTAATGACGAGTGCAGATAGTCTTTTAGATTTACTACGATTGTAATGACTCTCTTGTGCTTTGAATTTACCAATAAATTGTTTTACTGTTTCAAATTTAAGTAATTGTTTCCGAGAACGCTTGTCACTGCCGCTATTAACTATAACGCTATCTCCTTTCAGAGTTTCACTGACAATTAATAAAACTGGTCGAAGCTTAACTTCAAATAGCTTTAAGAAGAAAGCACTGCAGACCACAAAGGAATTTGCTCTCTCACGTACCTGTAAAACATACCTACCCATTTATTGATTAAGAAAGTAATGAAGATGTGTAATAAACTTACAGTGTACTGAATTTGTAAATCGTGTGGCTTAGAAGTACTCGCATTTCTCTTTCTGTCGCTCACAGGTTTTGCAATTTTCAGTAACGAAGCTCGTCTCATATTTTGATTATTCTTAGAATTACCCTTATAGACACAGTTTTTTTGAGAACTTTAAAGTATTGAGGTCAATTTTCCGGCATTGGTAAGTTTTCTTTTCATTATGTTGGCATGGAATTTCCCAGCGACCTAAATTTGGGTCCACAGGTGCATATCTAAAAACGTTATGCAAAAGTACCAACTGCTACGTGATTCACCAACGTAAATCGTTTAACGACAATATTAAAGTCCGATTATTGAAATATTAACAGGAATAATGAATTCATATAAAAGTCTTAAAAATCATGCAGACAGTAATTAAATTAAAAAAAGCATGACTGCTCCCTTAGATGGACAAATATACGCCTACGCGGTACTGTGGTCAGTACCCTTTAACATTAAAAACTATCAGCCAAGTTACCTTTCGTTTCTATTGACAATCTCTGCGTTAATAACCGATCTCGATCTTTTGCGGCTACCCACATTATGTTCTGACACAGTAACACCGTCATGCGCGTCCATATTTTCGATAAAATTAGAAAAAGCACTGCTATAACCTTCACATGTCACCTCAATGGTTACTGGTTAAAAACTATTGTTATTTGTTTTACTAGGCAGTCAACCTACTTTGCTGCCGAGTTGAACGTATAATTTTTTCTCCAATTGTTTATAATGATATATTATGTATATTGTATATTTGCAAATTATTACAATTCCCACACTCTTTTTATTTTTCCTGTAGTGATAGATGAAGACAAAATTTGATAGAAATCGCAATTGTTGGAACGGTTGGTTGCTATGGAAATGTATATGTCCATAATAATTATAGTTTAACAACTTATGTCAAACGTTTTATTCCCATGGATACTAATCACTTTGCTGCCTGGACAGGAAAAGTAATACTTTGCTGATTGATATGTGTCTGCAAAATTAATATTTGCTGTCAATCGGAGAAAATAGTATATTATTTTATATGGAGGAAAAGTAACTTTTCCTCCAAATAAAATATGCTGTTTTTTCTTCAAATGTCGACAAATTAATGCAAAAACATCTCTTTTTAGTAGTAATAATATCTAATTATTATTAAAGATAAATGGGTTCGCAAGGCGGCTTAGACCACGGTCGTAGGTGGCCTTGAATTATTCTTTTAAGATTGCGTATCCGATTGCGTTTTAATTCCGTATTGATAAGCAGTTATTGAGTAAGTTCGATTAAATAATAACCAATTTGTTCCTAAATTAGAAATGCAGTCACAAACTTAGTGATAAATACAAATTGTAGTTTAATAAATCTTGAGTTGTTGACGCTTATTTTGTTGTCTGTTTGTATTGTATCTATGTTGCTATGACAACACTTTTACCTCTGCCGGCGGAAAAGTGAAAAGTAAAGCTCCGGCGGAGGAAAAACGAAACTTCACGGCCGCCTACACAGTCCAGTAATGACGGATTTACTGAGGGTTGAAGAAAATAGTTATTTGTTTTACTAGGCAGCAAAGTAGTAGATTGACTGCCGCGGCTGATAGTTCATAGCCGAGCGTAGCGAGGCTAGGAATTCAGCTAAGGCAGTCAATCTACTTTGCTGCCGAGTTGAACATATAATTTTTTTCGATTGTTTATAATGATGTATGTATATTGTATATTTGCAAATTATTACAATTCCCACAATCTTTTTATTTTTCCTGTAGTGACAAATTAAGACAAATTTGATAGAAATTGCAATTGTTGGAACGGTTGGTTGCTATGGAAATGTATATGTCCATAATAATTATAGTTTGACAACTTATGTCAAACGTTTTATTCCCATGCAGACTAATCACTTTGCTGCCTAGGCAGCACAGTACTTACTTTGCTGCCTGGACAGGAAAAGTAATACTTTGCTCATTGATATGTGTCTGCAAAATTAATATTTGCTATCAATCGGAGAAAAAAATATTTTTTCGGACCTGTCACGTTTTGAAACAAAATGTGGACATATTGCGATTTGAAAAATACAATTTGATGGACTTGTTGCATTGCGTAAAATATATGCTAAAATGTATATCAATTTGGAAAGGACTTCTTTCGATTTGAAAGCTAAAATGTTTGCAGTAAAGTATAGAACGATTCGTAAAAAATTAATTTGTTGCGTTTTGAAAAATAGCTCCTCATATACCAACTGAAATCATTCGCAATGCTGTGGACGGCATTTATTATCGCCTAGAAGAATGCCAGATAGTAAATGGAAAACATTTTCAGCATTTGCGGCATTAAATCACCTGCGAATATAATTTAATAAAGTTTAATTTTATAAAAATGTTTTAATTTATAAATAAAAAAAACCTGGTTATTGCAAACATAAAACTTGTTTATTTGGTATGGCTGGATTTAATTTTTCATGTGCTTTTCAACGAGCCCCCACAAGACATAGGTTTCCATTAAAGAAAAGGTGAGGTAACTCGGGGTTATGAAGTTGGGATTTTTTTTTAATTAACCAACAAAATGTGAAAAACAGTTACCGTGTTTTAGCGTTTTTTGAAATCATTGCTTGCTCAAAAAATATGAGTTTTTTTCCAGACCTTTGGCCATTCCTGTATATGTCTCTCTTGAAATATTAACGTTTCCGTTACAGTATATACTAGAGAATTTGCTGTTTATCAAATGGTGTGGAGATTCATTCGAAACCCAAGAAGATTTTCATAGCTTTACCATCAGGTATAAACTGGAGACTTTAAAGGTGTAAGAGTGGACCAGGGTACTGAGCAATAGAATGTTTTAATGTTCTTCCAGAAAACACTCGAGCCTCACCTTTTAAATGTTTTAGGAATATGATTGGGGGCATTCTGCTATGCGATACCTTTTACTCATTTAAAGAGTTCCTTAAATTTAATTTTAGTTTGCAACCTTGACTGATTACTCCGAATGCCAGAGGGTCGTGATTTTCTGTATTGCTTGGTTGTTGTTACCATTGTTGTTGTTACTGTTGTTATTTCAATAATTCATCAAGGTGGAGTTGTGGAGAGTTTTTGATGTTTCTGGTAATTTGACGAACAATCCGGAAATGGATTCCATGGCGGAGCCGTCGCCGTCGGGACCTTTTAATAAAGACCTACGTGTTCAAATCGAGTGATTTATTTCAAATATTTACACTTACTTAAAGAGCGAAAGCCGGTGCGCCCCACAAAACATAGTTTTTGATTTAAGATCTAAAGGCACTAAACTTGGTTCATAGCACAATTTACATAGTGATTAGCGCAGACGATATCATCGAACGTTACGTAATATGAAAAAGAGCTCAGCGGGAGCTTAAAAAGTTGAAAGTTGCGATAAAGAAGTTATACGCTGAGTTGTATATCAATTTTACAAAGAAAACAATGTCCCGACATTGGAAAGTATTCAGAATAATTTACGAGATTATCCCAATTATGCAACTATGAATATAAATCTCTGATAATCTTACATAATCTTTTGCTAAATTGTGGCTTCAAGTACAAAAAATTGAACAAAAGTATGGTTAGATTGGAATAGTCTTGTAAGGTAGCATGGCGGCAAGAATATTTACGTATACTAGGGAACACCGCCAATCAAAAAAAAATATTGCCTAACGAAACTCGATTCGACACACACAATCTTGTTAAACATAATTTTAGTGAAGTATATAACAACAACACTATTCCATCAATTCCAGAAACTACCACTTCAGTTTTTTATCGCCGCAGTACTTGGTTAGTTAATAAGATAATTAGGGATCCTTAGCCATCTATGTGTTTGGTTGCATTACTAAATATCAGCCATAAGAATCATCTTAAAATGCATATGTGATAAAAGAAAAGCATGAGCATATTACTCCATAAAAATTAGAAGGAATATTTCATACTTCATGCAGAATTCATGTCTCGGTATCTCTCTACTGAGTAAACCTATTTAGACGAGTTATGACTATTTGAATGTGCACGTTTCCTAATAATAGCCGCACTAACCCATGGGACGTTCACTTAACTGCCAACGTTAACATGTAAACATTCTTATTTTCGCATAAAAACGTAATGCCAGGGCTCCGTAGGGAAATACATATTTTAATGGCACTCGCCGAATGCGGAGCTTAGTTTTTAAATTTACAAGCTGATAAAAGTACGGCTACTTTTGCAAGAGTGGGCAATATTATTATCTATGTATAAGTGTTTAAATTATATAGCACAAGCCTGAACTAAACAGTATTTATTTTAACTAATACAGATTGATTTGAAGTATGTTTCCCTAAGATACTAAGCTGACATTTTAACAAACATAAAAAATATCTGCATGTATCTACATACGCGCAATGTATACGGTTACGAATTCAGTTTTTAACATTTTCGCATGATTTGCTTTTTCCAATCGCTTCTTCCCCATTATTGTGCAATTTAAGCAGGTATCATAAAAAATTATTTGCTTTTATGCTGAAGCTCTTTTCATTTAATTATGGCAATCTTACAAAAAAAAGCCTTTTTAAAATTTTTCAGAAATTACAGTTGGCAAAACACTGAAATAATTCCATGGATTTATTTCGTAACCAGAACTTTTCATTATTAGTTAAAACAACATCTGGGCACAATCAAACAATTACATAGTTCATGAAGCTCGGAACTTCTTGCATACTCTAATAACAATAGTATTATTCGACTTCACGAAGTTTGCAGTAAGAGACGCCTCATTGTGATGCTGATATATTTGGCTAATTAGAATAAAACTTTTCGCACCGATTTGGTAATTAAATTATACAAACATTAAATCTGAGTATATCCTAGTAAAGCCAATAAAGCATGATATAATTCTGAAAACATATGTAATAATTATGTTAGCTAAAATAGTCGATGTTTGTCTATAAAAAAAATGATTAATAACACGAACGATAGAGAATTGACAAGATTAAACTATTTTTCGTAAGTTGATGCTAAAATACTAAAAAGAAGAGTAAAGCAAGCGTAATTGATTTGAAAGCACGTTCGCGGTAGCCTTTTCTTGCTGTTCTTTTCGCTAATCTCATTAGATGCTGCCTAACAAAAAAAAAACGTATAATTTGGTAGATCACAGTCATCTCGAAGCTTTTATCCAGCTTATGGTGGCGAATAAAATGTAATAGATGCTGGAAAGGTCTAAGAATTTTTTCATAGTTATCTTTAGCAACGCCCCAAAGAGAATTAATATAGTAAAAATAATTCATCTAGAATAATACAATGAATTTATTAACAATACCTACCAGTAAAATTTCTATTTGTATTTCGCTACTCTTGTCCTAAGTCAGCTTGAAAATCCAGCTCTCTCATGCTTTTCTCGGTTAATTTTAATTTGTTATAGATGTAAAATACAAAAACAAAAAAGTTAAAAACAACCTCATCGCGTTATATCTGATATGGATTCTTAGGATTTTTTATCTGCAATAATGTATTCTAGTTTATGTTTGCAAAATCGAAGAAATAATTTATTATTTTACATACTGTATCACCCTGCACCACTGCAATATTTTATTTAAAGATAATTGTTCCATTATTTCTTTTCGCTAATCTCATTAAATGCTGTCTGACAATAAAGAGGAATACTTTGGTGGGTCACAGATATGTCGAGGCATTTTATCCAGCTTATTTTTCCGGATAAATTAAATAGATGCTGGAAACACCTCAGAAATTTATCATAATTATTTTTCGCAAGGCCTCAAAAAAATTATTATAGAAGCAATTTTCTTCACAGCAAAATAAACAATAGAAAATCCAAGAATCTTAAAAATATATTATATTGACAGACATAATGATGATTGAAGAAGCATACATATCTGCAAAAATTGCCAACATCTATAACAAATTAAAATCAACAGAGAAGAACATGAGAGAGCCAGATCTTCAAGCTAATAAAGGACAATAGTAACAAAATACAAATAGAAATTTCGATGGTAGATATTGTTAATAAATTCATCGTATTATTTTAGAAATTTTTAGCGGGAAACTGATACAAACAAAATATAGACATGTAGGGTACATGTTGCCACGCTCATTATCTTTTAACTGTAAGTTTTAAACTTAAAATCTGGGAATAGAACGGCTACTTTTTCAAGGGCGGGCAAGACCAGTACCTATTTATACGCATTTAATTTACATAGCACAAATCTGAACTAAGCAGTATTTATTTCAAGTAATACAGATTGATTTGAAATATATTTTCCTAAAATACTAAGCTGACAGTTTAACAAAAATAAAATATACCTACAGGATAAAATTTAAGTTTCGTGTGATGTAGACTGTTACAAATTCAGTTTTTATCATTTCCACATGATTTGCTTTATCCACTGACTTTTTCTTCATTAATTGGCAATTTAGGGAGGGATCATAAAAATTATTTGCTTTTATGCTCATATTCTTCACTAAATTATAGCAATCTTACACTAAAAAACCAATTAGATTTTTTTTCAAAATTTACAGTTGGCAAAACACTGAAATAACTCAATACTTCGTCACCAGAACTTTCCATTATTTGTTAATACAATATCTGTATACCATCAAACAATTACATAGTTCATAAAACTTGTAACGTCTTACATACTCCAATAACAATACGATCGTTCGATTTTAAGTAGTTCGTAGTAAGAGCCTCCTCATTGTGATGCTGCTATAGTTTGCTAAGTAGAATAAACATTTCTCATTGATTTGATAATTGAATCATACAGAAATTAAATGCGAGAAGCCCTAGTGAAGACTCTAAAGCATGAGATGATTATTGAGAAAATAGATTTAACATTGATGTTAATTAAAATAGTCGATGCTTGTGTCTACAACAAAAAAAGATTAATAATACGAACGATAGAGAATTGACAAGAAGATTAAACTATTTTTTGCAAGTTGATGTTAAAATACTTAAAAGAAAAGCAAAGCAAGCGTAATTGACTTGGTGGCACGTTCTCAGTAGCTTTTTCTCGCTTTTCTTTTCGCTAATCTCATTAGATGCTGCTTGACAAAAAAGACGTATAATTCTGTAGATCACAGACATCTCGAAGCTTTTTATCCAGCTTATGTTTGCCAATAAAATTTAATAGATGCTGGAAACATCTCAGAATTTTATCAGAATTATTTTTGCAAGGCCTGAAAATAAATTATTATAGAGGAAATTTTCTTCGCAGCAAATAAAACATTGGAAAACCCAATGAATAAAGAATAGGAAGGAAGGAGCAAAACACATATTGACATTAGACCGGATTGGTTCTTGCATATGGCGACCCAGATTACCAGTGGCGTCTCCTAAAACGATTGCACAACAAAAAGATAAATACTTATACTATGTATTTATATAGTTTTGTTGTTTATTACTTACTGATACAGTGACCTCAAAAAAAGTTATAATTTATAAATATTGCCAACATGTATTTAAAAATACGTGCATTTTTTGCGGATCTTTTAAATGTTTTAACTTTGCTAGATACTTTAGGTATATTCGAAATATAAAAATTAAATTCCTTAGGATAAATTTCAGATGTGTAAACTTCATTTTATTAGCTAAATACCTATATAAAGAAATCTTGGGAAAATACCAAGAAAAAGTGGTGTGTGAACAATTTTGTTTTAGCTATAATATGCTCTATGCTTTCCCATTAATTTTTTGGAAAATTATACCTGTTTTCTAGGTTAATAGGTAAGGTGAAGTTTTAAATAAGAAACATCACCAATTGACAATTGTTCTAAATTACATGAATGATTATTACATGATGGTTACGAGGTATGTAAAAAAGCAGCACTTATCCGGAAAAGAAACGGAACTTTCTGTTTTTTTGGCAATTTTTGTATCTAAATGTTAATGTAAACACATAAGTTTAGGCACCTGAAATTTACATACAAAAGTTTAATTTTCATATTTGAAATGGAAAAGGATCAAACATAATGTTAAAAATGTTATCCGTTAAATCCTGTAGCTTGCCTATAAAACAACACTAAAATATCTAATAAATTAGTGGGCCTTAAGATATTTTGTAAAATTGTCTGTAAATTGATGTCATTTAAAAATTTTTTTTTGGGATTTTTCTTGCCAGTAATGCTTTTTTAGTACTTAAACGACTGAATAAATAAAATGAAAACGAATTTTTGCAAATTTGGGGCTGGATTCGTTTTAAATAAGGCATGACAGTATAGTATATATGCTCATTCACTCATTCTGACGTTATGTTTGGATGCTTCCTACGTTCTGATGATATTTCTTGTGTTTAAAGCTATTTTTTGCGATTTACTTTCATTTGGAACATTGTTTATTTCCTTAGTAATATTATTGGAGATATTGCGTTAATTCATATAGTGTTTAATTAGATATTTAGTGGTAAAGGTGTGTATTTTGGATTAAAGAAGCAAAGTAAACATGGTTAGTTGTGCAGCTTGTGACCCTTCTAAAACTCCAACAAATTCAGAACTTGGGATAACATTTCATCGGTAAGTAAGTACCTACTTTACTCCCTTATATTTCTGGTTTTTACCATTTAATAAAGCAAAATAATTATAAATTCTCTAATTGTTAACAAATAGGTGACAGAACTAATTAGGAGCGTACCCGTAAAAAATATATCATTAAAAATCAATTTTTGCAAGAACATTGGACAGTGCTAAAAGTAATAAATACTTTTCTTTTATACTTGACATGTTAAAGTTTATACTGCCAATAAACTGCTAAAATTAGTTATTTGAATATATTTGGGCATTTGAAATGCAAAAATAAGCAAAATATGCTTAGATAATAGTGGGGTAGTTTTTAAGTGTGCTTCTTATTAAAAAAAAAATATGTACTACCTAATTTTATTGAAGAAGCACCCTTCAAATCTAACGCACCATTCTCTAACCATATTTTGCTTATTTTTGCAGTTCAAATGCCCAAATATATTCAAATAACTAATTTTAGCAGTTTATTGACAGTATAAACTTTAACATGTCAAGTATAAAAGAAAAGTATTATTTTTAGCACTGTCCAATATTCTAGCAAAAATTGATTTTTAATGCTATATTTTTTACGGGTACGCTCATGATTAGATCTGTCACCTATTTGTTGACAATTAGACAATTTATAATTTTGCTTAATTAAATGGTAAAAAACAGAAAAATAAGGGGTAAAATACCTACTTACCAATGAAATGTTATTCCAAGTTCTGAATTTGTTGAAGTTTTCGAAAGATCAGAAGCTGCACAAGTAACCATGTTTACTTTGCTTCTTTAGTCCAAAATACACACTTTTACCACTAAACATCTATATAAACACTATATGAACAAACGCATTATCTACAATAATATTACTAAACAAATAAACAATGTTTCAAATCAAAGTAAATGGCAAAAAATAGCTTTTAACACAAGAAATACTATCAAAACGTAGGAAGCACCAAAACATAACGTCAGAATGTGTCATATTATGGTTCCTCCGCAGCCTCCTCGATGTCACAGGAGTTCGTCGCACGTATTAAGTGTCAAACGGCGCATAAGCTCCTTCCTTTCTATTCTTTATTCTTTGGGAAAACCCAAGAATCTTTAAAATATATTATATTAGTTGACGCAATGATGATTGAACAAACACACACGTCTGTAAAAGGTAACCAGTTGCTCTCTCATGCTCATGTATCGAAATCTGTGAGTCTTCTAAATGTGTTTAAAAATAAAAATTGGAATAGTTATTGTCAACAACGAATCGAGATATGAATTAATACTAGATATCTAAAATTAATACGAGATCTGTAAAATACTGAAAATTTGGTTTGCAATAATTACTTCTATAAATCATACATCATTTAATTGTGTGTGGAAATATTGTCTTTAAATACAATATTTCAGTGGTGCAGCGTGATACAGTATAAGAAATAATAAATTATTTCTTCGATTTTGCTAAAATACACTACAATACATTATTGCAGATAAAAAAAACCAAGAATTTCTGCATTTTACGTCTATAACTGACAAAATCATCCTACAAAAGCAAGAGAGAGCCGGATCTTCAAGCGGAAAAAGGACAAGAGTAGCGAAATACGAATAGAAATTTCGATGGTAGATATTGTTAATAAATTCATCGTATTATTTTAGATGAATTCCTTGCGAGAACTTGTTACAAACTAAATATAGACGTGTAGGGCAGTAAAGTTGCCACACTTTTTATCTTTTAATTCTATTTATTATAATAAGTGAATAAAATTCATTTAAGAAGAAAATTCAAGTTGAGAATGTCTAGGGCAGAATGAGTAGTCTTTGAAGCGAGCAAATTAGGCACTAGCCAATATCGTAGAGAGTAAAGTGAGTTAAATTTATTTAAAGGCGCCACTTGACTGGCACATGCCTATAATTTGGAACTCGTTTTGGCATAAGCTTAGCAACAAGAACATTTAAATAACAATTCGATTATTCGATCATGATTTGTAGCGAACTTGTTTATATGGTTAGATGAATGTGCCCCTTTTTACACTTTTAAAAGCTATGATTAACGGAGTTCCTCCTAGAAATGTTAAAATCCAAGGTAATTAAATAAAGGAAAATTTATAGTACCAAAAAAACATTTTTTAAGGTCACATCAAAGCACACACAGAGCGAATAAAGTTCAGTTACATCAGTAAATCGGTATGCGTTGGAATAAAGGTCTTCCAAACTCATCCATGGTATACATTTTATTAAATCAATTAACTGCGGGATCATTCAAGCGCATATCTATTTAACAAGGTTTTATTCCAGAAACAAAATTAGGGTTTGTGTTCCTGAAACCAACCAAATACTAAATATTTACTTTTATTTGAAAGTGCATGTGTAGTTCCTCTTCCGCAGGATAATGAAATAAAATATATTATCAAAAAATAGGTGGCCAAAATTCTAAAACGAGACATAGATGTAAATTGCTGGATTTTGCACAAAACTAGCTTGATAATTATGTCTATACTATGATGTGCTCATTCCTATTTGTACCTTATTGACATTTAATTCATATCTATAGAACTCTCCTTTCGAAAAGTCTTCCAACTAATTCTTTACAGAATGGTTAATGTAAATCAATTCTAATTTAAATTGCAATAATGCTTTAAAGTGAAATTTAAGACGAAATACAGAAAATAGCAATTTAAATATTCATTTTGATGAGTGCTATTGTATGAAGAGATCATATTAAAGCAACAATTATATGAAGAGCTGATAACTGAGACATCATACTTCTGAATTTTATTCCAATTCTGGGATATAATAGTAATAATAATAATAGATAATAATAATAAAAACTGTTATTATTTACTAGAAAAAAATATAAATGCACAAGCAATACAGTTACATTTTACATGTATGAATCTAGCAAATAAAGGCCTGCATTTCAGACTTCTGCATCAAGGCAGATAAGTAGATAAAAATGTGCAAGAGAGAAAGTGTATTTTTTTCTATACGAAGATCCGAGCAAGAAGGAAAGGTAAGAGAAAGAGAAGAGAAAATTATTCATTTAGAAATAGCTTTGCTGACTTTTCTTCAAAGATTCACTGAGATTCGAGAAGTTGTCTTTGAATGTTCCCTTTAAAACTCTAACATGTGAGGGTAGGCCGTACTATATGAAGTGGCAGTGAATTTGTACTTGATGCAATATTATAAGAATAACTTCTCTTAAAATATTCCGTCCTGATTCTCAGAATAGTTAAAGTATTTCTCCGTAGATTTAAATGGTGTAAAAAATTTAATTTTATTATGGAAATATTGAGGACATTTAAATTTTAGTATTTTATAATATAAACATGACCCATGTAATTTTCGTCTAATAAACATATTCAGCCATAAAATTTCTTCAAGTCTATAGGATCTTGAGTCATGACTATTTAATCATGGACCTTAAACCGTGTCACATTGATTAAAATGTGACAGAATTAGAGAATCGCGCAATTTTTTTTGATATTTCGATCAAGATATTGCCTATGACGTTATACTGATTTTAAAGCGGAATATGTCTTCTCAAGTACACGAGAAACGTGATGTTTAAAGCGAAGCTCTGAATCTAAAATAACCCCTAAGCTTTTTGCATTTTCGACTATTGAGAGACGATGACCCTCAATTCTTACGTCAACAAATTGCTAAATGTCGTCCAAAACAGCTTTGCTACCAAACAGAAGAACAACCGATTTAGCCGAGTTAAGTTTTAACAGATGGTCTCTTTAACAATACATTCAAGTCAGAATTAATTTTCATATTTGCGTCTATGTAATCTGAGAGTGCAAACGAGTAGTATTACTGAGTGTCATCAGCCTATAAGTGGTAGTTGCAAAATTTAAAACCCTCATGATATGTATTAGAATATGCTGAATAAAAGAGGACCTAATATGCTACCTTGAGGCACCCCAGTGGCAACCTCCAGAGGGCCTGATATAGCATCACCAATCTCTTTACGCTGCCAACGAATCAGTTAGGAAAGATTTTATTATGTTTGACGCATTAACCCGATGTAGTGCAACATGGCTATTATTAAAGTATGATTCAAGAAATCAAAAGCTTTTGTAAAATCTAAAAGAATTAGAGCCGTAATCTTATTATTATCCAGAGCTTGAAAAATGTCATCCGTCACATCAGTCATTGCCTTCGCACAGCTATACCCTGAGCGTTCTTTGGGCTCCCTAACTTTTGGAAGCGGTATAACTACCGCTCCTTTCCAAATTTTAGGAAAGTATCCCTGTAAAATGCATTCATTAATTATATGTGTTATAATATATTCTATAATATAAGGGCAGCATAAGAAAAGTAACGTTATATTAGTGCAGTCTGAACCAACAGCTTTACTTTTAATTTTCTTTATTATTTGAAATGTATCGTTGTTTGTTAAAATATTAAATTATAACAACGAATCTATTTTTTTTTTAATACATTTTTTTTTGGTAAGGTGGTGGAACCGATTTATTGGCACCCTCCCGGCAGCAGGAGGGTAGTCTCCCTGCACACATTCTATGCAAGAAACTTCCAACCAAACCACCACCGTCGGCGAAGACACGCCCTCGCGTCTTTGCATATTCGGTTACGGGTTTACCCTGTATAACCGTTGCCTCTAGTGATGTTTCCACACACTGCCCATGTGTTGAGCGCCTTTCTGTTTAAGTCTTCATGGATAGAAGGAAAAAGTTTTAGTCCATTATTCTTATCATTATTTTCTTTGGTCTTTTGTAATGTTGTCTCCTCCTATTATTTTCCACTATGGGATCATACTTGCATAGCCCTCTTAACTCTATATTTACATGATTTTCAATATTTACATACAATTTTTGTGCTTTGTGCTTAATACATTCTGTGAAGGTTGTCCACTCAAGGTCCTTGATTATATCACTATTCCTGATAAAACAGGGTGCATTAACTGCTTTACGTAATGCCTGATTCTCTATTGATGTAATCGTTTTTAGATTTGTTCTGCTCACAGTCCACGCCCATACTGAAGAGCAATATGTTAATTGCGCCCTTATAATCATTTTAATTATAATCAGTTTGGAAGCTCTTGCTTCTTCAATATGCCTGTGCCAGCATAATCTACTGTCTATCACTGCTCCCAGATATCTGACTTCTCTACCCCAAGTAATGACATCCTTAACTATAATCCGCCTATCTGGATGTAATCTTCTTTTCTGGAAGAATATTGCCTGTGTTTTATCTTCATTAACTTTGATTTTCTTTCTAATTGTCCAGTTTATGTATCTATTTATTTCGTTTTGGAGAACTTCACTTATTATTTGAGGATTTCTATGCTTGAATAAGAATGCAGTGTCATTCGCCTAGCATGCCCCTGTTGGTATTGGGTATGTCACTAGTAAAGATATTAAAAAGAATGGGTCCTAATACGGATCCCTGAGGGACACCAGATTTCACTTCCCTAATTTCTGACAATTCATTCCCTCCCTATTCTTACCTGAAAGGTAGCTGTTCATTAAGCTGCAAGTCTTCAATGTGAATCTCAATTTTATCACTTTGCTAATTAATCCACCATGCCAGATCTTGTCGAATGCTTTTTCTATATAATGAATATTCCTTCTGTTGCTTGTTTTGGATTAAATCCTTCCACTATATATTCTGTGAAACGAAGTACCTGCTGCTCAGAAGAGTGTCCAGCTCTGAACCCAAACTAAGCAGCAGGTATAACTTTAAGTTCCTCGATCAATTTTATAATTCTCTTTTCCAGAGCCCCTTCTGCCACTTTTGAGATGGCTGACAGGAGACTGATTGGTCCGTAACTGCCTGGACATGTTAGGTCCTTTCCCTTTTTGCCAAACACAATTCCAATTGATTGTTTCCATACGCTCGGAAAGTAATTAAGTCTCAGAATTGCATTTGTAACGTTTGCTAAGTATACTCGTCCCACTTTGGGAATTTCCTTCAGCATTTTATTTGTTGCACTGTCCCCGCCTGGAGCTTTCTTCATTCGCAGATGTTTTATTATTAACCCTATTTCTTCAGGTGTTACAAAATCGTCTATCTTTCCTTTCTCTAGGTTGTTTAACCTGTCGATCGTTTTATCTACATCCTCCTCTATTTATTCCTTCTCATCTGTGTCAGCTTCTCACTTCCAAGTGTTCTGCAACTGCATTTGTTTTGTCCTTATTGGAGTATATAAGTCCGTTCCTACCGTGAATTGGTGGAATGCGTGTTGGCTCCATCCTGAGTGTCTTGCATAGGCCCCAAGCAGTATTTGTCTTAGTACTTAAGTTTTTTAATTTATATTTCCAACAATCATCTCTGTATGTTTTAAGC
This sequence comes from Pissodes strobi, assembly GCA_016904865.1. Lineage (NCBI taxonomy): Eukaryota > Metazoa > Arthropoda > Insecta > Coleoptera > Curculionidae > Pissodes > Pissodes strobi. Next base: position 276,531 of record MU181956.1, read on the forward strand.
CTCTCTTTTATTATGTTGGCAGGAAAGTTAAGTTCTCTTTTAGTAAACTCATTCTCATCCCTTGAGTATTTTCTGCGTAGTCTCCTATTTTCCCATATTATGTCTCTGAGTTCTTGCGGTTAGTGAGTCTATAGAGCTTTTCTGAGTTATTTTAATGTTGGAACATTCCCTGTAGACGTCTACCATTTTGGTAGTAACGTTTGTTACTGCTTGCTCCAATTCATTTCATTATCTATTTTCGTTACTTTTGTTACTCCTTCAAGCTTTTTCTTATAACCGACCCAGTTAGTGATTGTTTTCCTGAGCTGCATTTTAATTGAGGCTCCTCTCCTATTTGCAATAGAACTGGGTTGTGAACTGATGAACCTGTATTTAAACTTTTTATTCTGTAGTTTTCATCTAAGTTTCTAACTATTGCCACGTCGAGAACTTGCGAAATACCGTTGGCGTATGGAAGATACGTCGGCGCAGCAGGTCCCAGAACAACCGCTCTAATTTCTTCTGCGGCCACAGCCAGAGTTTCCTATGATCTATGAGCAAGACTATAGATAGGTTTTCTATGGGCCCCGCTTCCACTAAATTTAACTTGTAATGTTGCATGTCTCTTCTAACTAGCAAGGCAACTCCCCCTTGCTCCTGGGGTCCTTTCAGTACCATAAAAGATGTAATTTGTAAATGGCATCCTCCTTGTATCCTCCCCAAGTAATGTTTCCTGCAGTAACATTACTTGGGGTTGATTTTCTTCTAAGAATAAAATTAATTCGTTATTTCTGGATTTAATGCCGTTAACATTCCACGACACTATGTCCGAATTATTCATTTAGGTCGTCAAGGATTTCTTTCAGCGCCGATCTTTATTTGTGCCACTTGAGTGTTGACTTCTTGATTCGATAGTTTGCTTCACATTAGTTAGAGCAGCTACGTTTGTGGGTTTGGTTAATCCTTGCTTGTTTCCAAAAAATTGTTGGCATTTAGGGTACCCTCTGTAATTTGCGGGGTGTCCCTCTTGCCCGCAAATTAAGCATTTGGCATTCCTTAATTTTGGATCCTCAGGTTTTTGTGATGTGCATTATCTATATGGGTGATTTCCCGCGCATTTTACACATCGATCTGTCATGTGGCAGGTTGACTGCCCATGTCCATATCGTTGACATTTGAAACACTGAGTCGGTCCTGGCAATTTATTTTTAGGAACAATCTTTACCACCATGTCAAAGATACTCAATACAAATGTCTTAGTCTATCTGTATATTAAAGCAACTTACCGCTCTTTATAGCGCTTACGTTAACATTTACGCTCTTCCAAAGTCGCTTTTCTAGGTCCAGTTATAACTAGGAAACTGATGCACTGATAATCCTCAAAATTCTAGTCCAAAAACGATAACGCAATACGCTAACGTTATTTTCACTCACTCCGTAAATAAGCACCACCTCCCGTTAACGATAAACACTTAAAATCCACTAACATTATTTTTACCGTTAGCGGTAACGATATTTATCACCGTTATAGTTTGAGCCGGATTGATTTGTTAGACTATGAAAAAAAACACGTCCATCCGCATCAACAACCGTCGCTCGACAATAATTTTTAATAGAGTTAGAATACAAATTTGGGATTTAGTTGAATTTATAAAAAAAATTAGTTCCCGCCATTTTTCCTTGACAAAGCTGGTAGAGAATTTCCAATCTAATTGATAAATTTGTTCGGTTTCTTAATTGTTTGTAATAGTTCCATTTGCTAGACGATTTATTGGTTTTAAAATCTTTAAGGGCATTATCTCTGAAATTTTGCATCCGCTTGACATTTTCTATAATCCAGGGTTGATAAGGTTTCTTACGCTGAGTGAAGTATTTAATGGGGGCCTGATAATCAAACAGATTTAATATATTAGTATTTAAACATTCTATTTTTTCTTCAATATTTGGTGTTTTATAAATTGTATTTAGTGGAATTAATTCAAGGTCTCTTTGAAATGAGTTAAAATCAATATTCTTCAATGCTCTGTAGGCTATTTTATTAAATACTCTAGGAACAGAAGTATGGTTTATCCGGCAAAAGACTAAAACATGATCTGAGAAATGACAATCAGGAACCCTCTTGTTTATTACTTGATTTGAATTTGTAAATATTAAATATGTTAAAGAATAGCTCTTATCAGTCATTCTGGTGGGATCTGTCATTATATTTTCCAAATTAAAAGGTTCTACGGTTGATAAAAGCCGATTTGCTAAAGAATATTCACAGTGTAAAACTTCTATATTAAAGCCACTAAGACAAAATATATCATCATAAGCAGAGAAAATATTAGCCATAATATCCTCAAAGGTATCTGTAAAAGAATTGCTCTTAGAATTGGGTGATCACCCACAACAAACACATGCCTCTTCATAATAACTTTTATCCACAAGCTTTCCAAAAACTCATGGCTTTCGGAAAGGATCAGTTCGTACTTTAAATTATTCTTAATATACAGTGCAACTCCTCCGCCACGCGAACCATGCCGGTCTTTTCTCAATTTGCAAACTGATTACTTCACTGGAGATGTTTGAATGTAACTAACTTTCTGTTATACCTATAATGTCAAAGGTCTTATTGAAAATATAATCTCTAAATTCGTTAAAGCGTAGAACAAGAGACCGAACATTAATGTGTGTTCTATTAAATATCATTGAAAGAGAAAAAAATGTTTAGGATATGTCTAGTATATGCCGTTATTATTTGTATCTTATTTATTTTATACTATACCATAAACTTACGAAGTTAAAGTGGTTCTAATCATTCGAAAATGTATATCTTTCTCGCTTTCAGCATTCCACCCTCTTTTCGGGATTAGGGGTCTGCATACAACCACGAGCGACCACAAGAGAAATGAGGCAATTTCACCTCTGCTCCTTAAGGAATAGCCAGTTTTTCTATCGACTTTTTTTGCATTACGTGCTCTTTAGAACTTATAGTTAATTATCGTCGATGCATAAAGGTGATGCATTTTTGAGTTGAATTGTATATGATTGTCTGAACATTTTAATGAATTATTTGCAATTGTTAAAGTAGGCGGTAATTTTATTTTCGTCATTACGTTAGCATAATTATTAGTGAATATTCGTAATGTTATTATTTCATATCAGCATTATTTCATGTCACAGATAGTAAAAATGTGACTCATGGCTGTAGTAAAACCCATATGCTTATGTTTATATCATTAAGAGCTCATACGTATTGAGTTTAAAATTATATTTAATGAGCAAGAAGGCATTACTTTTATTTTATTATTATTATCTACAAAAATCCTTGTAAAATTCTTATAACTTGAACATCAATTATACCAGGACCTCAACACAATGAAGTTTTAGGTTATGGTATTAATGTCTGTAAGCCCCCATTCGTGAGTCTTTTCGTGCATTGCCATGCGTCTCTTCAGACGCTGCAGTGAGTAGCCAAGGTGTGTCATGTGCGATCCGGAGTGTTCCGATAGGGTGTCGCGTAGATTCGGCATGACTAAATCACGCTCTCACTCTCCTATGTGAGGTCCCGCCTTGATCTGAACGTATCGAAAATAAGTATCAATTGACCTTCAGAAATTGATTCCATGTGATAACCAAAAGCCGCTTCTATACCTAATATGAATTTCTCAGAGTTTTCAATCAATATACTAGCTAAAAGTCAGCGGGGGACTCTAAATCTAAGCTCTCTGCTATTTTGACCTATATCGATTCAGTTCAAGCACCAAGAGCTCATCTACACTAGGGGGCTTTTGGTGCGCTGTTGCCGCTTATTAAGAGGTTCGGAAGGTAATTTTTTTTCTCTTCCGGATATCTACTACATGCCTTAATATACTATAACAGTATTTATGTTACTACAATGTTTGTATCACTACATGACATGTCTTTATCGAGTTGACTATTCGTTATTTAAAAGCTCTCAAGATTTCTCAGACCATGTCCAACCCGTAAACTCATATCACTGTCAGTCCGAAGGAAACTAGGGTGAACCCACCAAATCCTTCCTCGCTATCCAATGGAAATTGCAGATAGCAACCTGCATAGAACGTTTGTTCTACTCTCGCCCAGTGTGTAATTAAGACTAGCATAACGGGTCAGAAAGAAACATATGTGAATGAGAGAAACTCAAACAGGTAGACTGACTCACGATGCTCGCAACAAACCTTTTTAGTGGTAAGTTGTTGGGAGGTGTGCACGGAGTTGAAGCCGAGACATGTAAACTCATTGATACTTGGCTGCTTGACAAGGCCTCTTCAAGTATTTGCCTTCCATCGTCATTTCTTTTTCTCTAAAATTCGTCCTTCTTAAATTCCAAAATCTCATTAAACCTCAATAAATTCAGCAGAAGGCTGATTCGAGAGTAGTTTTTGAGTGTTGAAGCTGCTATGCCTTTTCCTTCATTTCGAGGTTTCTTTTGCTCATCCTGATGTTCTTAGAGATTTTCCTTGTCGAAAATTCGATCCCCAGTGGTACAATAAATTTCTCAGATATGTGCAGTAGGTAGATGGGATGAGTAGGTATACCGTTCGAAGATCAACGATGGCGTTTGTCTGCTGTATCAAGACGATTTCTTGCCTTTTGCCTTTTCGGGATCTGAACTACAACAAACTATATTTTAATTCTATCAACTGGCGTTCCAGACTAAACATTTTCATCTAACCGTGCCCAGCCAATCAGAAGGCGATAACTTAGGCATTACTGAAAAGCCGTTGAGGTATCGGCTGTTAAGAATTCGACCTATCGGTTCTAGGAATCGTGGAATGATCATAACTGCTGTACCAGGCTGAGATATTTTAAGCGGATGCTGCGTTATTGTCCACTGACATGCTTAAATGCGGTAAAGTATGAGAAATGTTTCTGCAGCAATATGCTCGCTTAAGTGACAAGGATACGGTTAGTTCTGTTTTTTTTTTGCGCATTTGGTTTTTGTGAAAACGATTATCGAAAATACGTTGTTAGATTTTAAACAAGAAGGAGAATCACAAGGCTGTTTGCGGCCAACTTTTAAAAAAAGTAACAATAAGCCCAAGCGAATATATGCCAAGTGTGGGTATATTCGTAAGATTGAAACAATAGTGTTAAGAATGCACGATAGTGGATCCGCATTAAAGAACCATTTCAACGGAAAAGTTTATACGAAAACTTATTTCGATAAATTTGGTATGATAATTGCATATTAGTTACGGTCAGATTTTGAAAATTTTTACTATAATTATTGTGTTACTGATTGGATTTTCATAAAATTCCTGATGCAGATGTACTACTCATAATTAGTTTCAGACATAGATGTTAAACTAGATGAGACAGGTAATACATTTTAAGATACTGCCAGTTAGAATCCACCATGATACGAAATCGGAGAGAAAAATTAAACAGGTCGAGAGATCATAAGGATATAACATCGAAATTAAAAATAAACATATTAATTTATGGAACTAGCATAACGATTACAGAAACGATGAACTATTAACAATGCATGAGATTCCATGGAAATAAAGAATTCTCTAATTTCATTTAGCATTGAATTGAGTATGCAAATCATCATTTGCAATAAGTATAAAATGATTCAATCGATAGATTCAAAATTTTTTACGGTTTAACTTTTGTAATAAAATATAAAAATATCTGAGTTATTTAACAAGTCATGCCTAATTGTCAGGCGAGTCTAGATTGAAATATTATTATTCAATAGCTGAATTTCGATGTATCCGAAAATTCACATCCGCATCATGAAAATATGATATTAAAGTCTACAAATTCATCCCTAAAAATAGCTCAAAAACGAAATTCATTTAAGTGTTATCTTCAACACTATCAGATAATTCATTTCACTGTACTTAAACAGTGCATACTAAATCTCCATCTTGCGCTATTCTATTTTCTACCATTTCTAAAAATATTAAATCTAACTAACTGACATAAAACCAGAGCACGTTTCCCCGCTTGTGCCAATTCTGTTTACTGTTAAAATTTCCGCGAAAACGTAAATTCTTTAACTGTAACATTTATTTTAAGAGATTTATTTCTTCTCGATTCCTTTTAAATTATGAGTTCAATCAATTATTGATTTAATCTTTAAAATTTCTATAAGGATAAAATTTACCATTAACTTCTCACTAAGGAAACCTGGAATGTTGGTAGTTCCGTTTCAGAGGTAGTCGCAAATTTAGAACTTACCTTAAAATGTGTCAGATATTTATATAAAAATAATTACGTGTCGTCAGAAACAATATTCCATGATGATTTTGAATATTTTATTGCTTGGAACAAAATTTCCATTAGAATTGCATACAACAAAAAATGATTTAGATCTTCATCATATTTTGATTTATTTCTAGTAACGCTCAATTTGCTCGTTCGGGCGCCAAAAGTGAAAATCTAAATAATTATAACGAGATTAATATGACTATCGATCTAAAATCGCAATAGTTGTGATTCCTAAAAGCAAAAAAAGTATAAAGAGTCCAAGAACACTCTCGGACATTAGTACATGATATGATATTCGGCAAAGGTCACGGGGAACTGTTTCATCCAATGATTGTGTACAAATTACAGTATCGGAAACTAGGGAGCCAGCTGGTACACTGCATGTCAGCAGGTCAAGTGGTTGGTTTGGCATCAATTTCTTTAAAACAAGGTTTGTATAAGTTTTTTTCACAATGACGTTACTAGAAGATGAAATCCAGGCTGCAAAATTGCAAAAATTCTAATCGCGGCAAATGTAGCACATCTCTCCACACTTCGATGAGGTTCTATGTGCCTTGATATAAACGTAAATAATAATAAACGTAATAGATAATAGATAATATGATTGTATCCAATGAAACAAATTTCTTTTTTTTATGGAGACTGTGGATTAGAATTCACCAAATATTACGTAAGAATAAGAATTAATTCCTGGTAGACTAGATATTGACAATGATGAAGTTGGAAGAACATTAGATGCCAGTTTGATAGAGTTGTTGCAGGAGCATCAAAGAATTTGTGATAATTGAAGAAGAAACCACAGCAGACACATTCGCTACAAATCACCAATCGACAGAGTCGGATCCTCCATGACCTCTAATGGTCCGGGAGCTGGCGACATTAAATTTTGTAAGATTTCATAACGATTAGTTTTACTTTTTTTGTATCATCTCGAAGCTATAAAAACCTAAAATCGATTCTTGCAGGGGTACCAGCGGGACACTGATTGACCGCGATATGTTAATTACGTTAAAAAAGGTTTAATTGTTGAAAATAATAAAATATGAAACTTTATCAATTTTTTTATAACATTTAAACAAGACATGAAACGATCTCCTGCCACTTTTTCGGTAGACCTATATACTACTGCCATAATTTTATTTAGTTAAAAAAAATGTTAATTGATATAAATCTAATAAATCATAAAAGTTAAGATTTTTTAAAGAATTTCATCAATAATTAAGATAACTAAAAACATATCCCGCCAGTCATTTGATGGAACCTGGCTTCGGCAGGAGCTAGTAAATTAATAGGGTCTTGACATAACTACAGAAAGGAATTTATTTGGTCGTGTCAGATTCTTTTTGAAGTGACACTTCTTAACGCGCGCCGGGAGTAAAATTTGAAGGTGGCGACACACGTCGAGAGGCCGCGGCGATAAAAAGCGTTACGATATTTTATTGTGATATCTTTGTTGTGATATCTTTGTTAGCTTGCAAGGAAAAATATGGTATTTTCTCTATTACCTTGTCAAGACATAAGCGAAACTTTTATGAAGAATACTTTTTTTTCATTTAGGCATTCCCTTTTTGTTAATTATTGAGTGGTATATTTAAAAAAAAAACTACTTTTTAACCAAATCCGTTACGATGTGTATAAGGCAAGGGCGTTTAAGTTTAAGAAGTTTCACTTCAGATATGCGCACATGGTGCACGCGCTTTTTTTTATTTATTTGTGCACAAAACATGTAATATTAAAAAGTTTATGGAAATGTATCTTCGTCGATATATTCATAAACGCTTTCCACAAGAGTAGATATATCTTCGGTTTCAGAATCCTCACTATCGCTGGAATCACTGTCACGATGCATAATGCTCCATTTTATCATCGTCATCTTGTTCTTTACTGATCGCATCAGATTCTGTAAAATAATTCTATTATTAATAACTCAGTAAAGAAAATATTATTACCTGCGTCGTCGGTTTCAGCAATTTTATCAACTAGTATGTCGCTGATCGAAGATGGTAACTGGTCACCCTCAAACCATATAAGAACTCCAGTTTATTATCAGCTCCTTTCGATCCAAAATCTGTAGGAGATAGCAGCGATGGGTGTTGGAAGTGTGCATTACACCACATACCGGAAATACAAGTAGCCCTCAGAGTTTGTTTTTGCAACTCCGCTTTACACAGGGGTAATACGGATTCATCAAAACTTGTCGACTGTAGTTTGAGCTGTTGCTGGGTGTCGCTGAATTTATGCGTTTTCATGAACGTAGCTAAGCGTGCTTCATTCACGCTATTCATTGTATTAAAGCCGTACAGGTCACAAATGAATTTTTATCAATGTCTGGCTACTTGTGCATATTGGAAAATGTATTAATAAACTGTGTAGAGTTCTCTAAATGTGAAAGGTCGCTTCTTGCCTTTCTTAAAATACGCTGTATTGAAGTCGCATCCTGTAAATGCGTGAAATGCTGGAAGTGAGCGACTTAAATCTGGACCCAATAATTCATATAACTTGCTGACATTTATGTAGGTACCTCTTATTATTTCCAACACCTAATTTTAACCAGATTTTTACATTTTCATTGAGAAATTTCATGTTGCCGATTGCAATGATCAAAATGTCTGTGTCGGAACATATTATAACAACATTGGAATATTATTCAACTTTTCAAGCATGGAAAATTACTTTCGTGTCCGATTCTTCATGAGCAAGACATGCTAAATTCGCTTCATCAGTTCTCAAAACAGTACCTATTCCTCGTACTTGTAACATGCTTCATAATTAACATATACATATTGTCTTATTTTTTATGAATGGTGCCATTGCTGGATTCCTCCAATCTTCTAAAATGAATTTCACCAAGGCTTCTTTAAAGTTGATACTCTTCAGTACTGTGGAAAAGTCTGCAGGTCGTGTTTGTTCTCCACCGGTGATTTGATACCGTTC
>MU181956.1:285681-339750 GCA_016904865.1 Pissodes strobi
AAGTCTGCAGGTCGTGTTTGTTCTCCACCGGTGATTTGATACCGTTCATTCCTACTCATTCCACGTAGAGTGTGCTCATTATCTTTAATCTACTCGTTCCACGTAGAGTGTGCTCATTATCTTTAATCGAAGGAGAGAAATATTGATCGAATGTAATTATGATAGTACGTGCTTTATTTCCTGTGAACATTTGAAATTTTTTTAACACGATCTCTCACGCGTCTGACGTCATCTGTGGCAAATGTAGCATGCACTTTTTCATGATTTGATACCCCATAATAGGAAAACAGAAACATTTTCAATGTTAAAAAATATGTAATATGTATATAATCAATAGATCAATTGTTTATACTTAATTTGTAACATCAGATGTTGAAGTTTCTGATAATGATTGTACACTGCTCGTAGATACGGAACCATTACCCGATTTTTATATTTTGCTTTTAATGCTGTGAAATTACTAAAACACTTGGAATGATAGCCTTCCGTGTCAGATAAAGCCGATGGTAATTTCACATCTTTTCCTTGCAAATTATTTTTCTGACGAATTTCAAAAATTTCCTTGCATTTAATCAAACGTTCTTGTGTAAAGAAAATAATTTTTTCTTTTTTTGAATTGCAAGAAACACAAACTGGCTTGAGTTTTCACGTCTGTTAGGTATCACTGCACCAAGCGAACTGAACATCAGTCATACATATGGAATCCAAAATGCCCAAACATCTGCCTCACATCAGGCCCCATTGTGTACAAAAGGACGTCCATGTACGACCCTTTTCAGGTGCTCATTTCAAATGATCATTACCTGTCCATAACGCGTAGATACCTGTGTATGTAAAATTACTCAATGTCTAACGCATTGACAACCTTTGGATTTGGAATTTGGAAGCCTAGAAATGGTGAATATATAAAGGTGTTTACGCTCAACATCTTTGCTCCTGCCGAAGCCAGGTTCTATCAAATGACTGGCAGGATAAGTTTTTTAGTTACCTTAATTATTGATGAAATACCTACAAAAATGTTTGTTTAACTTTTATGATTTATATCAATTGATAAAAGTTTTTTTTAACATAAATAAAATTATGGCAGGAGTATATAGGTCTACCGAAAATGTGGCAGTAGGTCATTTTATGTCTGATTTAAATGTTATTGAAAAGTCGAAAAAGTTTAAACTTTTATTTTTTTATGCATTTGCAATTTTTTTTCAACATATTTGGCATGCCGTTGTCCCGCTAGCGAGATGGCAGGAGTTCGTTTTCCTGATCAGTGATATTAATATTACAATATAAAGGATAAATCAAGTTTTATGAAATGTGACAACAAAAAGTGTCGCCAGCTCCCGGACTATAATGCTTCTGCAGCTGCGTCGGTCAGTCAAAATGAAATTGGCACATCGGATGCTGAAAATCTCTAGAAAACAGACCAGTTCGTAATAGTCGTAACACAAAAAATATGCTTGCGATATTTGCTGTGAATACTAGAATAATTACATCCGCAAAGATGACTAGAGTCAATGCCTAAAATGTGGATTTGTGGCTCATATAATGATGGAACTATTAATTCATACTGAAACTGCCCCTGTTGATTAAAAAGGCGAGCAATATATGAATAGGAGTGACCAGGCCAAAGATTCTATTTCAGAGTCCAAACAAATAACTTGGGAGATATATATTTAAATTTCTATTTTATTCGTTGAGACTATTAATATGTTAGATAAATATATTTTTGCGTTTTCCCCGTTGATTCCGACTAATGCACAACTTTTACTATTTGAAATAATACTCCTTTTAATCCTTCTCACTGTATATAATTAAACACACTAAACTACTCTTACAACGTTACAACTAATAGATCTTGACAATTCGGCTATCAATGATTAACTAACTCCCAAGATACGTTTTGCGCGCTATTTATATCCAGTCGAACATATATCGGGACTATTCCGGAAGCGAGTACTCAGATACTCGATTATTCTCGGCCTTGCTGCACTATATATCGGGAAAATAACAGAACGGTCCGGATTTTCTCGGTAGACCATGATTCATGGGGAAATAACGTAGACGCGGCAAGTCAGTTGTATAGGGTAGCCCAAAAACATGCAGATGGTCGCGAACCGCGACAATATGCGTGAAAGTGGCCAGAATAAACATGTCATTCCAGAGTTAAAATAAATAACTTTTAAGATATAGGATGATATTTAAACTCCTATTCTATATTTTGTTTTCTTAGCGTTGGCTAGACGTATTTGTAACATTTCCTCAAAAAAAAAACCCCAAGTCTGTGTTTTTGCGATAAAAAAAATTACTATGTAACCTTTGGCCGAATTTATAAAGTAATATGAGCACCTCTATGGTTACCACAGACAAAATAATAGTAGTCATTGTACAAGGCGCCCAAACCCATGGTACATGGTTACCCAAAAAATAAATAGTTTTTTGGCTTCCAGGCTATATTGCTTTTCGAATTATATATCAGCCTATCTAACTTAAAATTTGTGTTACTATTTTGTTGCCCGGCATCTACCTCTCAACTACAAATCTCTACATAAAATATAATTAAAGAAATTTAATGTGACAAAACAAGATTTTCCTCATTGACGTGAAACTACTTATTTAATTCCTATATGTATGCCGAAAAATCTGTCTTTGTAGAAAGTCTAGGATCTATTTCAAATTAGGCGTAAAAATATAAATTAATAAAACTAGTCCAAAAAAAAAACAAGAAACAAATCCACTCTATATCAATATTTGTAATTTTTTTATAAATGGCAATTAAATAACTGGCATTATTTGAAATTTGCAAGTTGTGATACAAAAAATTACGTAAAGAACAATTTTTCAAGTTTCCTCTTCAATGAAGCATTCTAGAAACTTTATATTAAGCCAAATATGAGTGTAAAAAATTGTAAATGCGATAATATATATAATATATACAATATACACGAGCACTTGATGTGCCAGTGTTATTTTTCAGTGGTGTCTTGCTATCGAAGCGATTCGTACACAGATGGCATCAGATGTTTCATCTGGCGGCCTATTAAAGTCCTCTATGTACTAGGTGGGGCCTTCGTTTGCATCGTCGTTGAGTCTCTTGTGTTGAGACTTCCCAGAGGGGTAGAGGCCCAGAAACCGATCCCAGGAGGCACTTGTGCGATGCAATCGAAAGTAGTATTATTATGATCGTTCTGCACATGTAAAAATGTAATGATTTTTGCGTTTCTCTAAAATGATGGAAATGACTTCATAAAACGTTGAAAAATAACGCAAAATAATTGCACAACTTCATTAATGATAACTCAATAGTAAACTGAACCTGTTAAGGCGAGATAATATGGACGAGGTACTAATTAGGTCGTGGTGGGGATTTTGCAGGTATTAGAAGATTGGGTTTTACAGTTACTAGTACTACCCAAGTAAATTAAATTGGTCAATTTTCAATTATAGCCTCTCGTTATTATTTTTGCCTTCCATTCGATTAGTATCTCAAATACTACACTTTTCCGGCACCAAGAATTTTGTCTTAATTTTGTTGTGCTGTGTATTTTTTTTAATTTTATTACTTTGGAGAAGGCACTTGGTCCTTCTAGTTTTGACGAGAGTTGCATCTGCCTTAATTTTTATATTGGTGAGTTATTCTACAAGAGGAATGCTTTCAAATAAAAAGGTGCATTTTTGATTACCATCCTTAATAGGGTTCATAAACATATAAAATATTGCTCCAATCCAAAGCTTGTACCCATAGTGAACATGTTTTTACTTTGAAACTGTTTTTCAACTAAGCCATCGTTACCTCGTTAATACTATGTTACTCCCGGTGCGATGCATTTTCTGAATTATCATTATTTAGACATTATATACTCAAAACAATCTATACTTATGGCATTTAAAATGAATACTTCGAGATATCACCGGAAGGCACATTGAAATATTATACATAATACTTAAAAGACGTATTTACCTCAGGAATTAAACCTGAGGAGTTTTTGATGAAGTTTTTCATTAATAGAAGCGTAATATTACACTATATATTTAATTTTCACTCGAAAAAAGTAAACCTTTTAACGCATTTGGGCGCATCATTCGCCTCGGAGATCTGAACAAACAGCACTGTTCGTTATTTATATAAGAATATCTGGCATAACCCTGGATAAACAGATTAAATTGTGCTAATTGTTGTTAGGACCGTAACACACCGATTAGTATACGTATGTATGATTAGACAATATGCGATAAACCATTCTGGAGACAATAGTCAAACACAACACAACGGGAAAACATGCAGCGAAATGCAGATTTAGAAGGACTAAAAGCTTTATAATAATCCATTTAGTACCTGAAAATATATATTAATACCACTTTGCATGCATATCTAATATGTATTAATTGTAAGCTAAAACGTAGAGAATATCGAATAGTGAGCAAATCTAGGGATCAGTTTTTTATTTGTTATTTTCTTGCTATACATTTAGGAACATTTCGGAACATTAGGGAGTGGACTAGCTAGGCATACTTAAACGGGTAACAATACTTTTAAAAGAGCCATTCACTACCTAGGCAGATGCACAGCGCTTGGATAGGGATCCAGGTCTTCATTGGGAAGTCACATAGATTATAGCGGAATGAAGGTGGAATTTGTTCAAAAAACTATTACAATTTTAAAATATACATTATAGCATATGAATTAGAAGGTACTGTCTATTGTAAAGTTTTGCATATTATTATATTTTCGATATTCACAGGTTTAGGTCAAACTAAATATCTTCAAAACGTGGATGTAGTTTATTCAGAAATGTTTGACAAGACACATCCTCAATTGATGTAAATATGTTCTATATTGTTGCGGAGGATTCCTTTTTACCTTGAAATTGATTGCCTTTGTTTCCACAAATGATTACGCTTATTTTGAATTGGCATAGAGCCTCTTCGGCTCTGGCTCCAGGATGTAAACTGCACAAGTGCTAGTTTAGTGACCCTAATGAATTACCTACGTCTACGTTTCGATAGGCAAGTCTACTATCGTTATCAAGACAAAGAAACTAAATATAAAAATGGTTAGCAAATACGATAAAACAGTAAAAAGCTCTTGCAGATTGTCAATCTTTGAAATGACTTTGACAAGATGACAATTATAATGCCATATTTAATTACTGATAACTAGTCTTTAGTGTTATATTTAGGGGTTATTTGGAAAATTAAATTGTTTTTGAAGTTTTATATATCTATAATTTGGTGTTTTTCGCTTAGGAAGAATTTAATGATTTTTGTTGAAAGGATTAGTTAATTTTTAAGTGTCCCTTATCAACTTCAGTTTTTAGCAAAGGTAACCAAGTGCTATTAAAACTAACAGAAGTTGAAGCAACACATTCATCTTTATTTAATAAAATTAAAGCACTTTCTTTAATTTTACGTTTTTTAGATGAAGGTTCCTTTGCCAAAATACTTGAAGCGTTCCATTGTATTCCGTGATTGTTATCAAATGCATGTTGACAAATATGTGATTTGTGGAATTGTGCATTTCTAATATAAGTTTGGTGTTCTTTTATACGTTTTGATAATGGTCTACAGGTCTCACCTATATAAAATTTATTACATTCACATGGTATTTTATAGATAACATTTTTAGTAGTTTCATTTTCATTAAGTGGTTTTGTTTTTGTTAGTTTGGATCTAAGGGTGTTTTGTGTTTTGAAAATGATACGAATGTTAAATTTATTACCTATTCGTTTTATTTTGTCTGATAAACCAGGAATATAAGGGATAAAGAGGTTCGTAATAGGTCTATTTTGATTTTGTCTGATATTTGGTTGTTCAAATTCTATAAAGCATTTTTGAATGAAATTAATAGGATAGTTATTATTAATCAAAACATTGTTCAAAAATTCTTTTTCTGTGTTGAAATTTTGATTATTACAAATTATTTTCATTCGATCATATAGACTTTTTACGACCCCCTTTTTGACCATTATTGGGTGATTTGAATTAAAATTTAAATATCTGTTTGTATGTGTAGGTTTTCTGTATATTTTTCTTTTGAAATTATTTAAGTCTTTTTTTATAAGAATGTCAAGAAATGAGAGTTGTTCATTAATTTCTCTTTCTATAGTGAATTTGATTGTGGGTTCTTTGGTGTTAATATGATTTAGAAAATCGTTAAGAAAATGTTCGTTATATGGATAAATTGAAAAAAGGTCATCTATAGAACGCCACCAAATTAAAGGTTTATATTGATAATTTTCAACAAAATTTAATTCAAAATTTTCCATAAAAATATTACTTAATAAAGGTGATAAAGGCGAACCCATAGCCATACCATTGTTTTGTTGATAGTAATTGGTATTGTATTGAAAATAAGTAGTTTTTACGCAAAAAGTAAGTAATTCGAGTATTGTGTCAATATTAAGTTTTGTACGTTCACCAAGGTTAGTATCATTTGCTAATTTATTTCGTACAATATTTCAAGTTTTATCAACAGGTTCGTTGGTAAATAGACTAACAACATCAAAACTTACCAGAGTAGCGTTAGGATTTAAATTAATTTGTGATAGTTTCTCTAAAAAATGTTGTGAGTTTCTTATATATGAGTTAGTGTTGTTAGCAAGTATATTAAGAATGTTGAGTAGATATTTAGCAATGGGGTGTGTTGGTGAATTTATACAGCTGACTATTGGACGTAGAGGAATATTTAGTTTATGTATTTTTGGCACTCCATAAAAATGAGGTGTTTTACTATTGTGTGGTGTCAGTTTGAATCTTTCTATGTCATTGAATTGATTTTTGTGTTTTTTTTTAACATATTGTATATCTGTCTCTCAATACGTTCTGGTAGATCTTTATTTAGTATTGAGTAATTACCGTCATTTAAAAGAGACATTATCTTTTCATCGTAAGTAATGCAATTCATTATTACGGTTGAATTGCCTTTATCGGCTGGTAGAATTTTAATAGTGTTATCTAGAGGCTCTATACCAATTCAAAATAAGCGTAATCATTTGTGGTACCAAAGGCAATCAATTTCAAGGTAAAAATAAATCCTCCACAACAATATAGAACATATTTACATCAAAGGTATGGGCCTAATATTTGTTCTATTTTTAATGATTTAGAAAATAAACATAAAAAGCTATTGCATTTTGAAAACAGTTTAACTTTTTTACACAAATGTAAAAACAATAACTTGATTCCTAAAGGTTTAAGACTTAAAGCACCATACAACAATCAAAAAACCATAAAAATCTTAGAAAGAGCAAGTAACGGTCTGTTACGAGAAAGATTACAGTTTCATAGATTTAATAAATATAAAATTCAAATAGAAATTAATAATTTAAAACTAAACTTTTTCTATAGATTTCAATCATATTTGTAACTGTGTTCATAATAGTTATTTAATAAATTTTAATGAACAAAAACGTATTCATATAAATAATTTTAATAATCTCATTCAAGAAAAATTAAACAAAGAAATTTCTATTGCCAAAAATAACGACTTTATTGAAAAAACTGTAATCAATTTGTCTGATAGAGTATTATCCGATGTTGATAAACTTGTTCTTTCTAAAGATTTAAATTACTCAGTTACACCTAAAATCGTTCCTAAGTTTGATATCATTTCAGCAATTGAAGAAACAATACAAAACTTGCCAGAAGAACATAAAGACGAATTTAGAATTAGAACTAAAATAACAATAGAAAAACCATTTAAAATTAAATAAAACTTAACATACACAGAACAAAGAGCATTACAATCATTAAAAAGAGATAACACTATTAAAATTCTACCAGCCGATAAAGGTAATTCAACCGTAATAATGAATTGCATTACTTACGATGAAAAGATAATGTCTCTTTTAAATGACGGTAATTACTCAATACTAAATAATGATCCAACAGAACGTATTGAGAGACACATATACAATATGTTAAAAAAAAGCACAAAAATCAATTCAATGACATAGAAAGATTCAAACTGGCACCACACAATAGTAAAACACCTCATTTTTATGGAGTGCCAAAAATACATAAACTAAATAATCCTCTGCGTCCAATAGTCAGCTGTATAAATTCACCAACACACCCCATTGCTAAATATCTACTCAACATTCTTAATCCACTTGCTAACAACACTAACTCATATATAAGAAACTCACAACATTTTTTAGAGAAACTATCACAAATTAATTTAAATCCTAGCGATACTCTGGTAAGTTTTGATGTTGTTAGTCTATTTACCAACGTACCTGTTGATAAAACTTTAAATATTGTAAGAAATAAATGAGCAAATGATACTAACCTTGGTGAACGTTATAAACTTAATATTGACACAATACTCGAATTACTTACTTTTTGTGTAAAAACTACTTATTTTCAATACAATACCAATTACTATCAACAAAACAATGGTATGGTTATGGGTTCGCCTTTATCACCTTTATTAAGTAATATTTTTATGGAAAATTTTGAATTAAATTTTGTTGAAAATTATCAATATAAACCTTTAATTTGGTGGCGTTATATAGATGACATTTTTTCAATTTATCCATATAACGAACATTTTCTTAACGATTTTCTAAATCATATTAACACCAGAGAACCCACAATCAAATTCACTATAGAAAGAGAAATTAATGAACAACTTTCATTTCTTGACATTCTCATAAAAAAAGACTTGAATAGTTTCGAAAGAAAAATATACAGAAAACCTACACATACAAACAGATATTTAAATTTTAATTCATCACAATAATGGTCAAAAAGGGGGTCGTAAAAAGTCTATATGATCGAATGAAAATAATTTGTAATAATCAAAATTTCAACACAGAAGAAGAATTTATGAACAATGTTTTGATTAATATTAACTATCCTATTGATTTCATTCAAAAATGCTTTATAGAATTTGAACAACCAAATATCAGACAAAATCAAAATAGACCTATTACGAACCTCTTTATTCCTTATATTCCTGGTTTATCAGACAAAACAAAACGAATAGGTAATAAATTTAACATTCGTACAATTTTCAAAACAGAAAACACCCTTAGATCTAAACTAACAAAATCAAAACCACTTAATGAAAATGAAACTACTAAAAATGTTATCTATAAAATACCATGTGAAGGTAATAAATTTTATATAGGTGAGACCTGTAGACCATTATCAAAACGTATAAAAGAACACCAAACTTATATTAGAAATGCACAATTCCACAAATCACATATTTGTCAACATCCATTCGATAACACAGAATACAATGGAACGCTTCAAGTATTTTGGCATTAGAACCTTAATCTAAAAAACATAAAATTAAAGAAAGTGCTTTAATTTTATTAAATAAAGATGGATGTGTTGCTTCAACTTCTGTTAGTTTTAATAGCACTTGGTTACCTTTGCTAAAAACTGAAGTTGATAAGGAACACTTAAAAATTAACTAATCCTTTCAACAAAAATCATTAAATTCTTCCTAAGCGAATAACACCAAATTATAGATATATAAAACTTCAAAAACAAATTAATTTACCAAATTATACCTCAACATCACACTAAAGACCAGTTACCAGTAATTAAATATGGCAATATAATTGTCATCTTGTCAAAGTCAGTTCAAAGCTTGACAATCTGCAAGAGCTTTTTACTGTTTTATTGTATTTCCTAACCATTTTCATTTTTAGTTTCTTTGTCTTGATAACGATAGCAGACTTGCCTATCGAAACGTAGACGTAGGTAATTCATTAGGGTCACTAAACTAGCACTTGTGCAGTTTACATCCTGGAGCCAGAGCCGAAGAGGCTCTATACCAATTCAAAATAAGCGTAATCATTTGTGGAACCAAAGGCAATCAATTTCAAGACACATCCTCAATGATATCTTATAGAGCAGGTTCAAAAATCATGAGAGCAGAGTAAACCATAGGTGTTACCAAAATTACCCACCTTTTGTAATATTCGAGCATTAATGTGTCATGTGAGAATGTAATACAATATCAATAAATTTGAAGTGCTGTGAAACAAAACGAGAACTCAACTTCAATAACCATATGGTGGTTCTATTAAACCACCATATGGAAACTATTACACAAAATGTCTTTCACTTGGGAGGAGTAAAAGCGAAAATATGTTCTGATCGACATAGCAGAAATAGTGTGTTGGATAAGACAGTATTTGATAGATACTCGAAAAAAGAGGCTAAATGGAAAACGTTTTTTACTTGAGAAAAATATGGCTCAATAAAAGTCATTTGCTCCAAGGAGCATGGCTAAGATAAACTATTCATTGCCAACGAGCTTAAGACACATATTGAAAGAGCATTTCTTAATGGTGGTTATTCCTGTCAAAATCAAATAAATTTATAATGATAATGGGTGCCGATTTTTTTGAACAATATGATAATATGAAGGAAATTATATCATTTATTCTAGAAAATTCTATTAAGGTGATGGACATTCATTTCAAGCTCTCAGAGAAACTGCCTTTAAGCTCTTGGAATAAATCAGAATTTATTATAAACTGGTTGACTGAGGAATTTTCAAAGCGACATGCTAAAGATGAAACGTGTAAAACTCACTGGAGATCATGAGTCAAAATTTAAAAAATAAAACTGCTAAAAAACGTGGAATGTGCTACCATTTATTACCATCATATCGCTGTGAATTAACTCCCATTGCCCTATTTGTATATATTATTATGTATCTATGTAATAGACTACTTTGACCAACTCATTGAAAATAATCACCGAATAAAACTGGCGGGATGCTGTGAACCATGTCATAATTAAGTACAATGATTAGGGAATCTATAACCTAATGAAAGAAACTGTATAACCACTGATATTTTTCTAGAATTTTCAAATGACTCTTTTCAACTCATCAACGATGACGCCAAATCTACAACATCGTAGCTCGTTTTCCAGAGCATATAATAATAATAATAATAATAAACAGGTTTATTACTCCAGTGTACAAATTAATTACAAAAAAAGAAATATGTATGTATACATCCATCGAAATTAACAGGAGCAATGGGCCACATGCAGCCTCCTTCACAACGGAAGGCGCTGTTGAAGCCGTCAAAAATTTTAAAATAAAAAATTACGAACTTATAAGTAACATAAGAACTAACTTAAAAAAGTAAATCAGTTTAAGAAAACCTGGGGCTCTAAAAAAAGATGGTCCCCAGTTACAGAATTTAACACATTATTAACTTAGATTACAGAGCAAGACAGAAAGAGGGGAGAGAGAGACAGATAGAGAGAGAGAGAGAGAGAGAGAGAGAGACTGGCTGAATGACATAATGCTAAATTTTATGTGAGCCACAAGTATAGGCTTTTACGAGGCTTTTTACTGACAGAGTAATTTGTATTTCATTCGTCTTTTAAAGACTGATATTGGGGCTGAAAAATCGTTCACTTTAAACTTATTGATCAAAGAAGCAATCTGATAAGAAAATGACTATATATATTATATAATAATAATAATAGACGATCTCACTATCATGGCTCGGCGCCAGTTACCTCTACCCAGAAACAGAAGAATTATTCATGGCGATCCAGGACAGAGTTATTAGGACATGCAAATATGAAAAACATTGTCTAAGACTTGACGTAGAGGACTAGTGTAGGAAGTGTGGGGTGGTGGGTGAATCTATAGAGCATATCATCGTAGGCTGTAGATCACTCACAGATAGTGCATACCTAGGATGTCACAATCAAGTGGCCAAAATCATCCACCAACAGCTGGCTCTCAAGAATGGACTCCTTCAAATATGCCCACCATATTAGAAATACCAGCCCCTAGCAGTCTTGGAAACAGAT
Organism: Pissodes strobi; assembly: GCA_016904865.1. NCBI lineage: Eukaryota > Metazoa > Arthropoda > Insecta > Coleoptera > Curculionidae > Pissodes > Pissodes strobi. The sequence continues at coordinate 297,478 of MU181956.1, forward strand.
AAAGCGGTACTGCATTGGGACAGGCCTATAATAACAGAAAGAACGAACGGCGGACTACAACAGACCGGACATCGTTATCATAGATAAGGAGAAAAAGACTGGAACCATCATCGACATAGCTGTGCCGCTATCTCATAACGTCAGAAGAACTGAGACAGAAAAAGTCACAGAATACGAAAACCTTGCAGTAGAGCTGCAGAACATCTAGCAGCTGACTAAAGTCTTCACAATCCCACTAGTAATTTTGGCTGAAGGGATCTTCTTCGAAGAAACTGCCTAAAAATCCACACCTCCAACCTATTTTTGCCACAATAACTATACATTGAAACAGTCTGGTTTATATGTGCTATCCAAGATTACATATACATACATGATTTAAGAAAATAACATGATAGACAAGTGCAGAAGATGTAGAGCAAATAACGAGACTATTGAGCACATAAATGGGAGATGCAAGACGTTAGCTGGAGTTTACTATACTGAAAGACACGACAACGTTCATTTACCAACCTCTACCCATGGAACTCAAATGGACAAAGGAAAGAAAATCCTACTATAAATATGAGCCAATGGACGTCCAAGCTCTACTAGGATCGCGAAATTAGAACTGAAATAAGAGTAAATGCCAGACCTAGTGATTTATAGTAAGAAAGGAAAAGAAGAGATGGAAGGTATTTTATTGGCAATTCAAGATCAAGGAGTCCCAACACGACTCTATATTTTAAATGCATCGATAAAGTTACCCAAATAATAGAAAGCGATAAGTGTGTATGTGGATACATACAATACGTTAGTGTCGGATGTCAGCTTTTCTCTCCAAAGAAATATAAGGACCAAGAACACTCATCAGGGCCTAACCGATAGGACTTCTCACTCAGGATCGGGTTTCTTATTACAAATAAAAACCCAAAGTAGTTCGGGAAAACTGTGACTTTTGACTCTACTGGGATCGTACAATCTGTGACTTTCGACTCTGCTGGGATAGTACAATCCTACCTGACAAAGGTCTGATTTATAAGTACCGAGAGTTGGCCAATAATAACTTCATCAACTGAAGTGCCGAAAAGCTTGAAATCTTTCGACCGCAAGAATTGTTCGCAAGTTTATCGGAAGCCCCAAGATCGGAATCATCAAAAGTGTCATTCCAGAGGACCCCATTAGAGAGAAAGGGTGTCAGCAGTGCCTAATCCCTTTGGATCTTAAGGCATCTGCAATTAAGTAAAATTTTTCCTGTTTAGAGGGAGTACGAATGCCGAAAGGTATGCAAGGCGATGATAATAAAAATAATAATTGCTTCACTTACCTAGATCAGCAATTGAACAAGACTAACATATATATTTATTGCAAGTCATAAAAAGTCCCGCTAACCATATACATCAAGAATCTCCCACTTTACTAATGATATACCTCAGTTTTTCCAAATTAAGTTATTTTTGGAGTGAATACGTCGATTTAGTTTCCAAACGCCTAATTTTGTAAATGTTTTATGATTCGCTAAAAATGCTCATACATCAACTTTCTATTCTTAATTAATGTTTATTATATTTTGGATTTTAGAATTCAAGGCAGCATATTTTCTTTCGATTTTTGTTTTTGAAATATAAGTATCCGAAATTTTATATTATTCATAAATCAATTGGCTGCAGAATTTAAGCAGCATAACTTGACGTCCATTTCCAGTTCAATCAGAAGTGGTCGAAATCTCTGATTACGTGGATTACTTACTTTTTGAAAAAACTTTGACGTTATATAATAGATTATGAAAAACTAAAATGAGAAAAGGCATCTTGCATTTCTCAGTTATGTTTCATAAGTTTTGTGGTCAATCCACGTGTAAAGAATGTCAAAATTGACGTGACAATATTTCAAAAATAGTTATACACATATAACACAATTACAGCTATGTACCACTGGCAATATATTACACTTTTAAAAATAATATTGGCCTGAACGATTAATACTGAATCCCTGCCCAAAGTAAGCATACTCAAATTTCAGAATCATGGATGCAGTCTCCCGTTCATTAATATCCTCCTATTTCTGTAACTGTTTTTTATTTCCTTAAGGCGAAGTATTTTCCTTTGTACGCATATCGGAAAATTTAAGTTGAATTCAGAAGTGTAGACAAAAACCTGCAGCAGTAGTAGTAAAATTAGAAAAATTCGTATTTAGTTACCATACCTAACGGAAAATGTTTTCTGAATACGGCTACCTTAAGAATTTAATGGACCGTGTTTTGCACGAGAACAAAATTGGGTAAATCATTTTGCATGGTATGCCTGCCATATAAAATTTAATATGCAAATAACCAAGATATTGAGATGCAGACTCCTTGTATAATGCATAGACAAGCTACCGTCTTAAATCCAAGCTGTTGCATACTAATACATGAAGCAAGCATAGTCGGTGTATAATACACACTGTGCTTTTTTAAAAGCATTCTTGAGCAGACCTAAATCCACCAGCAGCATCTTTAATCTATTCGCATTCCTATCATAAATTATTTACGTAAAATCAAGACGGTTGTGCTGTGCCGTTCGTGCGTACAAATGTTCCGGTAACAGTTAGGAAAACGCCGATCAGATCGAAACTGATGCGATTGAAGAACGTGCTATTCAAATGGACGTGATCTGCATAAGTAACCTTTATTCTTTATTCTCGACGTAGGTGTTATAAAGCATTTGTATATATTAAGCCGTTTACCTCTATTAAAGTTATTTTAGGGGACATAGGCCAAAAGTAAAAAGTACAAAAATGGTATTACATTAAATCCAATTTTTTTTTAAACTCAGATAGGGATCTCATCAATTACGCTTACTAGACGCGATTAGTTTTTTGCTTAATAGCCAGTCGAGAGCCCTGGTTTACTCAGCGGTGATAATATTTATAGGTGTGAATCGTAGAGTAGACAATGGAGCGAAGGGGCCACTAAATTTACTAATAAGAATATATCAATGATTTTTAAGCATTCAAACAAGAGTATTAAATTTTAGAAAAATACCCCAGCTAAGAATGTTGAGAAACCTAAAAGGAAATTGCATAAACTGAACTTATGCTTGACATCAGCATACCAAAAACATCAAAAATCATAATTATACTATTTATTTAAATATTAAGTAAATTCTCAGAATGAGTACAACTGAAAATTAATTGGGTCTCAAAACTAATTGAGATTCTGAGATCGTACTTAAAATAATAATAAAACTCTTTAAAATACTTATCACCAAAATAATGAGATCGCCGACCCCTAATCCTAACTTCTAAATAGTCATCTATTATATCAACACTTTCTTGTTCCTTTTTTTAAATATTTTTTTAAAAGCAAAATTTTTAAAATACTTACTAAGTAACAGGTAATTACAGAACGCCTTAAATAAAACCTATTAAATAAAGATTAATCCCATAAAGAGAAAATCAATTATAAATTAATCCCATATCAGCGATACTATCAGTGGACAAATAAACAGTATAAAAAATAAATCAAATTAAATTGACCTGTGAAGAAAATATATATTCATTGAAGACATACAGGGGAAATCGAAGTGAGCTCAATTCGGTAACCTGCTTATGGACAAAAACGTAATGCTATAGTTATGTAAGATAGTCTACTACTGCCATATGGCTTACAGTATATTACAGTAAGTGCTTAGCATTTATGTAGGTGTAGTAAACAAAAAAGTAAATCAGATAATTACAATGGTATTAGCAAGACATGTGCTAACCAAGATAATAATATTACGGTAATGAAGATATTCCCTATTGCTTAATCAAATAACAATAGATAGAATAAAATATTGTCGCGATAGATTTTAACGCGCGACGCCACGCCTTGTTTAGCGCGCGGGAATATAGCTCAGATTCGGAATCGATCTACGTCAGGTAAGAAGAGATGATAAAAACAATAACAACATCTATTGGTTAAAGACTTAATGAGAAAACATTAACAAATCTATTGGTCAGAATCCTAATAAGATTATATTATACCCGATTACGAAGATGTGCATGCTCTCTCGATTGAGGTATATTTTTGAAATTGTTTATAGGTCTTTAGTCACTGTTTTATAAATATAGTTTTTTCTTAAGAGTTTGTGTTGTGTTTCATTTAAGGTTGGTTTGATAGTAAGTTTACTAAAATACTCCATTGCAGTCTATGTCTTATCATTCTTTGACACACCCTTGAACTGTTTGAGGGTATCACACGTGAGAGTCTGCTAGAGAGACTAGTATGGATATCCACTGGTGCTTTGTATATACATGCAACAAGAAGAAACATATTTCTATAAATTGTCTTAATAATATTAAAACTCTAATTCTAGATTTTCGAAATAACAAAATAGTTTGTAGAATTTATTTATTTTAGAATCATGTGCCCGGCACCTCCACCTTTCTGTCGCGATAGGTTTTAACGCGCGACGCCACGCCATGGTTAGCATGCTGGAATATAGCTCAGATTCGGGACCGACCTACGTCACGTGAGAAGAGATAATAAAGAAAGCACTTCAGTTAAAAACAATAACAAAGTCTATTGGTCAAAGACTTAATGAGAAAACATTAACAATGTCTATTAGTCAGAAACTTAATAAGACTATAATATACCTGATTACTAAGGTGCGCGTGCGCTCTCGATTCAGGTACATTTTTGAAATTGTTTATAGGTCTTTAGTCACTGTTTTATAAATATAGTTTTTTCTTAAGAGTTTGTGTTGTGTTTCATTTAAGGTTGGTTTGATAGTAAGTTTAATAAAATATTTCGCTGCTCTTTTAACTACTTGGCAGATTCTACTTTAAAAAAGTAAAAACTACTCGTCATTGATGGCAATGCCACGTCAATTGCCAAAAGACATCCTCGGCTTCCGTCAACAGAACGTTCGAAAGTTCTAATGTAAGGCAAAAAGATTATTAACTACATAAATCTACCAGTGAAAGGGTAGAAACTATATTTCTTGATTTCGTAGCGTTTACGACGCTACAACACTGCCGCTTTGCTCTGATGTGTTGATTAAATTGTTATATTTTGATAGCATGTCATATTAAGTACAGTGCAATTTTCAAAAATTTGGTAATGATGTTATGAGGCAACTTTACTTAAATTTACTAGTCTTCCAAAAATTAAAAAAAAAATAAATATGGTTTGATTCAATTCCACCATACTAAGTGTATTAAAAATAAGATATTTTTAATATGATTCTTTCATTCTGGGATAATTTGAGTTAGCAGCCAACATGTATATCGGCCTCTGTCGGCCGATAATTTATATTTCATGTAAAGCAGCTTACTGTTATTATTATGTTCAAACAAAAATAGTTCGACCATACAAGAGGGTCCAAAAAGTGAGGCAAAAGTAATAATTTTCGTATTTCTATGTATTTATCCACGTCTAAGCTAACAATCCCAAACAATAATACAATTTTTCGCCTAATTACCATGAATATGTTTATTTATATAGTCTTTGAGGATTTTTGGCAATTTGGGTAAAAGTGTACAAGGATTTTAAACACAAGGTCTGCCAACAATTATGTTTATCTTATTTCTAAATATTCAAATATGTTTGCCTTAAATTCATTAAAATGGCATTATTTTATACATTTTCAGGATTTTTGGCAGTTGAGTGATGTTATGAAAGACCTGTACAGAGTGTCCAGAAATCATAATCTTTTGTTCCATTAACTGAGTCACTTAAAACTGAATATTCAAAATTTCTTAACATAAAATTTTTTGACACGTAGATTAGGTTCGCCAAGATTTTGATGTTCTCAAGAGGGGGGCTAGAATATAAGAAATCTCGTACAATATTTTTAATATTGTTTTAGGGCAGGTTTCAGGATTAAATTATCACGAAAGTAATTAGGCCTTTTCTCTTACAGGGAATGAGCCAGTGATGAAGCAAATTGCAAGAAATGTTCTCTTTTGCATTATGTAAGAATTGCCAGATTTAATTTAAATCAAAAGCTGATATTTATGAAAAATAAACTAGGTAAAATAAGAAGATATGCAGAAGATCATCAAACTGTAATAAGTCGTTCCTTGCACTTTTTAAGAATTTCTACAAAAATGGACAACAATGCCAACTTTCTGAATTTATTATTGAATTGGTGTATATTATTTACTAAAACCTGTTTTAAAAGTCCAGGTCTCCAACAACAACAAAAAACAAAAATAATTTGCAATTCATTTTATAGAAGAACATAGATTCTTCTTGTGTGGCAAAGTTAATCCATTGCAGTTATCAACATTTAGAGTGTAGAAGTCGGCTCTTTCAAAACATTGTCTTGTTACGGCTACACCAAAAGGTGAGAAAGAGATTACATATGTGTTAAACTGTAATTTTATGAGATCTTACCTAGAAGTACTTAATGAAAAAGTTATAGGACAATGAAATAAATAATATTGTCGGATTTAAATATTTCTAATTTTCTTCTTCTGTGGTAGTACTGGAGTTAAATCAATATCAGTAACTATATTTATTATCATTATTCTTCTTTTTTTTATTGGTGATTTTACAATAATGAACGCCTGTACGAAAAAAATTAGAACTTTCCTAGAGCAATGAAAGTGTAATGGAATCATAGAGCAGAATATTATAATAGAAGAAATTAAAGAATATGCAAGATCAATTAAGCAAAAACACAGGAAACAAGGAAACGTCCAAGAAGGTTAATCGAGCACCTAGCAGAATATTCAGAGATTCATGAGAAAGCACTGAAACAACCCATACCCGGGGCATGCATTTCCATGTCAGAAGTAAAGGCGTAGCTGTGATCGTCATAGATTATTTAATATCATTTGTTGATAGCGCTTGCGCAAATGGTTGGATAGGACCCAAAATTACGTTATGTTTGTAGTAGTTGTTATAGAGTTTGATACACGCTTCTTTCCTATTAAACTGAATATTTCCCTCATGTATAAAAAATCCCATTAGAGGAGTGCAATTCTCGGAAAATTACAGCGATAATTGCACTGTAGAAACCGAAAGAGCACAGCGATAATTGCATCGTACGTATCTATGGTAATTCCAATGAAAATTTGACAGCGACAATTTATAAATAACGTCAAAGTCTAGTGAATGTATAGGTATTATTAAAAATGTCCCGTTTCTGATTAAAAAAAAAAACCTTTTTTTGCATCTCTGTACTTTGTTTACAGTTACATGTACGTTTTTGTATTAAAAAAGAATAAAAATATATTTTTATAAAACCATGTCCTAATTCGGGAAATATTCCCCCTAATTACACTCGTGCATCAAAATAACCAGAAAATTTTGCATTCGAGCGTGTTGTCTTAGAAAAACTGCATTCGGTCATTTTCATATTTTGCAAAAAGAGCCCTCCACCTTCGGTGTCGGGCTCTTTCTCCAAAATATGAAAATGAACTCATGCAGTTTTTAGACAACACGCTGTCATGCAAAATTATCGGTAATTTTGGTGCACTTGTGCAATTACTTCCGATAATTACCTACCCGTCTAGGATCACTTTCCTCTGTCGCTTTGAGTTTTATGTCTTACTAAGCTAATACTTTAAATCCACCCTGAAAATATGCTACCTTCCTAATGCTAGAAATAAAAGTCGTTGGATGCCAAAACAACTAATCTATTTGCCACATAATTAAAATATTATATCTCACTTGCAGGTGTATTTTCTTAATGTAGAAGATAACACGTAACTACAACATTCGTAAAGTACAGTGGACAAGTTTACCCCAGACAAAGATTAATTGGAACAAAGTGAGACAGAAAGATCTTGTTATTTCAAACACTGATATACTATGTTGGGGTTTGGAACCTTCGGCAACATGCATTAAAACAGAGTTTTATCCACAATACCGAAACAGAATTTTTGCACTCGACGCGCGTTTCGCTCACCATGTTAGCATCATCAGGAGATGATTAAAACAGTTTTAATCATCTCCTGGTGATGCTAACATGGTTAGCGAAACGCGCGTCGAGTGCAACAATTATGTTTCGGTATTGTGGATAAAACTCAGTTTTAGTTAAAATACTGATATGGCAAAGTAATAAACAAGTCAATAAGTTGTAAAATTTTATCTAAGAGAATTAATCTCAGATAGGTCTCTAACATAAAATAGCAGAAATTAAAACAATACAGAGAAAAAAATAAAATGCAGCAGTTAAAATAAATAAATAAATCGATGATAAGTCAAGAGCACAACAAGAAATATAACCGCAAAATAATTATAAATTCAATATTAAAATGAGACAGGAAAATACGGGGACTAACCCTACTAACCCAAACTAACCATGCACGGACTACTCATTTAGGGAAACAGACAATAACATTAGTAATGTTTAACTTTGCCGATTTCATGTCAGATATTCTGGGTTCAATAACACCCGGGTTTGGTAAAGTTACGCGATTGTAGCTGGTATTACTCATCTTCTTGGCATGCAACCAACGGGTCGAGATGCGAGCAACGTGCTCTAAAAGTATCTGGCAGTATGGGGGTCGCAACGGGACGCATTTATACATTCCGTAAATGTATATGGCACCTCGGTGTTGTTATTGGTCAAACCATTCAAAATTTGAACTTCTATCCAATCAACGCGCGGGTGCCATAATCGTGTAAATGTAATTCGGTGCCATATTCAGTTACGGAATGTAATAAATACTTTTGCAGTATAAATATATTCCGAAGGCTTCAAAGAGTATGGTAGAAGTTCGGAAAGGATAAGAGGTGTCTTTTAAAGACAAGCGTCTTCAAACATGTGTTTGCAGTTAGTACTGTTAACTTCACGCATGGCCCTTCGCTCGCTCCGGGATGCAATCAAACAAAACTAACCCAAACTAACCCAAACTAACCCAAACTAACCCAAACTAACCAAAACTAACCCAAACTAACCAAAAGTAACCCAAAGTAACCAAAACAAACCCAAACTACACCAAATTTAAAAAAAGAAACAAACATAACCTTAAAAAGAATTAAAAAACGCTTGCCACTGACGGGAATCGAACTCGGAGGCAAACCGAAGCATCGTATCAGAAGCACAGCATCTAACTACTGCCGCCACCAGGCTTGCTAAATATGATCCACTGAATCGCAAAGACATGCTGCTCAATAAACTGTTATTACATTTCGTAAGTGCATATGGCACCGATTTACATTCCGTACACGCATATGGCACTCGAAGTTTGATTGGTTGAAATTTTAAATCCAACCAATGGGATAGTGCTAGGTGCCGTATACATTTACGGAATGTATAAATGCCAACGGGACCTGCCCAATATTTTTTCTGCGACAAGGAGAGCTCAACGAGTTGTAATTTAGAGATCCTAAAGTTTCTACTGCTATAAATTTGTGGTTTCGGTACGCGGACGATGACTGATCTCACAGGATCGAAATGCAGTCATTCTTTTCTGCGACAAGGGAAGCTCAACGGGCCTTGTAATTTTTATATACATATATTTTTCCTTTTACCTGGGATGCATCGTTACATTGCATATGCAAAGCCAATCGGAATAATTTAAATATTATCCAGGCACAAAATACAACACACGTCAACAATAGGTAACAATATTCCTGAATTCCCGCAAATGGGTCGTCGTCTAGTGTAGGATTATCCTACCCTTTTCTATACGGATTAGGCCCTGCATTTTATACCAGTAGTGAAAACTATGCTGTGATTATGCTTATCTTATATTTATAAAAGTATATATTATTATAGAAATTTATTATTCTTATAAGACTGAGCTTTCAATTTTTATTCATTTTACTTTGTGTTAACTTGAATCTGTTATAATGTTTCTAATGTAGTGATTTTGGTGTTTCTTTTCTTTACATTAAAATACTGTGTATTTTAGGGTACTTTATATCTTTTAATTCTTGCTTTTTGATTTAGTATATACTTTTTAATTCTCGCATTTGTTTTATATATTTTAATTTGAATTGTGCAAATATTGTATTTCATGTGTCACCAATAAAGTATGATTATTATGCTTTCTTGGCACTAATAAATTTTGATTATTATGATTATCTTGGCATAAATAATGTATGATTAGTATGGTTATCTTAGATATACGGTATCACCAAAAGCCGCGCTTCCTTATCTTGTATGGCAGGTTTTCCTTAGCCTTCCATATTATCCTGTCTTACCCTAATCCGATCAATTTGAGATCAACTAGAAAAACATTTCAGGGTAAATATCTGATCAATTCTACATTAAATAAATAAATCTAACTATGCACTTGCTTTAAATCAGCTGTGCTGTTTCTTTCGTAAAGTCCTAATTGTCGCCAATCTGTTTACAGGTTATTGCATCTAACGGTGTCAGATGTCTTCTTAGCAAAGAGATTTACAACTATAGTCTATTAGCTGGCCCTCGAGATAATAGAAATATAAGTCTGATTTATTTTTGTCAGTAATTCCTTGTTTTTATGAGTTAACTAAATTCCCTACTGCCTGAATTTTGATTTCATTTAAACTTGAATTCTTCACATATAAATTATATAGCAGACAAATTAGAGCCATGCCTTATTTAAAGAGATTTTAACGATTTGCAGTCCTCCCTGAGTCTAACCGAAATTTTACTTGCCCTTTGCGACAAGAAAATAGGATCGAGCCCTTATGTACGTGCCCCCAGAATATAGAGTTACGCAAAATTAAAATAATGAATGTATACATTTTGCGTAATAGAATTGGTTCTCACTTGGAATAGCACACACAGAAACGTTGTTTTCCATTTCCTCTTCGGATGGTATCGTCTGATTACTGCGAATGGATCGCGGCATTTTTGTACTTACTAATTTTAGATAGAGATGTTGACTGTATCAGAAATATAATTTTACATTTGGAACAATGTGTCGCCTGTATCAGCCGATTAACGTCGTCCTGACGACACAGCACAGGTTCATATTTGAAAATATGGGATTATCCGCAGAGACATGGCGAATTAAGTCACTGTATATGAAATTTATGGGCCCCGTATCACCCGTCGAGCGTTGTCCAAGTATCATAATTTTCTCCGTGGTCAAACTTACCACAACTCTACGGACATTAGTCCCAGCTAGATTTTGAAGTACATGTACCCACATGGCGGCCCCTGTATCAGCCGTTGTACGTCGTCCAAGAGACGCCACATAGACATGTATATGGTCAGAGAGGTACTCGCGGAACCACGGATTGGATTATGAAAGTTGTGACCTCTGTATCATCCCGCAAGGATCTGCCAGACCCTTTAGTTACCTAAGCTTTGAACTCACGATTCAGAATATCCCGCGGCGAGCTAGGCGGCGTGCTTTTATATGTTTTTCGGCTAGCGCGCCTGTGCTGTAATCCTTACCGCGTCTCCCTTATATGCATTTAGCAGATTTATTCATGGCAATGTTTTAAATTCGGATTATTATTGTTTCTTTCTTTAAGAGGCAATGTAGAATTAAAAAAGAAGTAGTAAAATAAAATAGGCGTAAGAAAAACAAATTGAAAATCAAGAAATATATGTAGAATAGGGCTGGGGTTTTTCAGCATATATAAAATCCGAGGAGTCCATCGATCTCTATAAAGGTGGTAGATCTGTTTCAATAGATACCCAATGCTAAAAACACGAAACGTAATATTTTTGTGCAATCTGCCGTGGTATCAGTAAATCAAGAAAAAAATTATAATTTTTTTTTCAGTGGATTCAGCGGATTATTCCTTTATTAATCTAAAAAATCGAACCCTAATGAAATAAATTAAAAGCTATATTCCAAGCATATCTGCTAATAATATGAGTATAATACCCAATAAAATAGTTATGATCTTAGCCATTCTTCTATTTCTTTTAAATAAGACATATTAAATAAATCAGCTGAAGGTGTGAAAAGTGCAGAATTAGATGAGTATGAGTCCAGTGATGATGAGTTCTTCGAGCGAAAGCGATGAAAATTCCGTAAAGGAAAATGTGTGAAAATCTATTGCCAATAAAAGTAAAGGACAAAAGATGATACCGGAATGAAATGGCTGAAAACGTAATAGTGATAAAACGAAATAGAAGGGTCAAGAGCATAATATAGTAACAACAAAAGAGTTATTAAAAAAGGGACATGAAAGCACTTTGTGGAAAGAGTTGCCTATAAAAAGTGTATACAAATGAACGAAGAAGAAAAGCGTTTGCTTACCTCTGGAAAATTTTGGAAGCATGGGAAGTAAGTAGAATAGGTACTAAAGTAAAGTAAAATTGTCAATGAAAATGGTAAACGACGATCTTCTAGCTTAAGCTATAACATACCTGATGGTGAAAGCTCGAGTATTGAAGACTTCAAAACAATGTTTATTAACACTTTAGAAATAAGAGATATGTGGGTGAATATAGTGCTTAAGAAGAATGCCGCCTCGGAAGTAAATAAATCGCATTATCCGAACTAGATCCGAAAAGCGTTACTTGTAACAGGGCGTATTTATTGCCAAAATTTATCAATTATATCAAGACTGAACAAAAGAAAATCATGTGCCGTTTGTCGGAACTGAAAGACAGTATAGATAATTTTTATTAGAAGGTACAATACAGCTTTCCGGATTTCGAATGTTATGCTTATAACATAAATACCAAATAACCAGAAAAGCGAGAAGCAGCAAACGAGTCATTTAAATAATAAAGAACTTATTAGCGTAAGTTATTTTGAGTTACAAAAGTAATTTCTATCCAACAGAGCGATAAATCAAGCCTTTATTGCAAATGTAAACTTTACAATTACAATTTTCGATGTAAATGGCAATAACGGATTTTGCTCCGGAAAGTAATAGCGAACTGCTTTTTTAACTGTATTTAAAATATGGTTAAGCAGGGTAATTGCGTAGGACAAAATAAGATAAATATTATGATTCTTATGTACCTTCACGATGCCAATTTTCTATCAATCGTCCGAACAGCGCCCTTGAACCAGGCCACTCTCAAAATAAAACTGACAGTATCCATGTTTTGATGGAGCGGAACAAATAAGGAGAAGAATTGTTTACTCCCGATCAATGTGTCATGTTAGTAAGCTGAGTAAGGTAAAAGAAAGACTCTCTTTGTAAAGAAAATATTCTAAGACATTTTTTTACTTTAAATTTTAAGAATCAAACTACCAGGATTTTCACCGAGTTACGAAAAAAACAAATCAACTGGATATCGAACAAGAAACTGAATTATGATCATGATTTTATGATTTTGCATTTTATTTACTAAATCGGAAAAAAATCAGAGCATAAATATCTATGATCAGATGACATAATGCAGGTGAAGGTAAGTTGAAGCATTCGATATAAATTACCTTATATATATTTATATATTGTTGTTATATTAAAACATTATAGTATTTGTCACTAATATTTACCCAGGGTGTATGAGTTTATTATACACGTGCTACCCCATGCAATAATGGCACTGAATATGCTTTACCTTCAAAGCTATTACACAAGAAAAATAATTATTCGGCTGTTAGCTATACGAACAGTACTAAAACGTCAGCCGTTTTATGTAGCCATAACCTAACATTAACTTAAAAGAAATTATCGCTAAAGGACGAGAACGCCAAGGCGTTATTTCAGAACGTAATTTCATACTAAATGACTGTTCGGCAGAGCCACCGAAATACACAAACGGGGATAATTCGTTTTTAGGACGCAGTTATCCATAAAGGGAAAACGGTCACGATCGAGAACGACTTTCGTCTAAGTAGATTTTAACAGCTAGCTGTTGATCCTATGTTCAATATAATATAAAGTAACGCGAAATAGGCAGACTCCATTGATAAGGAGCAGAAAGTATAGGAAGTAGAAGGTGCTTTATCTTCTATTTTAGGATTGAAAGTATAATATATGGATGCAACCTGTAATTTTTGCATTTGCGATTTTCTGTTAGGCACATAGCAGGTGGAGCGGTAATAGCTTTTATTGGCGTATCTATCAGGAACAACTACCGAGATGATTTGGCATCTAATCATTATGCATTTCTGGATATATCTGACAATCTAAAAATTTTTGTACGTATGCAATGAGCACATGGCGATTCGAGGCATAAAATATGTTTAAATACCACGACTACCACTTTCATCATTTTACGCCTAAATATTTAGAAAACAATATATATTGAAATACTCAAAAATTTCTACTTTTTACGACTTTTGATTTACCTACACAAACTTGGGTATATATGCTACATTTTTACATTCCCGTTATATTTTTTAAACTTTTAAATCGCTGCTTCACTTCTAATTGAAACCTTTTGGATAAATAAAAGTAAGAGTTTAATGATCCTTGAGTTACCCTGTCGCTGCTCAGATACGTCTTATCGCGGTGACACAAGGGGTGTGAGTTCGAATTCTAAAAATTCAAGTTCATGGGCGCTTGCGAAGTCTAAAGTAGACTGAAAGATAATAAAAGATGAGTTAATTTTTCAGATTATATTATCCATAATAAGACCCCTATGTAAGGTCACTAAACGCAAGAAATAAAAGATACAATTTTCTAACAATTTTTAATATACCTAAACTTTCGCCTCCACTGAATACCACATCATTCAAGTTTACATTTAGTTACTTAAAATCTGAAATTATCAATTATCAATATCCTGTACAGGTAAGGTAAAATAATCAATACTTAATGCGAGTTGATCTAAGACCACAATATGATGAGATTGCCAACTTGGCTAATACCTATTTGCCAATAATGCAACTGCAAAAATCAGGTGAATCTACATGAAATTATCTCTACGACCCCATTTAAACTTAATGGTCCTGATAAGCTAATAGCCCATAAGTTACAATCAGTCCACTAATAAGTCAAGAAAATTTCATTCAGTAAACGCAAGAAATAAAAGATACAATTTCCTAACAATTTTTAATATAAACTTGCGACTTCACATAATACCACATCATTCAAGTTTAGACATTAAATACGATTGCATATAAAATTTGTAAAATATATTATTTTTTACTTCAAGAATGAAATTTAATACCTCGTGCAAAATTCTTTATTTTAATTTATTTTGGGGATGAACTACATCATAGTTTTGTAAAACTTTACAAATTATTTTGGAAAAAGTTTTGCAAAACTAATTGTCTACATTTTAGCAATTTCTATATTTCGTTAATTTTACCACAATAACTAATTAGCACAAAATTTAAAGTAATAGACTTTTAGATAAACCTATATTTACACCCATCTTACATTATTTTGCAAATGCACAAAATCTGATTAAAAGTTACCTTTTTAGTTGGTAACCCAGTTGATGGAACAGCATATGAATGTATACAGCTCTTAGAAGAATTTGCAAAACTGTTTTCATTAAAATACAAACCACACATTCTAATACGGCTATGACATTACATTGGTGAATCATTCGCATATTTGTGGGATCCTATAAATTCTATGGCACTTTTCCAGGCTCGACACCTGCAAGTTTTTTTTTAATACATGCTCTTATTGTACTCACTATAAATCGATATTAATATTGAACATTGATTTGAAGTAGGACAAATTTAGCTTGTAAGATTTGACCCAAACATACAAGTGAAGTTAAATAAAAGCTTATAATAAACTAATACATACCTACCCTTTTGGGCACCTAAAGAGTGATTTATTGTCTGCCATTCGTCTTTCACAATCAACTACTGAACAAATATTTCGACTAGACATTTTACTCAGAAATCCACAAAAACAAACCGCTATTTTTGAAATCTCACCCTATACGCCGGACCGTAAACAAATTTAAAATAAACTTAAATCACCTAGCTCTCCATTGTAGACTGGCACCAGTCTACCGGGCAGGCAGCTAGGCGGGGAGTGGCGGAGTGGAATTTGACGATGGCGCGGAGTGAATCAACTTATATTTTTAATTCTGTAAACTTTGCCTTTGTGATTCAAATTCATCACGCTCCTTATTTTCAAGCTCTAAAAGATTTTCTCCCATATTCTGGGCTTCACTTATTAAAATATCAATCAATCTCAGACTAAACATCTTCAAACTGTGATAAATGAGGTTCAGCCTTATCTAGCCTTTTTCTTAGCCGACCGAACTCCAAATTTGTGAGGTTATTTTTATCAACCGAATCATAATAATTTTTGATTCTTGTAAGCTGACCTTTGATACTGCCTCGTTTTAACTTTAGTTTATTTAACTCGGACATTTTTTCAAAGACAATCAAAAAAACGAGAAAAGAAGCATACAAAAATTGCACTAGACAAACTTACAGAAATCACACGATCATAAAAGAAATAATTTGACTGTTTATAATGATAAGGAACGGACTTACGCGACCCCCCAGGATTGGACCAAAATGTTGGCTTCAATGGACTGTATAAAGATTCTACTTGAAGAAAAAACTTCTTTCACACTAAATTGAACTCTATTAATGTAAAAAAGTTATAATTTTGAATAATAATAGAATCTGTCTATCTGACAAAAAAAATGTCTTAATTATTGACAATAACAAAACTGCCACCCGCTCGGAACATCTAGTTTGTAGGAAGAAGCGTGGTGCTATCATGTGGTTGAGTTTATCACCGAACACCTTGGTAGTATTATTACAGAGGATCTAAACCCGGACTGCGCGATAAAGTGCCGAATAGAGATTGCTAGGGCAACTTTTATAATATGAGATCCTTTCTTTGCAATGACAACCTGAATCTGAAGTTAAGACAACGCATGGTCGAATGCTATGTATGGTCGGTATTGCTGTACGGAGTAGAGACGTGGACTCTGAAGGTCAGGACGATGAACCAACTGGAGGCATTCGAAATGTGGCTTCACAGAAGAATGCTTCATATTCCGTGGACACAACATGTTACAAACGAGAATGTACTACGAAGAGCAAACATCGAAAGTAGTGTTGCCGTCGAGACGAGACGAGACGAGAATAGGCCTTCTCTCGTCTCGTCTCGTCAGCCGAGAGAAAGTATGTCTCTCGTCTCGGCGAGAGAACGCTTTCTCTCGCTCGAGAGAACCCTTCTCTCGTCTCGTCTCGACCCTCTCGTAAATACTAAACATTCAATTTAAAAAAGCATAAAACATAACAAAATATACTGGGGTTAAAGGGGGTTATTCCTTGGGTTATTTTATGAATTAAAAGTATATGTTAACATAGGTTCGTTCTTTATCTACAGGGTGTTAATGTTAAAAATCGTTTTTGTTTAATATTTTATGCATTTCTTGAAAATTGACATACGGGGGTTTCTTACTCTGGCCGATAGAGCTTTAAAAAGAAGAGAAAATGTATTTAAAATTATTTGAATAATAGATTTTTTTATTGCTTTTTTTTAATTTTATTTTTATACTTTAAATTTTACAATAAAAAATTTTTAATTATTTAAGCCGTAGCTTTCTACGTGCTCATTGTGTACAATTTATATTAACCTTATTTTTTTAGATGCTGTGAAAAACATTCTTTTAATTCAATGCAACGTATTTTTAAGCAATCTGCAACACCCTGTATAGAAAAATATGTATTGTGCACAAACTACTTCTCAAACGCTATAGCATTCCAGTCAAAATTTTGTTCTACACAGTGGCACAAAAAAGTTGAAGGGGGTGGACATTATAAAAAAATCGCCCTGTACCACCAACACTAGGTTTTGTAATTTTTTTTTATTTTGGTTCTTTTTTAACGTAATCCTTTTTGTGCCTTTAAAATGAAAATAAATGTTTAAGATTGGCGTTTAATTATTTTTCTTTATAGAAAGAGGTAAAACAAAGGTAAGTAAGTGTGCGGGACATTTTCAATAACACATATTTGTGGAAATGTAACTCCCTCGATTTATATTGTGAACTGTATGATAAATAGGATTCTTGTGGTACTTAGAAAAAATAATTTAAATTTCGATTTAAATTTGAACCCTTCTTGAAAATATATTAGAATTTAAATTTAATTACAATTTTTGTATTACAGCAAATTGGCAAGATCTGTATTGTTCTTATTTCTAAAAACCGCCTACTTTACCCCTCACGGTTGTTTGGTCAAGCGCATTAAAGAATACTATTTTTATCGGTGCGATCATAAATTAGAATTTATACAGGTTACGATAATATCTAAATAAAAAGAATATAAAAAAGGTAAAAGAAAAGTTGTTGGAAATGTTTAGATCCTACACTTTTAAGAGCAATCGCATAATATTTACAAACCCTTTTTTTATTCCGATGTTAAACCCTTTTGTTTCTAGAGCATGTCAAAAATGCAAAAATGCAATAAAAAATAAATAATGGGGACATTTCGTTTTGGAGGGTTATAGGAATCTAATATTTTGGCATGATAAGGTATTCGATAACACCTTCCAAATAAGGTATCACAATTAATAATACCCCATTTGTATTTTTTTAAATGACGCCCACCCTTTTTCACCCTTAAAAACCCTAACGGCCGGTTTCTCAATAACGAATTAGGTTTAACCCGCGGGTTTTCTATAGAAAAATCGAGGGTAACTCGCGAGTTATGAGTTAACTCGACATTGGGAAACCGACCATAAGTGTAGAAAATGAGTATGCTAACTACGAATTTAATACAATGGGTATTATCAAATTACTTATGTATGAAAAAATCATAAAGTTGTTTTATTTTTTTTATATTTTTGTCTTATTTTGCCAATTTTTTGCTCGAGAGATCGAGAGAAAAACGAGAAATTCTCGACGAGAGAGCATCTTTCTCTCGTCTCGTCTCGAGGTTTCATCCGAGAGAAAATACCTCTCTCGTCTCGTCGAGACGAGACGAGACGAGACGAGAGACGAGAATCTCTCGTCTCGACGGCATCACTAATCGAAAGGCAAATCTTGACGACCGCAAAATGCCGACAGACATCATATCTTGGACATATTTTGAGAGGTGATAAATATCGTCTATTACAGCTCATACTAAAGGGCAAGATTGAGGGCCGCCGTGGAGTTGGAAGAAAGCATCAGCCGTGGCTCAGAAATATTCGGGATTGGACCGGCATAAGATGGGCTGGTGAACTTTTTCGCTTGGCGGAGGACCGTACAGCTTTTGCCATGGTGATCGCCAACGTCAGGGAGACCGGACAAGGCACATGAAAGAAGAAGAAGTTTAGTTCAATTTCATCACTGACTGTTTAACCTTGTTTATTTGAAGCGGCTAGAAGAGATATAATTTCAAGCCTATTTTCTCATTTCATTATGTAGGTAATACTTGAAAATTTTTGTTAACCTTTCAAAGCCTGGCGTTACCGTATGGTAACAGCAACCAAGGCATGCATAGTTGATGTGTGAAATTTGTCAGTTAAAATCTACCTGGCAAAGTGCTCGAATATTTTCTGCGAAGCGAAGCATGTAAATTTTGAGTAAGTTTACTTTTTTATATGTAGAATATGTGGCGTGTAGTTTCAAAATTAGCATTCTCACACTTAAGTGAATTTTGGCAGTCAACCAAAAACCTACAGAACGAGCGGCCTTTAATTTAACAATGTGCTCTTACTTTTGAAATGTGAAGAAAAGGATAGTGAATAAATCAATATTATTTATTTTTATGTTTTGAAGTCCAGAATTTCTTCTTGGGTGTCGCAGAGCTTATTGCCTTCCCCATATTTCATTAACGGATCTTCTGGTTCATTGAGTAGACGTCTGTAAAAACTGAGATCAATCCCTTGAATAACCACCCATTGGTTTCCATAATGTTTTGATAACAGATTATTTATGTCCACCTAATTTTTACCTTTAACTTGTTAATTTGAAGAATTATGTCAGGCCTTAAATCATGACACTTTTTCCGTTTTTGCAGATGTCTCCTGTCACACCAACAAAGGTCTTGTAGTAAGGTTCTCCGTGAATTAGAATACTGTTATTATCTATTAATGTCTATACTTTGAAGCAGTAAACTTTTGCATTGCTTTAATTCGAAATTCCAACTTACTGGCAACTTAATTACGTTGTCCGTGGCATTTTTTCAGTTAAAGTTCTGATAAACATTACCAAGATTCTTCACCTTTGCATAATGGAAAAAAAATATCTTCATATTTACCTGGTTCCAATATTACTTCCCGTTTTTTTATTTCTTTTTCGCTTAGGCCGAATACGCTATCTGCTGGTATACCGGTGTGTCCGGTTGTTGGAAAATTTATGTCTACCCGTCGAACATTCAGAGGAGCCGATACAACCATTTCCATTAAAGTATTCCTATTCTGGCCTGCGCAGTGATCTGATGTTGTACCTAATTGTTGTACATTTCGAAAGGTCAGAGGTTTGAAGAATATAATACACGCACGGAGCAACTTGATTAGAATCCTTCGGAAATTGATTTTCCGTCCTTATATTATAAGGTCACAGTTCTGGGATTAAGTTTTCCGTTAGAATGTCCTTTTACAACAGTAGAATTGTACACATAAACTTGGTGTGCTAATTTTTTAAACAAACGTATGATAAACAAGCATATCTGTTTTGTCTTGAGCCTTTAATTTGTGTACAGGTTTTTGTGTAATTAATATTTCTACTTCATTGTCTACAGTGATTTTAATTTTGTCCCCCAACTCTAAGCAGGTAAAGCAAACATGAGTGCGTAGTGTGCCAAATCCATGATTTTATTGGGAGTAAAAGATGTAACATTGCTTTGCAGGAATACACATGGTTAGTGAAACGCGAGTCGGTCTAGAGTATTCAAGCAAAGAAACCCATTCAAGTTGTAACGTGCTAAAATAAAATAGAAATAAAGTCCATAAAGTAAAAAATTAAAGAGAAAAACAGGTTTTGTAGAGGAAGATTATATCGGAAAATATGGCTTGGGGCTAGTAAATTTTCTGCGTGGAAAAAATTTTTCGTTCGTTGAAGGTGACATAAGTAAATCTGATTTTCTCAGTTCGAGATCCATTAGTCGCATGTTAATAAGAGAGATCTATAAAAGTTGCAATTATAAGAGAAAACAACCTTTCACTGTAACGTACCACATTTATCAAAGATATGCATTTTGAAATAATTGGCTCAATAAGCACGTGATAGCCCGCCATGTAAAAGTTTGTAAGCTAAAAAATATTGGACATGATGTGAATTAGGTCTGAATAGCAGATATTTCAGACACTTTCTCGGTTGATTTATAGACCCAGTATATCCGCGTATGGAATTAATTGATGGCCAGTATGACGCAAGATTATAATACCAATATTTTGGAAAACAAGCTTGAGCATTGTTCCCGAGCAATGACTTTATATTTCAACAGAGAGCAGCTGCAGTTATGTTTTGGAGAGCAACTAGTCTTCATAAATATGACAATATTGAGTAAATTGACACTAAACTTAGCGATGACAGTATAGTCAGCTTATCATCGTTATAGTTTGGCAAGAAATTTTTTAGTAATAACATTTGGTCATGAAATACTTTTATCACTTTCGTTTATATTCTCGTTATTATAACAGGCTTAGAAATCATGTACTACTAAATAGCAAGCTATTTACAGTTGGTATCTTCATCACAAAGTTTGGTGACTAAACATAAGGTCAAAATATTAATTGCTAAAATAAACTAAAATATAACTATCCCGATTTAGGCTTCATGCAGTGACCATTTCTGCATTAATGTATTATACAAATTTGTCATTTAGCTAAAAAATATCGATATTCAACTTCTGTAGTGAATAGCTCAATATTAATTAAATCATTTCATTAATTAATTAAACTGAATCTAATTTTTAAACCAAATACGAAATTCGATACAGTTTTCAAATAACGTAATCGCTAAAACTCTAGTTATTTACAGCCTAATAATAGAAAATAGGAATTAAGGAATTAATACTTTACGAAACACAATTTCTTGTTTCTACAAAACACTTTTGAAGATTTCACCAGTTTTAGCCGACTTAAGCTTTTTAAGTTTTTGTCGGTCGTTCGAAGTTAAAGGATTTGGAGCGGATAAAGGGAAAAGCTTATATTTTCGATTTGTCAGATAAATCCGGTAAATTCACTTAGTTTTCTTCTTGGAAACTGCATAAACTAAGAAGCGTAACTGCTAACTATAATGCATTTGATTTTATTGTATTATTTTAAAATATTCACTTACTAAAGAATGTTAAACTGGCCAAATATTGTAAATTACCATATTTTTCTTAAAATATTTTGGAAATCTGCCACTGCGAGAAAGTGCCTCTTATTTGGAGCCATCGGCAAGATATACTAAAACAGAATTTTATCCACAATATTAGCACTCGCAGTGGCATTTCGCTAACCATGCTAACATCATCAGAAGATGATTAAAACTAAATTTATGGTTTACCAAACCTTATTTATTTTATATTAACTATTTTTTAACCAAGAGGAACCGAAAATAAGTGATCTTAGGATACTATTAGTTAGATTCGATCAACCAATACAACGAACTATACTCTATTTAAACTATTCTTACATTTCAATAATAACTTAAAAGATAGACTATTTAATTTTCATGAGTTTAGAAAGACCATTCGTAATTCCACTTATTTCATTAGCAGAATGAAAATACAACATATGTTTCGACACCATGTACTCCTCAGAATACTAAAGGACCTTTGTTTATTTCTTTTTATTTTCTCTTATGACAATAACACACGCACGACCACTCGACGAGCGGTGCGGGTGCGAAGATGTTGTTTGACACAGTTCTTGAATAGATGTAGGTTGTAATTTGTGGGAACCTGATGTCCTGAGAGTGAGTTCCACAGGAATGCAGTGTGCCAGACAAAGGAGTATTCGTAAAGCGATGTTCTAGGTGTTAACAGTTGTACAACGAACGGGTGCGCTCTTGCTGTCTATCGTGACTGTGCGACAGGCGTTGCTGGGGGCGGGATGAGGCAGTCCTAATCCTCGAAAAATCTGCCGTGAAAATATCTTTAAACCAGGGATATCTCGGCCACATGCCTTCGGTGTTCCAGACTATCAAAATCCCGGGTAAACTTCAGGTCATTGACGAGACTTCTGAATAGAATCCAGCTGCTTTAGGTTGTGTTTCGGTGCGGCACCCCAGATGTGTGAGCAATATTCTAAGCACGGACTTATTTGCGCTTTGTAGAGCAAGATTAACAGTTTTTTGTTACAAATAGCGCACCAAGCTTCTGCTAGGCCCATTTTGCTAAGTTAGTAAAAGTATTGCACCATGAGGCACGCCCGCATTAATGGTGATTGTGTTAGAGATGTTTTCTTTAACTGCAACGTGCAGAGCACGGTTCAGAGGGAACTGGCAAGTCAGCTAGCAGTCCGAAGGACGGCATCGGCAGTTTGTTGTGCAATACGTTATGCCAAACTCTGCCGAATGCCTTCAAAATATCTAACGCATTCGCTTGAGATTTTCAGTAGTTCTCAATTGCCCTACTCCATATATGAGTGACATAGGCCAATATGTCTCCTGTTGATCTCTGTTTGCGAAAACCGTTTTGGCTATTGCTAATTAATCTGTTGGTCTCCAAGTACCTGAGTAGTTGCTGATTGACAACACGTTCTATGACTTTGGAGATTTGCAAGGCATTTGGGCGATAGTTTGATGGCATGGTTTTCTTACATTTTTTTGAAACAGGTTCCCTTTCGGTAAGACAGAGAAAAAGCCCAGTTTTGCTACCGAACAGAAATTCCTGGAATCACTGCGGCCTTGCAAAAGTTTATTCCAGAGCTTTTGATTGTGTTTGTCCTTAGTCTCGTCAATCACAAGATTGCATTCGTTTCTCGCTTCGGTAAAATAATAGCGATTTACAGCGGTCTTATTTTGCTGCCAGTACTTGTAGGCTTGCTGTTTCCTTCCTACAGCTCTTTCGCATCTTCTAGCAAACCAGAGCTTTCCTTTTGACGGTAATTTGATGGAATTTGGGTTGCATGCTTCCATTACTGAGGAGATTACTGGCGTAATCTCTTCGTAGCGGACTGAAGGATCGTCGGTGCCCAAGCAGACGTCGACCCAAGGAAAATCTAGGTAGAACTCTCCTAGATTGACCCAACTTGCATAATTGTAATGCCAGATTTTACGAGGCAATGGCGGATCTTTATGTAGAAATGGCCGTTCACAAACCGTTGTAATAAGTTTGTGGTTGGAGTTACCTAAAGGTAGACCAACTGTAATTTTATACTGGTCAGGATTTGTGGTTAGAAAAAGATCCAGAAGGGCGGCAAATACGCCCCTCTTTGACATCCGAGTTGGTTCGTCTACAGGTTGAGTAAGTCCGCAGCTGATGCTAAATGCTTCAGCGTCTCTAGCTTCATTCTCGGTCATGCGATGATGTTTGGGTTGGTATTTTGGGCATTGAAATCTCCCAGAAATATTATTTCTAAATTGTGGTGATCGACCTGTATTGAATCAAAAGTGGAAGCTAGTGTTGTAAAAAAGCCTTTGTAGGTTCTTCTTGGATAATCCCTTGGCGGTGAACTTGAGCCACATGACGTCAAGGTTGTTCGGTTCAAGTGTTTGCTCGCGATGACACGAAAGGTTGCTTCAGACAAAAAGGCATATTCCGAACTTTCGTCTAAATCGGGAGTGTAAGTCGTAACCATAATAGGGGTAGATTACTGTTGTTGTTGTAGAACATACCTGTGTTTTTATAAGGGCTAGTAAGTATGGTCTATTTGCTTGTAGAGGTTAGTGTTTGGTGTACCGAATCGATGTCTGTATTCAGGCCTCTTATGCTGCAGAAATCTATTCTAAAATGGTCCGAAAATCTTTTGAGGACGTAGATTTAAAATTGATATATCAAACACAGTTTAGCATTAAGAGATTCTTGGAAGATCCAAAGGGCAAATCTGAAACATTAAAAGAAATTGGAGAATATATAATTGAATGCGTGTATTATAACCAAAAAAATATTGGACAAACTAGAAAATCCATAGAAGCGAGATTCAAAGAGCACGTACTGATTTAAGGTATAATGGTATAGAAAAATCAATTGCTGCCGAGTATGCTTTTGAAAAGAATCAGAGAATGACAATAAATCATTTCACAGTATACTGGACAGGAGACTGTTAGACGCATACGAAAGTAGGAAATTATTAAATGTAGGAATAGTTTAAATAGTGATAGAGGGCCTATCCCGAACATTCCATTGTATTGGTTGATCGGCCGTAAGTAATAGACTCTCAAGACCGGTTCTTCTTTGGCTTCACATAATTAGGCAAATAATTAATATAAATAGAGTTAGGTAGATTATTACATCATCTCCTGATGATGTTACCATGATTAGCGAAACGCGCGTCGTGTACAAGAATTCGGTCTCGATATTTTGGATAAAACTGTCTTATAGTAATTTCGGAATAAATAAAAATTTTGTATTATTTTTTTCTTAAAGTTTTGCGCCCTGTCTTAGCCATTGCAGACATTTTCTGCATAACATAAACCCAAGAATATATCCTGGCATTTTATTTAGAAAGCACGTAGTATAGTATTGAACTTAACTGATCTGTCCGACTTTGCTTTGTCTAGAAAAACTTAATATTTTGAAAAAAATATTACCAAATCAGTACCACCTCTCCTGTGTTATGATAGAGAAGTAGTAAATTCAATTATTTTCATGCACTAATTTATTTATTGGCATAAATATTTCAATAAACTCGTAATTTAGCACAAATCGTGATAAACCGGATTTTACAATTTGCTGTTTTATTCAACTAAAAGATGGATAGTTTATTATTTAAATGGGGAGGGAAAGGATTTAATTTATTGTATGCGTTATATTCGCTAAAATAACCAAACAGTTTATTAACAATAGTTATTAGAATGTAAATATTTAAATAATTATCCTCACTATTATCAATATAATTTAGTTGGAATACTGCAAAATCAAATTTTGATAAATTATAGTAGTGTTAAAATAGGCTTAAACGTAATCGAAGTTTTAAATTATTTATACTCTAGGAGTTGCTCTGCTAAATTTTAGTAAACAGGAAAACAAATATATAGTAACAACGATTGAATTCGAATTCAAAATATCTCAAGAATCCTGAATAAAAATCAGTACTCCCTACTTCAGTAAAGTAAATCATCAAAATCTAAAAAGATATATAACTCGTCGTATAGCTGATGGAAAGTATAGAAATTATGCTCATATTTACAGTGCGCACAGATTAAACGACAACAACTTCGAATCAGTTGAAGTCGATTATTATATTTTAGAAAATCGGATGTTGTAAATGTGTTTCTCAATTTCTGATAGCAAGTCATCTAAAACCCTCAACCTTATCCATAAAAGCACTCCAGCTTATACAGTTTTTTATTACCGCATTTGAACATTAGCAATTTGAATTCTAAGATTACTTTTATGTTTTTTTTTTAATTAGACTTGATCATCTTAAATTGCATTATGTGATTGTGTTTGGCCGTTTGTCCATCCTTTAAAATTAATTTAATTAGATTTTATATTTACCATCACTTTAGAACTCTCATCATTCAAGCTTTCTGCTTGTATTGATTTTTTTTCAAGCATAGTTCGGTATAAAAATTTTATATTCCGATTCTTTTAACATTCAGCCTATGTGTAATTTACTGCCACTTCACTTGCTTCAGGCAATTAAAAATATAAATTATTAGCGGTAATTTATCTGTGACTAAAATGAGTTAAAAATGTTGAAAAATATTATTGTGAACTACTAAAATGCATAAATTACTAAGTAAATAACGCCTTGCCCTAAGTTTGAACTTGAACTTGAAAAATATTATGTAAACATTCAAGACAAATTAAAAACAACGCGAGCAATTAACGTGTATCGGTCACCAATTTTGTTACATAAGTCCTCAAGCGAACCATCAATTCCTCAGACTTCGTTTCGCACCCCAAACCTTTTCAACCAGTTTCTTACAGCACACATGTGCGTAGAGTTCGGGGGTTCTAACCAGCATCCTAATTTTCTAGCTAAAAGCCAAGTTTCGCAGCACACACGTGCGTGGGCTAGAGGAAAAATTAGAGGGGCCTAGTTCCAAAGTGTTCAATCTGCAATTTAAGGAATGAATTATTGAAAGTGTATAGATTGGCTTTTTGGATATTGTTAAGCATAAAATTAATATCTATATAATATGTTGTTTTGTTGCAATTTTTTTCTTCTTTAACTATTTGTATTCGTTCAATTTTTTGTATTCTTGTTTTTTTAGGATTTTTTTTTCTCGTTTAACATAGTCTCACTATGACTTATATTGTTTCTTTTTTTTTGTTTGTTTCTTTTCATTAAGTATTTTGGTTGTTTTTTTTATCTATACTGTTATTGGGCTTAGCCAGTTGTATGAATTATAGTAAATAAATAAATAAATAAATTTTTAATAAAAATGAGAAAGATGGCGTTTTAGATGTAATTTTCAGCGCTGAATTCAAATTACTCATCATTTCGTACCAAAACGGTGAATCTGCAGTCTATTTTTCGTATAAGACATTAGATTAAGTTCCATAACGTACAATCTCCAACAATAATTCAGTTCCAAACTGTACAAACTCCAAATTCGTCAATTAAAGTAAAGCGTACAATATCCAATGTCTATTTAATACATTATAATATTCTAATTTTCAAAGCGAGCAATATTTCGTTCGCGCTAAAATCAGTGGTTTACGTGTTATGTTAGCAAGTTATAACTCGAAATTACTCATTAGTCTGCTTTCTATTGAACCGATAGGTTGTTATTATTGGTACGGTGGTGATTTAAAGTAACAGCTGTAAGTGAGAAAAAGGCTCGAAAACGAACAAAAACTCCCACCGAATGGAAGAAAAATAAGAAAAAACAGATAAGGTAAGTTTACTTAGAAATGTAGGGTCTTTTCAAGTTACTATGATACGTTTATTTATATAGGCATGGTCCATATTTTCTTCCGGTTTACCCAACATATGGCCACAAAACGTCTGCATTCCAGTGTGTTTCGCTTATAATGGCTGCAATAAAGAATTTTCATAGCAAGTTTTATGAAGTAAAACAAAAAAGTTTTCAAGACAACTTCATTTTAAAATACTGTCAAACTACATCCGTAAAGCGCAAGAGGCCAGATAATTCGAGACACAGTCGGAAATTATTTCAAGCAAAGTTTTATGTTCTTAGTCGACAACAAAAATTAATTAATGCCAGTTTGTTAATATGCTTTTCCATTTTGGGAATCAGTAGAAAGAGAATTGACACAGTGACCAAAAATAATTAGTTTAGAACTTCGTTACCAGCGCAGGAAAATCGTGGTGGTGATACGAGGATGGAAAAATACCTATAAAGAAACAATCGGTTATGAATTTTATTAATAAATTTAAGACCATTGAGGGTCGTTACTGCAGGGGACAAAGTAAAATGTTGTACCTGGATTCTTCCCTAAATATTACAAAAATGTGGACCATGTACCAAAATGATAATAAGGAACAACCAGTGAAAGAAAGTTACTTTAGACATATTTTCAACACACGATATAATTTTGGTTTCGGAACTCCTCGCACTGATGTATGTTCCACATGTCTACAGTTGACAGAAAAAATTAAAAGCTGCAGTGTATCAAGGCTAGCCCAATGACAGAGAAAAGAGTACACAAATGAGGGCTCAAGCATATTTCAGGCTTCTGAGGGAAGTAGAGGATGGCATGGCAATTTACTCTTTCGACTGTCAATAGAATCAGATGCTTCCCAAACTTCCTGATCAACAAGTGTACTACTCTAGATAGTTTTATATCTATGACTTTACTGTTGTTAGAGGCACTTCAAAAACCAAACTAAACAGTTCTACGGTTACAAATTTTTGTTGGCTAAAAATGAGTATAGTAAGGGATCTAATGAGATTGCCTCCTGCATTAACTACATCTTCAACACTTCTGACTTTACCGCTATTCACACAGTTTGACTGATGTGTGATGGATGCGGGGGTCAAAATAAAAATACGACTCTTATTACAATGTGTTGCAACTGGCTCTCCAAATAAAACTTAATAAGAAAAATTGAAGTTATTTTTTCAGTGAGGGGACATTCATTTAGACCCCCAGACAGAGTTTTCGGCCACATTGAACGAGATATTCGCAAGAGGGAGGTTATTTTAGAGCCAGAGAAATATATATAAATATCTTCTCGCGGTATGCAACTATAGTCAAAGTAGGAGAAGACGTTGACATTAAAAACTGGAAGGGAGAGACAAGTAAATTCATAAAGTCGCCAGGCCAGTGGCATTTTGCTTTTTCTAAAATGAAAAGAATGATACGGAGTAGTAATAGTTCGGGGAGAAAGTAACTATAGATCAGATCTGGGAATGGGAAAACCTATTACAAAAAAAGGGAAAAATATCGCTAATATGGATCCAGCCATAATCACCAAAAAGAATACAGTAGGCGAAAACAAAAAAATTGATGTCAATAATCTTCTTATTTCGCATTATGGAGAAGAGCGAAAAAATGACGCTAGATTAAAATTTTATAAATTTGTGCTGGAAGGAAGAAGTCATGAAGATACGGAGGACACGTTAATCTGCGAAGCAAGGGAAGAAGAGTGTAGTTTGATAATTTAATTTGTTGTCGTTGTTTAATTCGTTTACCTATAGTTTCTATTTTAGAATATGTTTAAATTTTATGAAAAAACATATAAAAAGGTCTTCCTTATGTTATTAAGTTTGATAGTGAATAAGTCTAAATAAATATGTTTACCTGAATTAATAAGCATTACTTTATTTCCAGAGTGAACAATCTCTACGACTAAACGTACACTCTCCATAAGTTTTTTGGCAATATTTTTGCAAAGGATTACTTTTTTTTACTAGAACTCCATAAAATGTCTATATTTTGCAAAATCCCAATAGAGTATTCAAATTCGCAAAAGGAGGCATCATATTCAATTTAGAGGTTTTTCTCCTTTTCTGAAAATGTGTTTAGACTGGAGAATGTCTACTTTGGAACTAGGCCCCTCAAATTATTGACCATTTATAAGAGATAACACAGGTCTTAAAAATTGTATTATAAGACAATGATCAAAACTTATAAATAATTCATAATATACCTCAACCGAAAAGACATGCGTACCTTAGTAATTGGGTACATTGGAAATTTATTAAGTATTTGATCAATATACACTTTTATTGTTTTTAACCGAAGTGTCCTCTTTATCATTTCTTCTCACCTGATCGATCCCAAATCTGAGCTACATAACCTGCACGCCAAACAATGCGTGGCGTCACAAAATACAGTTTGCAAGTCATCATAAAGTAATTATAAAACTAAACCTTCAATTTAAGAGAGAATGACGCAAATTATATTTTTTATCGTGACATTATTACTGTGATAACTATTTTTTTTTCAGGCTTAGATCTGTTAATTTTATTTTAGCAATTCTTAAAGCGATATAATAATGGGAAAATCATACCTTCTTAATTTATTATTATAAACGGATATGATCAGGTTATTAGATCTGCGATTATTTGATTTATTGACATCTATTAAAAATTTAACTTTATTGCCTTAGACCAACGACTAAACAGAATTTGCCGATTCAATTCCGGTAGCGTTATGTGTTCAACGAATCCTGCAAATAAATATTACTTGTACAGATATTTGTCACCCTTTTTTATTAATCATCCCGATCTGTCCTCAGATATTATAAGAGCATCAGAAATATTTTTTGACATCAAGAGCCAAAATATTTAGTGGTGCCGTAAATATAGGATTTAGGTACAATATTAGCTCTAAATTTCTGGGTCAATATTGAAATTTAGGTGCATATTATGTTATTTCAATATCATTTAAAGTAGGATGTGACAAAAATATAACTTAGCCTGTACTAGACTAAATGTATTTTCGTAAATATTTAATTGAATACAACTTTAACCATTAAATTGCAATCATACCCTTGCCGGCGTAACCTAGATTCTTGTTGCGGTTGCCGTTCTATTTTTGTTGAAGCTTATTTTTTTAAATAATTTGTTGGAGATTATTAACCGTCCTCGCATACACACAGTAAAGTCTAGAACTTTAAAACATTAAAGCAAGAAAAAACTTTTAGTCATGTGTATCCGGGAAAATGTATAATGTTTATCTTGAATTTCTCATTTCCAGCTTATTAGTAAACAGCATTTTAACATCACTATAATGTATTATGAAAGTTAATTTCTATGAAAACATAAGGAATAATAACAACCTTCTATTTAGTAACATTTCGTTTTTGAAAAACTGAATTAATTATTGTAGCAAATTTTGTAAATATATAATTAGAAAATTTTATTTTATGAGAAACCCTTACATCCTATTTTGCTCTTATACTTATTTAATCGAATCGCTTGCTTAATTTTAACTGGAAACCTTCGGTTTTGCGAGCAATAACAGCACCCAACAAGGCATTCAGCTCACAAGAACAAAAACCTTTAAATCTTAAAATAATCATCCTTCTTGAGAACGTCGTAAAATTCCTGGCATTTGCTGTCGTCCGCCACAAAAGGAACGTTTTAGGCGTTTCTGACAATTTCCTTACGTCTCCTGCAATTGTTTTTCATCACTCGACCATTAATTCTATTTAAATTGGAATTTAAGAATTGTTTATATACATTTTAATTAAATTTCGTTATTATTCCAAATTCTTCTTCTAAAGCTGCTCGTCATTTTGTTACCAATTAGCCAATAAGCGCTAATTTTCTTAGCATTAATAAAACTTGTACAAGGGTCCATCGTTTTAAATTTACTCCACGTTAAGAGATGTTGGGAGCGATAGAGATAACTTGCACAATTACTTTTCACTATCCAAAAAAGAGAAAATACACGTCCGTCTAGGAGTTATAAGGTGAAAGAGTTCCTTGACTTGAATCTGAATGATCATAACTTCTTGTGACATTTATATAATAGTATGAATGTGTCCGTAAATTTTAACCGTATATTTTAAATTAGGAGTAATTTTTTTCAGTTTAAGATAATTTATGATAATAATATGATATACTTTCATAATTCAAGTTTATTTATAATTAATTTGAGGTGTGTGAAACAAATTTGTTAACGTCATAAAATAAACAATTTTAATGGATTAAACGCACTTCTGGGAGATTGCTCATGTGAGTTAAAATAATGGCATCCCTAAAAATCGATAGATTACTTTGCTTTTTTATGGTAATGACGAACGCACGAAAAGGAGATCCTATGACACTCGACGAGCGGTCTGTGTGCGAAGATATTGATTGACACGGTTCTTGAATTTGGGGAAACAGATGTCTTGGAAGTGAGTTCCACAGTGATGCAGGGCGCCAGACAAAGGAGTTCTTGTAAAGCAATGTTCTAGGTGTTTCCAGTTGTACAACGAACTAGTGCGCTCTTGCCGTCTGTTGTGACTGTCTGACAGGCGTTGCTGGGGGCGGGATGAGGCAAAACCTGAGAACATCTGCCAGAAAAATAACTGTAAAACGGGAATATCTCGGCCATATGTCAGCGGTGTTCCAGACTATCCAGATTCCAGGTCACTGACAATACGCACAGCTCTCTTCTAAAAGGAATCCAGCAGCTTTAGGTTGTGCTTCGATGCGGCATCTCAGATGTGTGAGCACTATTCTAAGCACGGTCTTATTTGCGCTTTGTAGAGCCGCAGTAGCTGCTGCGGTGTATACAGATTTTTGTTGTGGTTCTGCGAGGCTGATTTTGCGATGTTAGAAGCGTGATCATGCCAGGACATATTGCTGTTGCTCGAGACATCCAGTGGTCCGATTGACGAGGATGAAGGAATGGTCCATCCGGCCATAATTATGTCATACCCGCCGTATTGGTAAACGTGGCCGCTTGAATATTTCCTGCATTGAACTGGACCAAATTTCTGTCTTCTCAACTTCGAACCCTCTTAAGATCTTGATTAATTGCTGTAATCTGCTCTTGTCTGCGGTAGTCGCTGGTAAAGTTTTTTCCGATCTAAATTGAGAGACAAGGATACTGTCATCTGCAGAACTGTAAACAGGATTATTGATTTCGATCAACAGGTCATTAATATAGATGGGGAACAGAGTTGGTGAAAATATTGCGCGCTGAGGCACGCCCGCGTTATTGGCGAGTGTGTCTGAGATGTCCATCAACGGCAACGTGCGTGCAGAAACAGGTTCTTAAGGAAAGTGGGAAGCTAGCTTTGGAGAGAGGCTGGCAGTCCGAATGACGGCTGTTTTATGAGCAAACCATCATGCCAAACTCTGTCGAATGTCTTCGAAGTATCCAACGCAATCGTTCAAGATTCTCCGTAGTTCTGAATAGGCCTACTCCATATATGAATGACATAGGCCATTATGTCTCCTGTCGATCTCTCTCTGCGAAAGCCATATTGGTTATCGCTAATTAATCTGTTGGTTTGAAGGTACTTGAGTAGTTGATGATTGACTACACGTTCCATGACTTGCAATTGGGCCGTAGTTGAAGGGCGTAGTTTTCTTGCCTTTTTGTAATAGGTTTCACTCGAGTGGCTTTCCAGGAAGGTGGGTAAATCCCTTTTCGGTAAGAGAGTGAAACAAGGCTGGAAAAAATGGGTGTTGGATCGTTGGTGTAGTTCTTATTCCGTTCACCTGTAATGACATATAAATAAGATTTTAAAAACAAATCATAAGCTTGTCAAACTGTTTCAATCGTCCCCTTAACGAGGACGATTAAAATATAAACCCGAGACAATTGAAACAACATTTATCAGATTAAATAAATATATATTCTAATACAAAATACAAAACGAAACATAATCATGAAATAAGTGTTATGAAAACAGACAGGAGAAAATATTTACTGTAAAAAGTATATCTGACAGATATAAAGATCTTCTTGTAGAGTGCATTTTTCATGAGATCAATCACAACATTAAATGCACTGCACCCATTTCTCTCCAGAGCGGTTACAGGCAAACTTGACAACAACAAACTATCCTCTTTGTCGCTTTTATCTTGTTCCTGATTGTTCTGGCGTTGTTTGGTTTTCTGGAATTGTCAAATGGCTTTCGGATTATCCTAACTTGCTTTTGTTCTTTTTGCCAAATATTCGTCTTGATTGGCATATTTCTCAGGAGTATCCATATATATTGCGAACGCCCTCCTTTTTTGCTTCCCAGCTGTTTTCCTAGGAGGCGTTTTCCGCGATAGTCTAACAATTACAGAGGAAATACAGTTTTTGAGGTAGTTGGTCCTGCGTCACCGGATAAAAATACTTCCAGAGACTGGCAGAATATGAGCTCCTGGTAAGACTGGCCGCATATATGCGCTTGATGATGCTGCCGGAGTGTGAGTGCTCAAAGATGCTGGTGGAGTTTGAGTATTTGGTGATGCTGGCGACGTACCAGAACCGCTAGAAACTGGCAGAGCCTCACTGGCGCGAGTCCATCTGGTTACAATGTTTGACTTTGTGAGTGCAATCGCAGGGTTGCTGGATATATCACATATTGAAGAAGTGATTAATGGTAATTGTATCAGAGCCAAATATTAACTTTCAAGAAAAGCGGGGAACTGAAAATTCAGTTCTGTTTTAAAATTTTTTATTACCTATGTCTTATATTTCTTAATTAGTTAGTTATTTTCAAAACTTTGGAGAGGTTTTTTCAAAAAATAAAAATAATTTAAAAATAAACAAAAATTGCACTTATCCACTTTTCATATTAATTATGCGGATTAAAAATACAAAAAACTCAGTATATTAGCAGAAAATTTCTAAAAATACATCTATATTGGAATGTTAAATGAAAACAACTTTTATCCGACTTCTGAATCTTCAAAATTGAACTCTTCAGAAACGTCTACTGGACCTTCACAATTACTGGGTAAGTTTTCATACCAGTTTGTTAGGCTTGTAGAATATACTGTCTTAAACTAATATTTGTTTTTGGTTAAGTTGTATTGGATCGTTATACTGTCTTAAACTAATATTTGTTTTTGGTTAACTTGTATTGGATCGTTACATAATTTTGGCAGACTTTGCTAATTAAATGATTTTGGATCAACGCTTTTTTTAGAGCAATAAATGTTTAACTAGCTAAAAAGTTATGATGTCTGGTAGAATATAGCATCTTAAACTAAAAATATTTTTGATTTTTTGGCAGACTTTGATAAACAAATAATTTTGGATCAACGCTTTTTTAGAGTATGAAATGTTTGACTTGTTAAACAGTTTTGAGTCTGGTAGGATATACATTCCAAAGCTAAAAATATTTTTTTT
This sequence comes from Pissodes strobi, assembly GCA_016904865.1. Lineage (NCBI taxonomy): Eukaryota > Metazoa > Arthropoda > Insecta > Coleoptera > Curculionidae > Pissodes > Pissodes strobi. Next base: position 332,455 of record MU181956.1, read on the forward strand.
ATTTTTTTTTTTGGATTAAGTGGTATTGGATATCCACATATTTTTTGGCAGACTTTGATAATCAAAAATGTTTGTTTTGCAAAAATTTTTACGTCTGGTAGAATATACTGTCTTACATTAAAAATATGTTTTAATTTTTTTTTGGGTTAAGAGGAATATATATTGGATCGTTACATAATTTTGGCAGACATTAATAATCAAATTATTTAGAATCAACGCTTTTTTGGAGTATTAAATGCTCGACTTGTTGAAAAGTTTCTGTATTCTACTAGTGTTATTTCATTACCATTATCCTTAACAAATATCATATTTTTATTTTGACTTAACCACTTATCGATTTTCTTATCGACATAATGCTTTAGAAAAGAAATATTTCATTTGTACCTTTTCTTGGTAATCATTTCGTCATACATGTACCTTGTGGCCGTGTCTGGTGATATGGGAAAAGAACACTGATTAAATACCCATATCTGGCTGGAATAAAATATGTCGCCAACAGAACAGGCACTGGTAAGTTTTGTTGATGTCAAAACAGATTCCTTCTACAGTTTTCTCATTTTTGCATAAAATACGTTTACTCTTCAATTATTTGTAAGAATTGTCAACCATCTGCGAGTGTATTTTATGTTCCATTTCCAGCATTTTTTTTTCAGTATAACATTCTGCTTCCATTTTTATTTTAAGATAGTAACATTTTGAGCACGTATCCATCTGACTTATCAGATTATTAAGTCTTAATCTAGGTTTTGCAACATTAATATTTTCCAATCCCTATTCTGAAATACTACTAACTAAATGCTGAATTATTAAAGTCCAGACTAAACGCAGTCAATCACGAAACTCCATACATACCCGCGATTTTACTAGGTATAGCGTCAGCTAACACGTGCATATATTTCACACATATAAACTAATATATCGAGTAAAGTTGAATTATTTTTTAATATAAACATCTAATTTTCATAATGAAAAGTCCGTATCGTATTTATCGTGGTAATCACGCACACTCTCGTTCCTAAAATATAGTGGTTGTTGATGACAAAATACTAATTAATTTAGTTTTGGCGCTAGTCATACGTCTCAAAAGCAGTGCTGAGATTCTCCCCAACTTTCAAGAAAATATCGGAATCACGACGCACAACAAGAGAAAATTGCGGTGAAATTAGGGAGTAAAAAGTTAATGTAGCGTAGCCTAATTATTTTGTGTTAATGAGTCTACTCCCATCGCCTTTTCGAAGAGATTTATTACGCAACTTTGCTACTCTGATATCGTTTGGCTTATTAAATACTTGCAGTGATTTCGAATTATTGTTAATTATAGATATCTACCAGACCTGGTGGTAAACGTTTTTTTATTCCAACGAGTTACTAAAGTCACTTGATGGCTTCGTTACTTTTTGGATTGAGTGAAAAATAACTGAAACGTCAATACCTTTAAAAAATTATTGTAGATCGTTACTTTGAAGCAACTTTGAAGAAGCGCGTTATTTTCCCTATATTTTGGAGCAAGCGCGAGTGATTTAAAACGCAAAATCCTTCCATTATGGCGGTTATTTTTATTATCCCCTGCTTCAATTATTTTCCCCGAGCTACCATATACAATTAGTATCAAAATAAGTATTATTATGATTACATTTAATTTGATGATTTTTAAATTTATTTTCTATCTGTAATAGCTAACGAGATATCAAAGCATTACAGACTATGCGACTAATCTGTATATATTTTGATGCCTAAACAAAAGAAGTACGTAATAATAAGCAAGTATACGGTTTTAGCTGTCTTTTAGATATGTTTGAAGTAAAAAATTCTTTACCGTTAGCTGGCTGAGAACGGGAGTGATTTGAGAATTGATGAAATGGAAAAAGCGACACCAATAAAAGATATAGTTCTATAGGATGTAGCCTGCGGGAGAATGAGATAGAACACAGTTTCGGTCATACATATTGAGGCGGGAAAATTTAGTGTTATTTTTGCTTAATGAATAAATTTAAAATTGTAAAGAAACTCCTAGTTACTGTTGTTATGCATGCTAAACAGCATAACCATTAAACTTATCATCCTACCACTGACCAAGATGATGGCTCAATAGCGGAAACGGCCCAAGACATAGCGGACTTTCTTGCCGAAAAGTTTGCATCAAATTCTACCTTAGATCCTCCAGGAAAGACTCCCTCAACTATCCCGAGAGAGAATTCCTCAATGGCAGATCTGGTATTTCGTCAACGCGAAGTGAAACGAATACTCAAAAGCCTAGACATTAACAATGCCACAGGACCGGATGGCGTTCCCACAATATTTATTAAGGAATGTGCTATTGAATTAACAGCTATCATACCGAAATGCGTGCTTTACTTATAGCTAGAAATGTGCGCAGGTGCAGCCAATCTCAAAGAAAGATAAAAAACGATTCCCAATAACTACCGTCCAACTGCCTTAGTTCCCATCATGTTCAATGTGATGGAGGAAGTGATCAACGAGCAGCTCTTGAAATATCTCGAATCTTCAGGCATCATAAGCTATCGCCAGTATGGCTTACGCAAGCGCACAGATCAGAGGTAGTTCTCCTGGCATACGTGACCTATCTGCGGACTAAAGCCCTCGAGAGCTACGGCGAATCTCGTGCAGTGACTCTCGACATATCCAAAGCATTTGATAGGATGTGACATAACGGATAGTTTAGAAAATTGGCAGCATTCGGACTACCACCAACAGTACTTCAGTGGCTTTCCAATTTCTTACGGGATCGAAGCCTTCGAGTTGGTATTGATGGACATCTCTCGGAGGAATTTAAAATCAATACCGGAGTTCATCAAGGATGTATATTAGCTCCCACGCTGTTCCTGCTCGATATCAACGCTCTTTTAGACAGGATAAACAATTCTATTTACAGCTTTGCAGACGACAGCGCTCTTATATCCTCATTCCTGCCACGAACTCCAATGACCGCTTCTCGTTCCCAACGCGAGTGATAAAATCATATTGGTGACTGAAGTAGTGGTGTTATAGATTTAATTGTACTACCTAAAGAAGAAGATTATACCTTTTTGACAAACAACATTCCCCATATTTCAGATCATGTACTAATACATTGTTTTTTAGATTCAGAAATAATTAATGAGAATAAAAAGTTTGTTGCAATGAGAAATCCAAAGCGCATTGATTAAGATTTATTGTCCGAATTTTTGGAAAATACACCGTGTGAAGGTATAGTACACATTTCAAATATTAATGCAAAAGTATCATATTTCAATATTTTAACAAAAAATATTTTTGATGTTTTGGCTCCTTTAAAAACTATAAAAATAAAAAAAAACAAAAGTTACCTTGGTTAACAGACACTATAGAAATTATGATAAGACTGAGGGATAAAGCTTTAAAAAATACCAAAATACAAAATATAGAAGTCATTGGGATGGCTATAAACAGTTACGTAACCAAACTAACATAGCAATAATAAATGAAAAAATAAAAGATACTTAGAGTCTGTTTCTAATGAAAGTAATAGTAAAATTCTTTGGAAGAAATTAAGAAATTTAAATATAATATCTAAACCTAAGAACATAACTATCCCCGAAATTATCTTTCAAACGGTTAGTACCAACGAGGTAAAAGCTATTTAATATTTAATCATTGGCATTGGGAGCAGATTTAATAAATATAGAAATGGTGTTGATGTGCTCCCCCAGAATTCTACCAATCCTTACTATCATAATTAACTCATATGTCTTGGAAGGGGTATTTCCAGATGAATAGAAAATTGCAGGCATTACACCACTTCCCAAGATTAATAAAGTCACTATTTTTAATGAGCTAAGACCCATTAGTATTCTACCTTGCCTCTCAAAACTGCTAGAAAAGATTATGAATAATCAAATAAGAAGTTTTTTTGCAAAAAAATTACATTTTGCTTCTCAACCAGTCAGGATATCAAACTGGATATAGTTGTGTAACGGCACTTTTAAGTATTACAGATGATATTGTGAGGTCATCAGATGCTGGTCTTTCGTCCGTTCTCGTGCTCTTAGATTATTTGAAAGCATTTGACACTATATGCCACGAACTATTGTTAGCCATTTTAAAGAATGCCGGGTTTGCGGATAATGATTGGATGCAGTATGTTGAAACAAGTGTAGGTCGGTCGGCTAGGGAAACTGTCAGTTGCGGTGTGCCGCAAGGTCCAATATTAGGGCCTCTGCTATTTACGATATACACTAGTAAATTTCCATCCTGTATGGAAATGTCGCTGCATATTTTTATGCCGATGACACGCAGGTGCTTTATTCATTTGTCCCCGGTACTTGGCCTGCGGCACAAGCTCTAATTAATAATAATTTAAAAGAACTAACAGAGTTCTCAGCACGTCACGGATTGCTAATTAATCCAACTAAATCATCTGTTATGGTTTTTGGTAAGTATAGGAATCGTTTAATGTCAGAGCTTAAGCACAGCGATAAATGCACAGTGCAATGCAGCTGATTGGCGTTCCGTTTAAAATGATTTAATGCGATTTTAATGTGATATATTGTTAGAACATATGTGTTTTAATTATCCATAGTTTTTTTTTCGATTTTGTATTACTCATGCGAACCGATAATTAGTAAGGGTTTTGTTAGCTGTTAGTTTATAGGGGTCGAACTTTGAACAATTTTTAAATTGCTTTCATCTCCTGTTTTGCAGTATTTGTAAATATCTATTAAACTATTGTATATGTATTGCTAATTGAATTGTATTGCAAAATAAATATTTAATAAATAATAAATAAACAATGAGGATATGAACTTCATCGTGGAATGGGGTGAGAAAAACAATGCCCAGTTTAACGCAGGATAGACTCAAGCAGCTGTCTCCTCAAAAGAAGCAAACACCGAAGTACCTGACTTATCAATGATAGGACAAACACTGACTCTGTTGGGCATGAACGTATAAAACAACATGTCTTGGCGTAATCACGTCACCAAAATCGCCAAGGCAGCAGTACAAAAGCTAGGAGCACTCTATAAAGCAAAAAAGTTTTATACCCCTCATCAGCACCTACTGCTCTATAAGGTCCAGATAAGACCATCTCTAGAATACTGTTCCTATGTGTGGAGCTCGGCACCCAAACACTTGCTCAAGATATTAGATTCCATACAAAGGATAGCAGTACCCTTGTGTATGACTAAAGACCTTAATAGCCTTGAACATCGAAGAAAAATGGCGGACCTATATCTTTACTATCGACACTACTATGGAAGGTGCTCGAACGAGCTGGCACTTATGATTCCGCCCAGAGTTGTGCCAAACAGAAACACCCGTCGGACACAAGCTGCTCATCAATATACGATTCAGTTGCGAGCACCCAGAACGTCGCTGTTTCGGGACGCCTTTGTCTGGATGACTGCCTCGCTTCGGAAAATTACAACCTACAGCTCTTCAAGTCCAACGTCCACCGTCTTCTTCGCACACACATCTTTCGTTGAGTGGTATAGGATTTTCTTTTTTTATATGTGCTGAACATAAAAAATATATATATATATATATATATATATTATATTTCCGAAATTCCGAGTTCAAGTATGAGTATGCGGCTTTTCTTTTTAGAGGTAAATTAAAATAGCATTATTAGATTTAGGTAGTACACAAATATTAATTTTTATTACATGTTTGCCAAGAGTACAAAGTAAAAGTAGTTTGGGTTAGTTTGGTTTCTATAGCATGGCTATGAACTGCTAATATTTATAAAATTAGCTGCCTGTATATACTGGAAGTGCAATAATAAAATACTTAGCTTACACATGATATTTGTTTTCAATTTATCAATTTATAAAACAATTTTTGATAATTATAAAAAAATAACGGTAAAAGTATTTATCAACGTAATTAAAATCTTGTATTTATCAACGTAACCAATCAATATTGGAAACTCTATAAAACCACTGGTAAATGTGAATAATTTGCAGATGTTTCTTAGATTTACCAATACTTTTGGTGATTATCAATAATAACAAGATATAATACATATTAGTCAATTCAAAGCATTTACCATAACATGGGTACCAAATAAAGATATAAGCAGAAACTAATATGTGGGATGCAAGAGGATTAACGGAGCAGAAGTAAATCAAGCAGAGACCGGGAAAAGAATCATCCTAAAACTAGATTGTTTTAAAGCAGAATAAACAAATTAATGTTTTGTAAGTTTCTGGGATAATTTGCGTAGTTGAAACTTCTATCAGAATAAAGGAATTGTGTAAGCATATTTTCAAGTATATTTTTTGAAGTACTTTCTATCATTAGATAAAATCAATGATAATTTTTCGATTCTTGTTAAATTCTAGAAAAACAGTTGAGGAATTTGCTGAGATATTCAAAAGCCTTAAAAGATTCAGTGTTTCATTAAAAATAAAAACTGGCTGCTTATGATCAAATTTACGATAGTAGGTGTAAAGGTTATGTTATAGATCAGCTCCCGCTCTTTCCTATTTTCAAACCAAAAACAGTCAGAAACAGCAAAACAGACAGCAACAACAGCAGACAGAGAGTAAAAACAGCAAAAAACGAAGATAACTGGTCTGATAGCTGTTTTCGCTGTCTGTTTTGCTGTCCGTTTTGCTGTTTTCGCTCTCTATTTTCCTGTTTTTGGTTTGAAAATAGGAAAGAGCGAGACCTGATCTAGAACATAACCTTTATACTTACTTGTTATATTTATTTGTTTTATTTGATGACGAATTTTAATGATTTAGCAAGATAATTTTACTATTGTAATTTAAACTTTTTCAAACTCTTGAAATTAGAGTTTTATTGATTATAAAACAACCAAATACTATCCCAAAGTTTTAAACATAAAATGTGATAACCTAAATAACCAAATAATTAATCGTAGCCTAATTTATAACACATTCTTATACTTCTAACGTTATGACAAATTTAGGGCTGCCCTAATGCGGTATCCTACTTTACTTTTGAATATTTATTTGTTTGAATTATATATTTATTTACTGCTGGACAATTCAAGATGACCACAATTAACTTTGTCTAGTCAAATATTAGGCGAATGAATATTGCGCTATTTGCAAGATTTATAAATGAATTTCTCAACATATCTGTTTCAATTTTTATAGTTTGAAACATCTTACTGTCTACAGGGTATAAGAGAAAATGATAACTTTTAATCAAACTTTTTACCTACTCGGTCTCCATTTTTTTTATACAATTAATAGTTTCGGCGGTAGGATCCTTGTGAAACATTGTTGAATAATAATACTAGGGATAATTAGTACACTGCTTTTAGATGTTTCAAAATAATTTAATGAG
>MU181956.1:340150-365323 GCA_016904865.1 Pissodes strobi
CTCATTAAATTATTTTGAAACATCTAAAAGCAGTGTACTAATTATCCATTTTTTTCATTTGAAATAGAATTTTTCAGTCCCTAGTTTACAAAGAAAAAAACTTATTTCTCAAAAATTTTACATCACTTTCGGTTCATATGAGATTTCATATGAGATTTCGATGTTTTTTTTTAAACTTGCACAAGGTTTTTCCATATATATTAGCAAACACCTAGAGCCCTTATATTTGGAGCTAGAAAAAAACTTTAAATACAAAAATTAGAGGATTCCTCCTAAGCCGGATTTCAAAACTGTCAATAGATCCAAATTTTCGTTTTTATTTTAATATAAAAAAAGACATTTTTGTCCTGATTTAAAAAATATTTAATATGCCTACATACGCTATGGCCATTTTTGAAAAATTTGATAATAAGCATTTAAATAAATAAGTCGCGGTATAGTGGTGGCTATGGAAGGAAATTTGCAGGGATATTTTACGATGCTTATTATCAAATATTCCAAAAATGGCCACAGCAAATTCAAGCTAATTATATATATTTTAAATTAGAACAAAAATGCCTTTCATTTTCGTATACATGCACATTTTAAGAAATTTTATTGGTACCTTTATTATCTTTTATAATATAAGCCTATTATTTCAATAACGCGAAAAGCTACCGAGGTAGCTCTCTACTTAACACGGAAATTGCCCTTGCACTTAATATTAATAGCTAAGAAACTACTCATATTAATTTTTAAGTTTTACAGGCCATTACAAAATGAGTTTTCGTTTTTCTTTTTAAATTTCTGCCACAAGCGACCAATAATTAATCACATTGAAAACCCTTTAATAGAAGAATGGATATTAAAAATGCTTTAAACAGGCTGGTTTAGACGTTTAATTTTAAAAGTAATTAATTTTGAAGAAAGATACAACGTCTAAAATTTATAGGAATATATTCATAATCTAATTAATAATATAAAATGATAAACAACATAATTATAATATTTCCGCTTACTGCAGATGTTAGGTAATTACTACTACTATAAAAAAAGCTGCATTAAATCAGCGTTATATCCCTGCAATGTAAAAGCATAGAATTATTATATGGTATGGCGTGGCAAGTTGTAAAGTGATCTACAAGTGGCGCCAGAGCTCATATGTTGTTACGAAATGCGGTAGTGCGATTTTTTTCTTTTACTGACCGATTTGTGTTGTGGATAATCTCGCTACCTTACTTCCGAGTACAATCCACCAGTATCAAGGAATGCTGTTCCGAGTTCGTGAGACGAACGACCCTCCGTGATCATCCATGTTTTTCTGTGGGACAGAATTTCCTTCCTTGGGGCTGAACGTCCGTCAGCGGCCTAGAGAGTTCCCGGTTCCATTTAGCCGGACAGAGGCCTTTAAGCGACTGTAGGTCGTTTGCTTTCATATATCATACCTATTGTTTTTATTTATCATTTTGATTAATGAACTTACTGTTAAATGACTGTAGGTCGTTTGCTTTCTATATCGTACCTATTACCGTTATTTCTCGTTTTGTTTACAATACTTAACATTTTTGCTTATCGACCTTACCGATAATCAGCAGTAGGTTCTCTATTATCGTGTGTCATATATATTTCTGGCTCTTGTCATAATTGCTTCAGAGATACTTGTTTTCTCCATTAGCAAAAAATTTATTTTGCTAATGTTATGATAATTAATTGATTTATTTTTACTGTAATTGGCTGTAAGCCTTATGGCAGTAATTTGTTTCACATAACTGCCATTTGCAACTTTAATTTTTTGCATTGATACCGATATCGAAGTGAGCTCACTTTGTTTTCATCTGTAGATACTTACTGGGTATATAATACATATTTACCTCACAGATCTTCTTATTGATTTAGTATATTTTAGTAACTGCTTATTGATCTAATGATATTATCGCTGCCATGGCATTGCTTTAGAATAAAGTTGGTTTAGTAAAATATTCCCTTTTTTTATAGTGTTTCGTGATTGATTGCATTTAGTCAGAACTTCAAGAATTCAACGTTTGTTTGGAATTATTTCAAGATAGGAATAGGGCAATATTAATGTTATAGAATATACTTTAAATCTTAATATCTTATTTTGCTTTGATTTAATAATCTGACAATCCAGATGAAATACATTATAGAGAATTTTCTCATTGGTTTATGGGTAATACCATCACCTTAAATTAATTTGATACAATTAATTGTCTTTGAAGTGTATGTGAAAGTTGGTAATATTTAAAACAGTTTATTTAGAATCCAGATGTTTATTTTGGTAAGCTAACGTCAATTTTTCACGACATTCTTATCTAGGGTATGTTTCTATGTTTTATTGCCCTGATTTCAATGTGTAAAAATCACTGATATATTCCTAGTTAAAAATTTAATGGCGCCTTCACCTAACACTGTCATGTCATAGACCCACGCCTTTAGTTATTGTTGAAACCGCTGAGTAAAGCCTGACATATGGACCGTTTGTTGAGCAATGAACAAATAGTGTTACAATCTCTACCGTATACTTTTCGGGTATGAAAATAGGAAGGTGATTTTAAAGTCGTCAAGATCATGCTCGATATCACTAATTCAAACCTCCAGAATTCAGGCCTGCTTGATACCAAGAAATATAATGAAGAAAACTCACAAAGGAATTTTATTTACTTAACAACTTAACAATCGTAAATACATAATACATATTTATTTTGTCGCCAATAAAATTCACGTTATACCTGTCGGACCTGTTCCTCTACCGTAATAATTGATTTTGATTAACGATATCATAGTTGTTATTTCAATTAAATTCTGATAAATGTAATAGAGTAATATTTTCGCCTTGCTAACTTACTATCAGTTAACGCTCTCTAATTCACTGCATATCGATTTTCTATAAATATTTAAAAACATTCTCTTTGGCTGTTGGGTAAATAAAATAGAGTGTAATTCAATTTTTTCCGCACTGCTTGGCTTGTATGTTATTTAATTTTGTTAACAGTTCGCTTACATAATAGAATTACTGAAAAGTTAGTTTAAACTTTTATTTATCTCTGTCAGGCTTCCACATCATGTCATTTAAGAGGAAATTTCGTTTTGAAATTTCGATAAATAAACGCGAAATTTCATTCAATAACTTCGAGGCATAATCAGGGTGACCAAAAGAAAACTTTGCACCTAAATTTTTAGTATTTATAATGCCCGGAAATTTTGAATTGTATTTTCAAACCTACAAATCCTAAGCAGGAGTGAGAGGTACCCTGAAAATTTTTAAAGGAAGGGGTTGATTGACATTTTATTTTAAAAGTATTTTTATCCTAATTATAAGCTCTAAGTTTGAAGTCGTTTCTATTATCCCCGTTGATATGACAGCTATTCAACATCTATAGAAAAAAGTTTATAGTTAATAATAATAACGAATTAATCAGAAGAGTACTGACTTCAAAATGAGCGTTTGAAGACCTTAAAAGGTAGAAAACGACTTCGGAAAATTACGAAAGAGAATTTCCTTTATCAAGCAATACAAATGTATTGTTAAACACGAGCAGAGTGCTATAAATCAAATCAAAAAGTTAACTGGACATTCCATGAGGATAACCCAATTATCAGGACTTAATGGAATTACATTTTCCTAGATTGGCCGCTTATTGGAACTACCAGGTTAAATTTCTTAAAAACCATTTAATCAAATAACTGACCAAGCTGCAATTAACAATGTCTGACGTCTCGAGCAAATAAATTTTATTAAATACAAAAGTTTTATTCTGAAAGGTTTAGGCGTCTTGAAAACTTTCTTTAATTTGGATCTTTGATTGATGAGAATATTATGCTGTTAAAGTTCTAGAAATTGTTAATTTAAACATTTTAGGCAGTACAGAAGACATTTGCGCATTTTATCAGATAGTTCCCAACTGAAATGATCTTTTTTGCTTTGGCAGGAAATAAGCGAACTTTTTAAACATCATTGATAAGAAAAAGTAAAAACTTCAGAGCAATACTTTTTTGCGAATATCTATTTACAGGCAACTTCCAGCAAAGATGTTTACAGATACCTTATTGTAAATTATATAAACGAAAAGAGAGTATAAACCGCTTAATATTTTTGTGCTTTTGAAACATGATAACATCAATAATGATTGCTACTATTACCATTATTATTTATTGCTGTAATAAAAGATAAAAAGAAGATGAGAGTAGAATTCATGGCATTTTTACAGAACAGGCAAATTATATATAGTCAAACTACTGCTTTTTAGTATCTTCTGATTTTATTTGTTTAGTTTCACTTCAGATTAGAAGAAACTGAGAATAAATGAAGATAAAAGAAAATTTTGGAATTAAGTCAACAAAATTTGCAATTAATGAAGCCTGCAAATTAGGCATCAGTTCAAATGTAGGAGAGTAGAGACGATGAGGATTATTTATTTAAAAGGTGCCACCAGCTTGTAGACGACACAAGTCAGAAAATGCCACAGTTGTGATATGAAACTCGTTTGGGCTTAGACTTCGCAACAATATAAAATATGAGAAACAAAATTAGATGCCAAAAATATACTAGCAAAAAATATAAGTAATAAAATTCGATGTTAAATCGATCAAAGACAAAAATATATCAGAGTGTGTGTTATTGACCCAAATTAATTCAAAACATTTATATTTACTACTTACTTCCCTCTCGGAACACAAGTACTAAAAGATAATTAATGAACTGAAAATCGATTTATTACCATAAAAGTTGAAAAAAATATATTTGGTCTCAAGTCAATTAAAGAAAATTCATTATTATTCCTATTATGATTTGCTTCACCTGAAATATCCCCTGAGAAAAATAATTATTGAAATCTGACGTATAGGAAATGAAATCTTGTTGTTATTAAGTTTAAGTTACAAAACTAACTACTCAGTTAAGGTTAAAAGGAGATTTAAGTGACGTATTCGCTATGTCGTTTAACAAAGAAGTTAACTAACTAAAAACTGAAACGCTTGCCTATGGCGATACGTGTATGATTACCAGTAACTACTAAACTACTAAAAACAGCAAGTGAACGAAAATTAACATTAAGCAAACACGTAATAAATTACCCAGGACATGACCATGTGCTCTTCACACATCTGGAGTTCAGCCCAGTCCAGTTATGATATGTTCAAATTGTTCGCGAAATAGAGAATAGTGACTAACCCAAACTAACCTAATGCAATGTACCAATAGTTAGTTACGATAAAAACTCTGAACATTTTTAATTTGGTGAAAGTAAAATAAAAAAAAAACGGCAAACAAATTGTTCCAGGCTCTAAAATTATATTTTACTTAATGCGAAATGAATAAAATCAAATAAATAGTAATTTAACACCTGACTATGCGTCACGTTAATACCAATGATTGAAATATAAAAAAACTAAATTAGCTTATCTAAACTTCACGGTTTACCTTGCGGCTCTTTAGGCAACTTCCAGGCCGAAACGTACAGAATCAAACACACTAGGCTTCGATCAGTAAACGGACTATTATAGTCCTACAGGATAGAAAACCACAAAAACTTCTATAGATAAAAGGACTCTTGATACAGTGAAAAAAATATCCTCAGTTGGAGGAGGCTTCACGTAGAAAAGCAAATTGTATTTAAGGTTTTTTCCTAAGACACAAGAGATTTACAGACAAGGGAAAATAAAATAAAATACCAAAGAAAAATCAGAAAAATCAATCTTTTACTTGTGAAGGATTTTTCCAAATCTGTCAAGTCTGAAATCAGCTAGCTGCCTTAAAAGGTGGACGAGGCAGAACATCTGCAATGAAAATTAGAAAGAAATTAGGTAAAACCCTTGTTGGACAAAAATTACAAAATTGCTACACTCTGAAAAAAAAAAACTTACCAAACAAAAACAATGTAAATCCCAGTTACGGAGCGAGTACAGGCACTAAACAATTAAGAAACCGAATGTAAAGAAAAGGTACTGCCTGAGAGTCTGAAATGTGTCAAGTAGGGAATCCTTCACATGGGGATTAATAAAAACAAAGTTTTCCACTAAGCCACTTACTGCCTACCAATTTTGCTCACTTCTGTAGAGTTAGCTCGTATGATTTTTTCCGCATCGAAAGGATGAAGAATAGGCTATGTGAAAGCTCCACGGAATTTTGGCCTCTCTAAGAATTAAACTAGCCAATCCATACACGAGCTATGTATCATACTTCTCACACAAACACTTTCCCTTAAACAATAATCTAAGGTTCTGACTTGACAAATCCTACCCTATATAATCTAATGAAATACAGCGACCATAAAAATAATAGAAGAATTAATTTTTTCTACAAGCGTTGCACTTTTCCGCACGCAAATAACAGTATTTTCGTGCGGAAAAAAATTGAAGTCTTCACTCATTTACATTTTATTTGCATTTTTTAATGAAACATAAACAATAACAAACAAATAACGCTATTTTAAAGTACAAAATTACTTATTATTTACATTTATATTGAAAATACAATGGTTTGCATTTTTTAAACTTATTGCCGATGCAAAAATTTCCCACGTTGACTGCGAACTATGGCATGTTCTCTCATTATTAGTATCTCCCATCAATTAACGTGAATGAGATTCTTCAGCATTATTAATGGTATTGGTATTTTGCATGGAGCTGCTTGCTTCTGATAATGCCAAAATTTTATTTGATGTTTGTTTTTTGTTGTCAATCGATTTCTCTATGTACCCTTCTGCTACGCTACTGGATTTCCAGCCTCCGTGCCTTTTTATACTTGTAATATTCGCGCCTGAATCGGCAAGCATGGTCGTTGAGGATCGCCTGAAGCTGTGTCCTGTATATTCTTCAGGATTAGGTAGACGCAAGAACACAGCAATCTCCGAAGGTACCTTGCCAATCATATTAATACCAACACATTGTGTAGTGCATTTGCCATAAATATATTTAACAAAAAAACTTCTGTGTGGTGTGGTTGAAGGACGTAATTAAGAATATGTTTTATAATAGTCTAGGTACATACCATTTTTTAAGTCATTAGATATAACAAAGGTTCGACTTGAATAAGTTTTTGTGTTGGAAACTTTTATTACTAGTTAGTTACCCTTATCATCAATACTATATGTTGATAAATACGTCAATTCTTCACGACGACACGCTCCAGCCAATCCAAATAGAGTGACCACCTTCATTAAAAGATAAATATCATCGGGTGCTTCATTAATAAACTTGGAAATATCCAGTGTTGCTGAATATTTTTGACTTTTTGGGCCGAAAACCAACATTCTGGCGTTTCAAGTAAGCTGACAGTTTTGCACATTGTGTAGTGCATTTGCCATGAATATATTTAACAAAAAAACTTCTGTGTGGTGTGGTTGAGGTACGTAATTAAGAATATGTTTTATAATAGTCTAGGTACATACTAATTTTTAAGTCATTAGATATAACAAAAGTTCGACTTGAATAAGTTTTTGTGTTGGAAACTTTGATTACTAGTTAGTTACCCTTATCATCAATACTATCTGTTGATAAATACGTCAATTCTTCACGACGACACGCTACAGCCAATTCAAATAGCGTGACCACCTTCATTAAAAGATAAATATCATCGGGTGCTTCATTAATAAACCTGGAAATATCAGTTTTGATGAATATTTTTGACTTTTTGGGCCGAAAACCAACATTCTGATGTTTCAAGTAAGCTGACAGTTTTGGAAATCTTCCAATGTCAACATTTTTTCGTATTCTAATTACCATCTTCAACATAGAATATCTTGACCAAAGAGTCGATGGCTTACAAGTTTTACTGGCTTCTGAAAAATAGGCTAAAAGGACTTCTTCTTTAAACCCTCTGACATTTCTTTTTTTACACCACTGGTTGAACACATTAAATTCCTTCTCGTATCTTGTTCGGGATTTTTCCGGCAGTAATTCTAAGGTGGCTTTTTTTGCTTCCGCTAGGATAGATTCGGGAATTGCGTAGTTTTCTTCATCACTTTCCATCATTTCATAGAAACAATGCAAATAAAATATAAATGAGTGAAGACTTCAAAAGTTGTTCTTAATATATTTTTTAATATCCTAGAAACCAATAGACCTATGACTACTATTGTTATAAAAAAATATGTCAAGTGTAACAATAAAATTATACCTGTTTTTTTTACGCCCGCCAGGTTAGCTTTTTGGTTTTGAATGTAAATAAGTATTTTGTTTAATTTTTTTCGACTTTTGATTGGGTGTTTTTGTGAGTGTGTAGTACCAAGGTAAAACGCTTGTAGAAAAAATATTGTACTTAACACATGCGGAAAGTGTCTTTTCCGCACGCGATTGCAGTTTACCGAACGACGCGTATCACTTTCCGCACTAGTTAGGTAAATAACTATTCCCTGCGTTTATCTAAAAACGGGATTCAAAAGAGAGCATACACTGACCAACGTGTACCAAAGTGCTGCCAACCTCGTGAAAGACGCAGTCGGTGCTTCGCCCACTAGCGCAGACACATTCTAAAAGTCTATTTCGAGTTTTCAAGACAGTTTGGGTTATTTTGGTTAGTCCCGGGAGCAATAAGGCCTAAGAAAATCTGAACTAACTCATGTTTTGTGAATTTTTCCCTATTAATACTAGGTTGCATTGAAATACCGGTAGACATGTCCTACACGTCTTCAGTATTATTACTTTCTGCATACAATGACGTATTTCTGTCTCTAGCTGAAGATTTTCAGATGTTGCGTGATGGTTTTACATGTGATGCATGTTCTGGATAATCTGATTGAAATGATTTGCACTCTTTCCTGTTTCCATATTTTTTGCACATCTATTGTCAAGGGTTATACTTTTCCGTGCATTTTTTGCTGATATTGTTATCGGTTGATATCGCTACGTCTACTAGATATGTGGTGTTTTTCTTTTTATATTTGTATCCTGCAATCGTCAATATTAACTGCTATGCGGTTTCAAGAACAAATTGTTATCAATCATAAGTCAATCCGTGGCTGATCGGAATACCCCTTCCCAGCTGATCATAAGACAAAATTGTTAAGTTCATGTGAAAATTTAATTCTAGAAATCAAATATCACATGAATATTAATTAAGAAAACGAATGTTATGTTAAGGATAACGAAAATCGAAATAACAAAGCATTTACGAAGGTATATGGTCACAATTAGCTTTCACAATTTGGTAGCGATCACAAGAGCAGGTAAAGTTAACTGCTTCACTATACATCTCTTAAGGTAGTTTAAATGGTTGATTCACTATATTTTTATACATTTAAAAGCTTCAATCATCCCCGTTTCTTTTATGGGAATCAAAAATCCAAACAAACTGAAGGAAGGAGGGTTTAAATTACAAAATACACTGCAAAAAACGTTTTCGACTGCTAAGGTAATAACAAAATAAGATATAAAAAGAAACGGTGTAAGAATTAAATCAAGAAAATTCAGTTACCGCAAGAATAGGGTATAAAAGTGTAGGATCCACTACATCCATTCAAGGTATATTATATTATATAAAATTAAAATCATAGTGAACGAAAATTAACTGAAATAGCAGGGAGCAAGATAAATAATTAGTAGAATACTAGATGGAACATAACGATTAAGTAAATGCTGACTTGAACTATTAGACTGCTTTAAAGTGTTTACATTCAAATTGCATTCTCTTTTTTTATATGTGGTCACAGACTTGCAGGTAGCAATCTTATAGCTCTCAATTAGTATCGCTAACTAAATACTATCTGAAAAATTAGTATGTACCAGAATTCATAATCCCAGAAGATTGAGTATTTCTTCTTCATGTTTTCATTTGGAACAAACGGTTGCAGTTTTCTAGACGTTGCTAATAATATATAACAAAATAATAGGCAAACTCGATATTTCATCATTCAAACATTGTTTTATAATATGTACAACATTTGCTTTCCTATGAATAAAATAACACATTTAACGATTAGCCAGATATTTCACCGTTATTGGGTGATATATCAATGGATGCTTAATTTTCTATAAAACGTCGAGTGTTCGATTTGCCATTTTCCGTTTTATTCGGCCACATTTAACGCTCCAATATTGACAGATTAAACCGATTATTGGTCATAATTATTGTATCTGTATTCTCTCTTAATGCTTTGACCGCCAACATATTATCGGTCTAAATTTTAGGAAAAATAAATATTTATTATCGATAGACTATCGACGGTAATAAAAGGAAAAAGGTATGTAATGCTTTATCTGATTATTTTTGGAGTAATTGCAATTCATTAAGTAATACTACCCCTTTTGAATACGTTAAAACATGTTTGAATTTATTATTGGAAAATCCTCTAGGAGAAGACTAATTAGGTTGTGCTAGGTTTTTTTAATCAGAATTATTCATATATTTTTCTACATAGTGCTTTGGGGAAAAGGCAATTGGTAGAGGGCCGCACGACATTTTTGGCTCGAGATAAATTTATAACAATAATAGAGGAGAAAACCTTATATGATAATATTACCATGCGGCAAGAAAATGCCTTACAACGCAAGTAATAGGTGCAGCAAACTATTATAATGTGGTCTTTCCTTACTAGTAGTATTTTGTGTACGATTTTCTACGTAGATTCTGGCCAAGTAATCTGTTTTTCAATACAAATTTATAAAAACCTACATTTCTTTGACCTAAAAAATGATATTTTCATATTTTCACTCAAAAGTCCATTTTTCCGACATTTTCGAATGAGAGAAGCATTTAGAAAGTTTTGTCCTGTAAATCCCCTAACGAACTGTCGCATGTCGTCTAGGTTTTTTCGATCCTTGTGACTCTATCGGAACCAGGACGATCCCAAAATGACTCATTTTTCAAAAATATTATAAACGCTCAAAATAACATTCTCCATTTTTGATTCTCGCAAATTTCCATAGCCATAACCGTATGACCGTCGCGTCGTCAGTAATCTGAGTGTCCAAAGTACATCATGCCAGGCATTAACACCTGTCTTAATAATAGGAGTAGTAAGGAGAAAACTGAAAGAGGTAATAGTAATCAACTCATCCAAAGTCAATACGAGCGGAGGTAGCTCGAGTTAGATATATTTGTAAAGTGGGAATTTCAATTAGTTGAACAAAGATATTAAAAAGGTATCTGATAATACTAAAAAAAAAGAAATGCAGAAGGTCTGAAACCATTATTATAGAAGTGGATGGTGGAAACCTATAAAAAGGTAAATATAATTATTTTGTATTGATTAGATGAAGAAAATGTAGTTAATTTAATATGTTAAAGTAATTCAGTGTTACAATTGCTAGAAATTTTGCTATATGGTTAATGAATGTATAAAATTTAGTGCTGTTTGTCTCAGGTGTAGTAGCGATCACAATTTACAGGACTATAAATAAAAGTAAAATCGAAATTTGTACCAACCGAACCATACACACATACCTCGAATGTGCTGGCAAATTGTTCCTGAAGGGAACAGAAGCCAATAATCCATTCAATACAGGATGTACAGAAGATTATATCTATGATAATGATTCGGCATATGATAGAGGATGTGAAGCATATAAATCAACTACAGATGGAAGTTAACAACCCAGATACCATCGGTAATTAAAATAAATAATAATTAAATAAGCATAGCTTAACTGTTAAACTGTAATTTTCTGGGTCGTAAATCAACGAAAGAATTTTTTTAAAATTTAATAAAAATTGATGATTACAAAATAGGGCATGAAATATCTGTCTACAAGTAGACTTAAAAAAGGACCATAATATATATTAAAAATTTAGTTTATTATAAATCGATTATAAATTTTGTATTTAAAAAAATATGTAGCTGATTGCAATAAACTTTTGCCAAATAGAAAAAAAATGTATTCTTAACGTTTGCCATTCGCAAATTTGAGGATATAATGAATTTCCAGACAGAGTAGAAAAATTTATAAATGAATATGCTACTAAGACTGTCAATTGGTGATTTCAGTATTAATTTTGCAAAAGAAACAATATATTTATAGGAATTAAAAATAATAATACAAAAACTGTTCACTACGAAACTGTTTAAATCTTCACAAGAATTACACAAAATAATGTTACGATTATTATTGACAAATAATGAAAAACAAGTTGAATAGATATACATCACACCCTTACAGCAAGATTAGCAGGAGAAGGTCGTTTACGCTAATGCCAATGCATTAAGGTTTTCGAGAGAACGCATCAATATTTTTTCGTGAGAAGTCCGTTTCCCAATTTCGAGATGCATTGAGGCCCATGATTCAAGTGTGAATAGTACTTAGAAACATCTCTTAACATGTATTGAAAAACAAACGAACATAAATTTAATTCAGATATATTCAGTTAAATATTTTAAAGCCGAAGGAAAATCAGAGAAAAATTTTATATTATATATAAGTTACGTATATATAAACTGTTATTCACTCACATTAAATATATACGCAAAATTTTTGGTTTATATTTAAAGTCACCTATTTTCTAAACTACATAAAAATTTCTAAAGCGGTGTTTGATATATTAAGGCAGACTTCATGACGTATCGACTAGGCTACCGGATATTTTTATTTTTGTGCATATTTTGTATGTACAGCATAGTAAGTAAATCACTACTTACAAATTGAATAAAATTTAATTTTCTCCGAAAATTGTGCTTATTTCTACTTGTTACATTTAAATGACTCTTAGACAAAATGCAAAAAAAGTCTGGGATTTTTTGATACTTTCCGTTTTGTCCGAAATATGACTTTTTTAAAATAAATGATGACCTTTTTATTCGGAACTCTTAAGTAAGCATTACTTTAAAAAGATAACTGATAACCCCTTCGCAGACAAAATTCTACACTTAGGCTCAAAAATTTACAAAATATTAACAAAGCATGGTTATTTGCAAAAAATAGTTTTGCTTTACTAATATTTTCTAATTTTTTAACCACCAATTAGGTATATCATGAATTTGTTTTTCTTTACTTCAAAGTGTAGAGTTTATAGCGTTGTAAATACTACAAAACCCAGTATTACACTCTCTTCTCTCTCTTCTGAACTTGGAATGTATATCTTAAAACTTAAAACATTCAGTATTTCATATTTTGGAATATTGGAAGGCACACACCGGTATCGACGAATACAGTTCGAAAGGGCTCGTGGTCGTCCCGCATCTTCAAACGTTCTCTTGACGGACGTCTAAGACATTTTTAGCAATTGACTTGGTATTTCCCTTCGAAGTCATGTACGTGTAGGAAGAGAAAAGCGTCGTTTTCCGCCGAAGATTATCGTAGTAATTTTGGTCATCAGGTCTAATATTCGTATTAAATTAATCTTGAGATAAATTGGCAAATACACTGTTATTTATATTTTCTCGTATTATCGGCAATATCGTCTCGTAAATGTATTTTTCATAGTCAAGTTACCCTTTTTAAAATTAGGTATGTTACTATTTCTATATTGGATAGTAAAAATTATTTATAATTTAGCCAAGGTCCATCCTCCGCCCGGTTTTTCACGAGCCTAGAGAGTTTCTATAGTTTCATTCCGCCCGTTTCAATCCTTTTGTCAAAGTGATGCTGACCGTATGGTGTGACATGTAGCATCACTAATTGGGGCTAGCCAAGTAGTTATAGTAGTTAAGAACTAGCCATCAACTACTGCCAGTGGATTCCACTCCCGTGTGAAAATCAGAAAGTAAGTAGGCCCATAATTACCTATTTTATTTACCATATCGTACCTTTATCACTTTCAAACTTACTGTTAAATGATTTTAATCGGTTAATATTTTTATTGTATCTGTTACTATTTATTGTCGTTATCTGATTAGCTAATATTGACTTTCTTTACTACCGTATTACCTTTTCTACCGTAAGTATCTTTGTTAGCAATGATCTCGCTAACGCCATATTAATTATTTGTTTTATTTTGTGTATTACGTACACTTATCTAATTTTAAACAACCTTACTGTTGGTCATATAATTACTCATCGTAGTTTTATCGAACTTACCGTTACATGATCTTTAATCGATTATCGTTTATTGTATCTATTACCGTTTCTTATCGTTATTTGATTGACTAATAGCGACTTTCTTTACTACCGTATATGATATTATCTTAGTTAGCAAATGTCTGGCTAACACCATAGCAATCGTCTGATAATTTTTTTGTATTTCGAATACTTCTTAAAAGTTAAGTTTTTACTGAAATTTGCTGTAAGTCTTATGGCAGTCTTTATGCAGATTACCGAATTGAGCTCAATTCGATTTCCCCTGTAGATCTTCTTTGATTAGATTTTTATCTTCACATGTTAAGTGATTTCATTTAATTTTGTTAACTGTTTATTTAATCACTGATGTTTTCTCTGCCATGGAGTTAATTAATAATAGATTTTTATTTAGAAGAGTAATTCTTATTTAAGATATTCTATTATTAACCATGTTTAGTCAGAGCATAAAAAGTTCAGATTTTAGCTAGAAATATTTAAAAAATAAGAATTAGGCAGAATTAATGATTTAGAACTTAAGATTAAAACTCAAAGATCTTACAGTTTGGATGATACTTATTTTGGAGAATATTCTCTTTATTTTGGGTGTGATACCATAATCAGCATAAAATCATTAATTTATGAAAATATGATCCTTAGATAAAGATTATAAGATAAAATTACCTTAAGGATAACAGCGTAATTTATTTTTAGAGTTCTAATCGAAAAAAGAGATTGCGATCTCGATGTTGGATTAAAATAAAATTTTGATATAACGCCGGTAGTATTTAGTATTTAATAAATAGCCTAACTGATACCTTTGATGTTTACTTTGGTATGCTGACATCAAAGTCAAGTTGAGTTTATAGAAGTCTTCCATATTTCTCGATATTTTTATATAGGGTGTTTCTCTAAAACTACCCTAATTTCAATGCTTAAAATCATTGATATATTCATAACAGAAAATTTAGTGACACCTTCTCCCAACTGTGGAATCTACTCTCTACACTTATAAGTATGTGAAAATTAATCATATGGACCGGTTATTAATCAATCAGCTAGTCGTGGTACAAGTTATGTTTGCGAGGAAGATATTAGTCAAAAAAACTTTAACAATGCCGGTGGTATAGCCTAATAAGTAAAAAGTATCAAAAAATCGTTTATTTGCATCAAACAAACAAGAAAATAAATGTAAATTTTCATGGTATTTTTTACTACCCTTTACATTCAAATTATCCATAGAACTAAAATATGTCCATCAGTCGAGGCTGTAAAATATGTCCTAATATTTTGTAAATTGCAGTAAAAAGTCTGTTTTAGTTTTGGAGACACGTACATTAAAGTCTAGACTACTTATTTTCGTACCCGTTTCAAGGGAACAGCAGTTTATTTTTGTATGGTTAAATTATACTAGTTTCCCCTAATGTGAGTAGGTAATGCTTATTTGCTTGGTTTGGCATTATGCAAAAAAATATCATATACAAGTTGTTATCATTTTTGGCGTCTAGGTATTTGTTTATAGAATAATTAGTTTATTATTTTAAATTATTTATTTGTACAAACATGTTTAGTAGGATGTATTTCCTAAAGTAATTCCGATATACTGTCGTTGTTGTTCGTACTTAAGTTTTTAATTCACTTTATATAAAACTTTTATTTTGTTACTTTTACAACTTTATCTCACTGTTATTTCTATACCAGTTAGATGTCAAAAACTAAGTCAAACTTGCCAATAATTAATTTTTCTGCCATACCTTTATAATATTGTACATTTTAAAATTAAATCGCAAAAAAATATCTATTTCTTAATTTTGTTAAGTTATATAAATTTAATAAAAGATCTGTTATAAAAATTAAAAATACAATTTTACTCTTTCCAAATAATTAATAGTGATCTTAAGGGGGACAATAACTATATATTTTATCCAATGGGCATTGATTTTTCGGCCAGTTTTGTTTATTTGGTTGCAAATTAAAAATATCCTAAAAAATAAACCATTTTATTCACTTGCTACAAGAGAATAGCAAACAGTTATGCATATCAACCGAAATTGATGCAACATTTTGAAAGCAATGTGTCAGTATTTAAAATTAGTACTTAATATATAGCCTGCAGCGGCGCCACTAATGTTGCAAATAAATGATGATAATTTGCATTAACTACTCTGCATTAACGTTGGCATTAATTTTGTTTATTTTGGTCAAACGCCATTCATTTCGCATTTACTAAGGCTTGAGCTTTGTAATTGGCATTGACGTAAAAATAATGTAATTCAAGTGTTTGGCATTGAGCGATATAATTGAAATTAACGCTATATTTTTAAACTTTAATTATTTTCGTCCGATTTGCCTTGACTCTTCATCAGTTGGCCGATATTAATATAAATTTAACTATTTGCCATCATATATTGCGATCAGTTCCAAAAGGTACTTTATCGTGTTTCAAGCGTCCTAAGCCTTAGGTTGAATAGCGATTATAGCCGAACTGCTTCTCGATATCAAGGTAATGTTAGATCTAACTGGATGGTTCTTCACTTGTGTGACCATTATTTATTTTTAATATATGGATTGTAGCTGGAGCCATGCTCTGATTATTTATACATCTTATTTTGTAATTTTTAGCATTATCAATAACTACACTAATAGATATTTTGTAACTTTTCAAAAAGTTTAATAAAGATATTTCCTAAAATTTTGTAGAAATAATGATCAAAATAAACGTCAATTTTTACCTAAAGATTTGTATTTAAAATTTATTATATTCCCAAAATTTATTAGACTACTCTTATAATTCGCTAACTCTCTGTCCATATCTGACCAATTTACACTGGCAAATTGAGAACTTTGGCAAATATGCTGAGCAACAGATATATTCAATGATGCTATCTGAGGGAAGTAGGGAAAAAGCGTTCTACAAGCATTTGACTAAAAAGGGGAACACGAATTTTGTCTCAACCGAAGGTTATGTGCATAAAGCTGTTCGCATTTCACACAAATATGATCACCTTCGCATTTCTAACCTATTAAGAGCATAGAAAACAGCATTGACTAACCTAACCGCAATTTTTTTTGGCTCCTCTACATGTAATATTTAGTTCTTCACATTGTAGAAGCTGTAGAGTGGATCTTGGAATTATTTATAGGGAGTTTCGTGTCTGGAATTGGAATTATTCTGCGAGGCTTCTGCTGATTTATTAGAAGTAATCTCGTTTGACACAAAAATGCCACAAGCAGAAAATAAAGGGTTTCCCTTTGGTTTCCTTGTTGTATGTAAAAATCCTTACGATAAGGGCGACATGAGGATAGTCCAGTTCAAAATTTCACTTATGTACTGTAAAGTTTAAGTTTAGTATCAACGCTAAGGGATGCGACCTGTTTACTGCCGTGATATATGCGAGAAATCGCTACGAGCAAATCGAATCTGCTTCGTGCCATAAGAGATACGAGATCTCGTTTTATAGAGCAATATTTCTACCGGATTCTTCCCCAGAACCATAGTGTGGCTTGAGAGGTCATCACCTGATTTAATGGAAATTAACACCCTGGGATGGGTTACGGTGAAACCACCTCTAGGTACCGGCTTTCACGCATTTATGTCGAGTGTGGCGTCACGTGTCGGCGGATGAAGGGTACTTAGAGGTTAAGCAGGACGCAACACACTACTTTGGTCTAGATTTCTGCTGGAAAGGAGTTCGGAGACATACCCATTCCTGATCAATCGGCTGCGTTTTTCCGATATAGAATTAGGAAAAGTCTTTGCAGGCAAAGAGGGAGCATAGGGAACTGTATACTCATGACGTTATGATTGGCGTCGTCGTCCCTGCGATGCACAACTCTCTTACTACATTGCCTTTGGAGGAAATATCCGCCAAAAACCCATATACATCCGAGGAATGGTAAAAGCTAAACCTCGTAGAGAAACAAAAACCTACGTGGCTAAAATCAAGAGGAGAAAGAAGCAGCGGAAAATGAAAGCGCCTATCACAATGGCACGCCCTTCTTCTTTCACTTTCTCCTCCCCTCTGGTGAGGCCTAGAACAGGACGATAGTTTTTAACAAGTTGACTGCCTCATCACATGTGAGGCATAAGAAATTTGCCTCTGACCCTTAGAGGTATATGTGATACATTTATATATCCTTACAACTTAGTGCGTGATTTATAAGCGCAGTGTCCGTGGCTCCTAATAACAGTGGAAGTCTGAATAAAGGTTATGTATTAATTATTTCCTTTGGTGGCATCACAGGTGCTGCTATTTTGCGTTTATTTATTTTCAAACATTTTTAAATTAATACGCATAATTCCTTAAAATATATACTCTCATTTTTATAATAATACTTATTCTTATTTGGTATATTCGGAAGACAAAATCTGAATCTCTGTTTTCTTTGTGTTTCGCAAAACATGCGTAGCAGCATTTTCTTTTGATTTTTCAAATCTTGTTTTGGAGTAATGTCTTGCCAAAAATAGTTAGTGGTCTTATTACTGGTTGCTTCAAACTCTGTTTGGTCTTTGAGTTAAAAAAATGCCCGCAGTAAATATTGAACTCCAGTTGTCATAAAGTTTTATTCGGATGGACCTTGTTGTATACAATACAGGTATTTACGATAATCGGTCCACAGATAAGCTCAGCAGCTACTTTCTGTACCAAATAAGTGATTTTCTTAAGCCGGTGTAGAAGCTACTTTTTTGCTCTGAAATATCGACCCCTTGTTTACCCATATTATTCTCAATTATTATGTTTGGTTTCATTTTCATATCATGCCCGCTTCCAGACTCAGTCATTTCATTTGTTTCAGACGTGGATAACGACAATACATCTTCAAGAAGTGATGTCATTTGCTACGTTGCAATATTGTACATCCTCATTGGGTAAAAAATACACTCTCATTAAAATAATAATATTAACAAATAATGATTTTCCACAAGGTTGATATTCCGTTGATACTTATTTAGTATGACTGGCAGCAAAATATGAGCCTCTCTCTTCTATGTTTTTTGCATAACATGCTTGGCAGCGTTTCCTTTTAATTTTTCCATTGCGTTTGCGAGCAATGCATTGCAAAAATGGTTAGTGGTACTACTACTGGTCACTTCAATCTCTTTTTGCTATGCGAATTCGAAAATTGCACCCAGTAAATGTTCCAGGAACTCAAGTTATCATAAAGTTTTATTCGGATGGACCATGTTGTATACAATACAGCTATTTATCCACAAATAAGCTCAAGAGCTACTTTCTTTACCAAATCAGTAATTTTCTTAAGCAAATGTAGCAGCTACTTTTTTGGTCAGAGATATCAACACCGTCTTTACTCAACTATTTTGTTTGGTCTCATTTTTATACTTCACCCGCTCCCAGATTCAATCATTTCTTTTTCTTCAGACGTGTATAAAATCAATACTTTTTCATTTTACTGGCTATATTGCAGAAAATTCACCTCAATTCAACTTGGATTGAACTACATTGGGTTGTTTTCTCTGATCATAAAGGTCTGTTTTGCGCTCTTGCAAGTATAAATGTAGCGATATACTTGTATACCAATTATCTGTAATGAAAAGTTGACCCTCGTTCAAAACTTTTTTCAAGAGTAAGAGATACGGGTTCCGGTTTATCGAGATTTGCAACTGAAGGATCATTGCCGCAGTAAACATGTAAATTTCAAACAAATCCTTTAAGGGAGCAAAGCTTGTATTTGTTTATGCCATATCTATTAGATCTGTGGATAATATTGGCGAAGTTCCTCTACACAACAATCATGAACTCATCTATTGTAGCCACTATACCGAGTGTATCTGTCTCCTGAAGATCGCTCCCAGTCATATCAATCACAAAAGATATTTGGTACAGACGATTATTGCCTTCCCGCGGTAAGCTATTATTCACAAAATGTTTATTGATTTTATGCAACATGGGATGATACTATAGGCTGCCTAACTTTCAATAATACTCTATTTCGGGATTTTAGGACCTAGTCCTTAAGCAACAAAATGACCAATTTTTTTCATTTCCTCTTTGTTTCTGTTTTTCCATCGATTCATACGATACCCTAGAGGTAGTGTTTGAGACTGCAGTATTTGAGCAAGGTATTTGTTGGTTTCCATAACCATAAGCTCAAGTACGCGATCGTCAATAAATGAACAGCAAATATCCATCGAAGTAGCAGGACCTTGGCAGCCTCCGTTTCCAACTCAGGTTGAAAATTCCGCGACCCTTGTGAAGAAGATGGTGCATCAGTAGATATGGGGGGATATCATTGAAAATTTCTTCATCACTCGATCCTTCCTGAGTCAGGATTAGTAAAAGTAGGGTTCCTAATACTATCATCGCTTTTTTTAGCCATCATAAGCCTCACCATTTTATCCTCTAATTCTATGTTTGATAAATATTTTCGCGCCATTTTCCTAAAATTGGCATTTTTAGATGTTTGTATTCATTTCATGAAATATATCAAATTTACTCACCTATATCGTGAAAAAATAACAATTACACTCTAAAGTATTGATTGGAAACTAATAAAAATACCCAAAGTGCACACACCTCGGCACGCACCGTCGCAAGATTAAACTACGTTTATGATCATATGTGATGAATGGAACAGTAGCGCAATAAAAATGAGTAACCAGAAATAAGAGAATACATAAAATTCGCCATCAATAATAGTTTCCAAAAATGTTGAACATCACTAAAATTTGTTACATGTCAATTTAGCATAAAAACATGTAACAGATAGAGGTCAAATAAAGTCAGATATTACACCTTTAATCCTAGATCTATCACTAGACTACGAGACTACTTACTCGTTTGGATCCTGAATTTTATCGAGCTATTAGAGGAATAGATTGAAAACACGATAGGTATATACGTAACTTGATTTCCTATGTTTGATATCGCTGGCTTAGTACATAATCAATCTCTAAATCGTACCGTATTCTCCTGCTTGCCATCGAGAAAAACATTTAAGTTATAGGCCGTATAGCAATACAGTTGAAAACGTTGAATTAAATCTCTTACCTTGCGAATGATTTCCTTTTCGATGATAATATGCATTAAAAACGGTCTCATGAATGTCAGAAACATTGGTTTTGGGATTTCTCGGTTATTATTCCTGGGTTTGTTTCAATATTTTATAGGGAAAAGTTAAAATTAAATCATGTTTACTTTTGATATTCAAATAATAATAATAAATCGTGTTAGAGGCTCGGTAAGAAAGAATTGTTGGTTGCCTATGGACAAATGTAATACATGGAAGGGATGTTCTTGGAACGTTGCCAGATGTTATATTCGCTATCGGCCGTCGTGCGATTTTGATGTGGTTACGGTTTAAGCCACCAAGGAAATACATAATTAATTGATGTCCTATCGTCAGTTTGATATTAAAAGACTCCTCTTCGCTTGCGCTTTAAAAAAATACGCAGTTAGGATGTTTTGGTAAATGCGTGTATTTCCTAACTTGGCAACGTCGCTCGAATTGCTTCGCAGATGTTTCGGCAAGAAAACCGGCCCTAGCTTAAGGTACGTTTAGGTACGATTTATCGTAAATTTCTGCGTTGAACAGATTTGATGTCAGGAGTTTTAAATGGCCGCCGACGCCGTTCGGAATGATTTGGTTGTTGGTTGTTTGAACATTGTCAATGAGCGAATTATCGTTGGATTTCTATGTCCTACCAGCAATGCATAATATCATACAGCTTTAGGTACGTTTCATTGCATATTGCAGAGGTAAGTAAATTTGGCGACAACCGGCTGGTAGTATTTTGCGTAGGCTACAGGACAGTGTAAAGCGGGCCTGTGGGCCGAGTTTTTGCTAGCTTTTTAACATTGAATTTCACGTTCTAGGTAGTCGATTTTGACTATATTTCGTTCTCTTTCTTCAAAAACCCTCAAAGGAGGTAGTGCGTATGCCTGATAAAAAGTTAAAGAATTTTTAATTCACCCTGAGGGGGACCATACTTATTTCGGGTAAAAAGTGGCACAGATACTAGGTTGCTGTAGTAAATTGCTTGACTGGATTGGATGGATTTTGCCTGAGAGTCAAGATTTTTGGTTGGTGACTTGCCACGTGCAGTGGATTCTGGAACAAAGTACGCCGTTTCCTACCTCGAGGAATGCCTGTAGGAGAGAGAGCGTTGCTGCGAATTCGTCATTACCATCGAAAAACCCTACGTAGCTACGTAAATAAATATACATATCTTACATTTTGTACATACTCATTTATTTTCTGTACAGGGGGATTTATTTTATCAGGGTGCAAGTTACTGCATTATAGTTTTCTAACGGGTCTCAAAGAGGATTGGAATACTGCACAATACTGCTATATAGAGAGTGTTACTTTTGAAAATTTACTAATTCTTGCACGTATATCATGCAATATCGTCAAACAAAAGATAACTTAGGCCTGGAACAGCCATAGCATGACTTTATTTATACTCATTATTTTTACAAGAAGTAATATTCTGGGGAAAACAAGCGTATTGAATAATAGTTTCCGATACCGTTCTCGGTATGATATTGCAGTCGAGCACTCATAGCTTTGTCTTTATAGGCACCTGTATTGTATAGGAGGGTATAATGTTGTATAAAGTTGTATATAATATTTGATAAATTTCTTTTCTTCTTTGAATTTTGGCTTACGAGAACTTGTATAGTCGTACATAAGCTTAGTATATTTAGATTTAATATTATGGACATAAATGGACGAGCTTTGTTCTTGCCTGATGGTCTAAACTCTTAACAGAGCAAACAGTGGTTATATTATTGGTCAATTCTCTTAGTATTTTATGTCTTTCACCGGTAGGGTGATATGATATTGGTTTTATTATGACCTTCGCATTTTGGCAAGACGACTTTCATTATTATTTTTAAATACTCTCACTACTTTTTTTAAATACTCTTTGAGTGGAGGGTATTCTGAAAGAGGAGCTGCCTGAAATTGCAGTAAGAGAATGCTTACTTAGCGCTTGTTCTCTTTCAGGGTTTTTTTCCTGGGAGCCAGTTTTACCGGGAGCCAGTTTTTTTCCTGAGAGCTATCTGTTAAGACGAAGCTATATTTTTGGCTGGAGCTATTTTGTTTGGATTTGTGTATATGGAGCAAGCCATTTTTGTTTGGAGCGAGCTTTGCTTGGAGAGAGTTTAAGTAGCTAACCAAGTAGCTACCAGTCAATACTGTTGGTTATGTTTCATTGGTATCGACTGCAGCCATAGAGGTATGGACATTACCTCAATTGCCACTGAGAGTTTATGGGTCCCAAGGTGCATAGCAGTAGTCCACGTGCAGAAGGCCGTAGGTGATATCGGTGAAGACCAGTAAAGATAAGTTAAGGTTACTGATATTTACAGCTATATTTTCAGCGTGTTATTAGTATTCTTCAGCGAGTATTAGATTGCGTGTTTTGAATTTTCCAGCGTTGTATCATATCGCGTGTTTAATTTTTCTGCGTGGTACTGATATAACTATACTCGGTACTGTTTCGGTGTAAACACAGCTTACCAATGCGAATCTAATTAACTGCTGTATTTACTAGTGTGGTTCTATTAATGCTCATAGTTTTATTTTATATTTTTGTATATATTATATTTCTTATTCTTATAATTTGATTTATATTGTCTTAAATGATCAACATTGTCGTACTGATTTAATGACTATCCATTTATAATAATTTTACATAAAGGTATTTAATGATCTAAATCAGTAAGGTTTACTTATGTACAACTGCGAGTCGTCTACCATGGTAAACGCGCATAAAGTTAGTAGCTACTATTAGACGGATAACTTTTAATTACTAGTATGATGAGACGATAGATGACTTATGTATATTGTGATTATTTATTAATTTGTTGAACTTGGTTTGATCTTTCGTAATCATTTGGTGTTATGTTGTTAATTCCGTTATAGCTAAAACGTGCCTAATAATTGTTCGATCATTCTTTTGCTATTTCACTGCTATTACAATTCAATTTAATTCAAGTTTCTGTCGGTATGTATACGCAACTGTTCTAGTTCTATATTTATGAGCATATAGATTATTATTTGTTTCCAGTTGAGCTCTTTTACCTGTTTTATATTTATATTATTTTGATTATTGGAAGAACTATGACAACACGTTAACGTTAACCTAACGAACGCCAATAAACTTAAACCTGCACGAACGCTACCGTCTTTTATTTGCTCTGAAATACCTCAACCAAACAAGTGTAGTTAATAGTCGTCTAGATTTTAAATCGCCCTTGTGTAGCAGATAGTCGTCGATTTTGGATTGCCCTTATGGATTCTTAAGACCGAGGATCTTCTAGTTTGGGTCTGCGGATTTGGTTATTTCAAACTGGTGGCGCCCTGGTTGAGAGTAAGTAATTGACCCACTCCCACGCAGACGAGCAAGTCGGAGCACACATGTTGCGCTGGCCGCATCCTTAAGGGTAAGTACTAACTGACTCATTATATCTTGCTAAGACATTTAAAAGGGTTTTACGCGCAACAAATTATAGCATATTCCGATATAAAATTTTTAACATGTAGTTCGTTATCTGTAGTCGATATAAATGAAACTGTGATGAAAAATTCTTTATCCAAGCAAAAGTTTTCAGCCAGTTTATTATTGAATCTAAATAAGGGATAAATATACACATCCTAATAACATCTGCAAAGTGCCCCTGAATGTTATAGTTCATCATGAAATTCTATAATTACATTAGTTGAATATATCCTTAATTATTGAATCGTTTTTTCACACGATATGCATTATAAATGAACATAGTGTTTTCCAGAAAATAAATCAACAGAAACCCTTGTAGTTTATTAGTCACTAATTCTATTAATACAGATATAAGGCAGATATTAAATTATAAGAACGAAAAAAATCCTGATTTTTTAAAATATGAAAATGCTAACCAATCGTCCGTTGTTATTACAAACCACACAACTAAACAAAAATTACGCCAGAAAAGTTCAAATATTTAGAAAACCGTGCAAAACTCTTAGCATGCAAATTGGGTCATTAGCGTAAATTGTTGGCAAAAATACCGGGGGATAACCCCTTAGGTACTTCCTTCACTGTTTGTAATGGCGTTTATAATAATAGGGACAATTTATTAACTTGAACTTAATATTTAGTTAGTACAAGCGGCTGCATGGACGTGTTCCGGATAAATACTTATGAGGTTGAATAAAAGTCAAGGTATCACCTTATACTAAATTCAAACTAACACATTGTGAATTTCAAACTTTCCAGAATTATGTGACAATATATATATATATATA
>MU181956.1:365723-378130 GCA_016904865.1 Pissodes strobi
ATCTATGCCATGCAATAAATTTGGTATGTCATATTGCTCTAAATAGCGATATTAACAAAATATTATTCCATCTAGGCGAATCATATTGTAAGTGATTCGTATAAATCGTTTATTATCAGGAACTAAATTACAAATAACAATACCACTTTAACACATCATTTATAACAAGGCAACTCGCATTATAAAAATTCTGGCAGCGAATAAACAACAATTACGACAAGGCACTCTACAACTTAAATAGAACAACAGATTATGTGAAAATAAAATGGTAACCCCAGAAAACTAACATAAGAATAAATATAAATAACATCAGGCTATTTGGTACAGAAGGACTATAAAATAATATATTATTATGCAGCGCCAAAAAATATGAACTGAACACATCCTAATACTTAACACCGAAAAATTGTATCAATTGACCAATACAATACTAGATATCTTGTTTATATGTCAAACATGAGCTTTGGTAATTTTAATAATCCCATAACATGATGTTTATTCCGAGTTCACTTTTAATCATTTTCCTCTTAAATGAATTATTTGATAATTATTTAGTTATTTTAAAAGAAATATTAAGATTATGATTATTTTTATATAAACACAGCAGTAGAAAAACTAATTTTAATATGTCTATTAACTTCAATCTGTAAGTTTGCACTATTTGAATCGGCGAAACTCTACATCGTTGTAGAAAATGAAACTATGTGATTGGTGCGCGAATGCATTTTGGAGAAACCATGTTGATCTGGATAAGAACGAGAAGGAGAAGGTGGGAGATTGTCTTTAATCTTAGTTTCTATCGCGACAGCGAGAGTTGTTTTAAGAAGGTGCCGATCATTTTTCTATCTTTGATTTTTGTTATATATTTTATTTAAATGTATAATATGATGTAGGGGATGAGAATTCTATTAAGTTTACGATTTACGCGTGGGGATACGAATAAATTTCTGTTCAATTAGAGCTGGCTATTTTGCACATTGAAATGCATTCACCTAATCTTAGTGACTTTTATCTTATCTTATCTCATGAATCATTTTAGGAAATTGATGCTTGGGACACCAAATATACAAGCATGCCTAATATGTCATTTACCTAGTATTTTTGCATATACACATGATCTCTTGCATTAAATACCATTCAGCTCTCCAACCTACTTTCATCTTATGGCTTGGCTATGCATATCAGTGCACCTACTCGCATCACGGAGAACTCAGCTACTACAATTGATTATATGTGTTCAAACAGTAATGATGCTCTGTGCAAGGTAATGACTGCAGGGCTTTCTGATCACGAGGCGGTTATTTGTGAATTTACAGCTGCGTCGTGTATACTGCGACCAGAGCGTCGTCGTGGCAGGATTTTTGATTCAACAAGTTTTGAGAGATTTCATCAGGGATGCTTGGATGTGAATTGGCTTGAAATTAAACACTCCCCTGACCCTTTTTCTACTTTCTCCATTGTCACACGTGATGCCTTTGAGAGATCCTTTCTGCTAAGATGGATTAAATCTAAGTGTAACAAAAAACACAAGTCCTGGCTTACAAAAGGCATTAGAATATCTGCTGCAAATTTACGCTCTCTAAACAACCTGAAAAAGTTTTTTAAAAACCCTAATTTCTTGATCTACTGCAAGACCTACAGACAAACATATGGAAGGATAGTTAAAGCCGCAAAAACCGGATACTATCGTGATCGGCTTGCAGGGGCTAAGAACCGGCAGGGAGAGTGCTGGTCGATTGTAAATGAACTGTGTGGAATAGCCAGTCGCCGCGGTTGTGACACTGAGGTTACGCCGGACCAGCTCAATTATTTCTTCTGCAAGATCGCGTCCAACCTTCATGGAGACTTGCCACCTGCTTGTGACCCTCTCCTCTTTTTCCGTGATTTTTCTCTTCGGGATTCATTCTCTTTCTTTCCCACTGATTTAAATGAAGTCAAGGAGGCATTAGGAACTATTAAGAACAAAAGGGCTATAGGGGACGAAGAAATATCTGCGGAGGTACTCCTGCGTCTTCCTGATGTTGCACTAAATGCCCTCGCTTTTGCCATTAACGACTTTTGGAACAGGGGTGAGTTCCCGGTAAGGCTAAGGGAGGCTCTTGTGATTCCCTTGCACAAAGGGGGTAACCTTGACCTGCCCTTAAACTTTCGCCCGGTATCTCTTCTGCCTACGCTTTCTAAAATATTTGAGAAAATCATTAAGAAGAAAATACTGGCTTTTCTCCAACTTCACAATGTAATTACCCCAAACCAATTTGGTTTCCTAAATTCTAAGGGGACCCATGATGCCTTATTTTCCTTTCTGGAATGCATTTATCAGTTTATTAATGCAGGTGGGGCGACGTCAGCGGTGTTCTGTGATCTTTCAAAAGCTTTTGATTGTGTTGATCATGGAATACTGCTGGCTAAACTCGAACGCTATGGATTTAGGGGTGTTGCTCTAAAGTGGCTAACTTCTTACATTGTGAGTCGCAGGCAGTCGGTGGTGCTTTCTGGGGCCAGGTCGTCGTCATTGGATGTGTGAAGTGGGGTTCCGCAAGGATTAGTGCTGGGTCCACTGTTATTTCTTATATATAAATGACCTCTCTTTAGTCAACATTTCGGGGAAATTTACTTTTTTTGCAGATGACATCTCAATCGTATGGCATGACATGGACCCTGATCATCTGAGGGATCTAATGTCTGAAGGCCTGTTGTTGGTTAAGACCTGGTGTGATGCAAGCCTGCTTGCGTTTAATGTAGCTAAGACGAATATTGTTTGCTTTAGTGGTGATGTACGCGGGTTCAGCCGGGAGTTGAAGAGCTGCAAGCAACAGACGTAAATAAGTTTCTGGGAGTTCGGATAGACTCCAGTTTACATTTTGAGCCTAATATCATGGCTTTAGGCCGTAAACTATCATCGGCATGCTTTGCCATAAGAACAACTGGCATGTAACTTGGCCTTTTGGTGGCACGATCGGTC
Organism: Pissodes strobi; assembly: GCA_016904865.1. Classification (NCBI taxonomy): domain Eukaryota; kingdom Metazoa; phylum Arthropoda; class Insecta; order Coleoptera; family Curculionidae; genus Pissodes; species Pissodes strobi. The sequence continues at coordinate 368,686 of MU181956.1, forward strand.
TATTTTGCGCTTTTTGAAAGCCAGCTTCGGTATGGCATTCCCTTTTGGGGTGTTGCCTGCCAAAATTTGCTTAATGTAATTTTCCTTCTTCAGAAGAAGGCAGTTCGCGCTATTGTCGGGGCGGGTCGTGGGGATTCATGCAGACCGCTTTTTGTTTCGCAGGGAATTCTTACACTTTCCTCTCTCTCTTCATCCTGGAAACTGCATCTCTTGCCTATAAACACCCTAGAAATGCCCAGGATTCTGTTCGTCAGCGCAATACTAGGCAGTGCCAAAACCTTCATTTGCCGATTCCTACTAGTTCTCTTGTGAGGGGTTCAATTATCTACCAGGGAAGAAAAATATTTAACCATCTCCCACTCGTGATCAGGAATGCAAAAAACATAAAGCTGTTTAGAGGTGTGCTAAAGTCCCTTCTAGTAGAAAAAGCATATTATAGAGTGGCAGATTTTTTAAATGACCAAATAACGGTCTAGTGTCTAAAACTTGTGTTTCTCCTACTGTTGTTTGTATAACACTTGTGTTTAGTGTGTTTCTCGTATTTGCTTGACCTTTGTTTTAATTTACTTATAACTATATTGTGTTTTTTTAAATATTTTTTATTTTTATTAATACCTACTACCTTAGTTTTATGGCAATATTGTATTTTAGTTAGATATAGTCTGCTTTGTCTACAAAATGTAAATTTTATTTGACATTAAAAAGCACTTCTGACTTTGACTTTGACTTTAACTCTTTAGCCATTGTAGATAATTGGCCGATCCACATTATCTGTAATATCGAATAGCTATTATTGTCTTCGCATATATTTATATTTTCTTGTAGCTTCGGAGTATATCAGTATATGAGGCTTCAGGCTCCGTAAAGGAGGAGAAAGGGCCTTATTGATACAAAAGAGCGACGGTTATTGAATGTTTGTTTTAGTTAAGCCATCCAACTAATAGGGTCAGCAGCCTTTGCCTACAGGATGTACCTAGGTTCTGACCAGGAAAGCAATTTCGAAATGGTAAATTATTGAAGTGTTCAATAAGAGTCGGAGATTTTATGTAACTTCTTTCACTATTACTATATATCGTTTACTTTGTCTGATCCATTTAGAGGTGATCTTAATTGATTTTTGTCAATCTTGCCCGTATTTCATTTAACTCTCCTTCAATATCTAAAGATTGCGGCCTTTTTAATGCATGAGTCTTGCACTAGTAAGACCTTAGGTTTAGTGTTTGTTTTGGTATTTTTGTGCTGATGATCTTCATCCTTATCTCATATTGATTTTAAAATAAGTTGAAGTAACTTTCATTCATTACCTGATTTCTATATAATTATTATCTTCCAAGTTGGTAGATCATTTCTAATTGAGGCTTTATTTTTCATATTATTTACTTTCGAACATAACCGGTAGAAATCAAATTTTGATCAGAAGTTCTGCTCAAATTGGCGGAAGGATATATTAATTGATTTCAAATAGATTAACTTTGCTGCATATTTTATTTCTTTCCAGTGCAATATTCTTTGTGTGTAACAATTCTCACTCAAAAATCTAATTTAAATTAACTTAGGATTCCCGCTAAATCCAGATACCACAGTTGACATTCCCGGTGAATTATGTAAACTACTTTGAACTGCTTTATTTTTATGTTTTGATTCCCTGGCATCACCTTCGATCACATAACTTGAATACCTTCCATTGACTCTATCAAGAAAACAATATTACAAAAATCTCGTACTTAGTAAATTTTATGCAAATGTCATGGAAAACGTCCACTAAAACCACTTAAGGCTAGTTAGTTGCTTGGGTTTCTACTAACCCTATATTTGTATCTATACCTGAAATTCAAGTGAACAGAATCCAGATACTTTTCAACAAAGGTATACATAAGGAAAAATATTAAGTTGCTAAATTTAGAAACAAAACAAAAGTACAAAGGGCAGAAAATAAATAATAAATATAAAGATGACTCACAAAAGCATAGATGTTTTCACGGTTCTAAAGCTAAAAATAATTACTTATAATGGATTAGATATTTGAGACAAGTCGAGAGGATATTAGAGTGGAGATTATGAGTATAGGCAACTGCAAGAACAGATATTTTAGCAAAAGGGATCTCAAGATAGAATATGTCTATCTCCATCAAAGGAAACATTTATAATACAGACTAAGTAGACAGGAAACAAGAAACAATGAAAATTAATTTCAATTAATCAAAAATATTAATAAACTTGCGACCCCTATGGCCAAATAACACAGTAAGTTGCGCTATAAACAGATATAATACTATAATTGAAATAAACTGTAACAATATCGCATTCCGACTTGAATAATAAATAATTGTATTACAAATCAACAGTAATTTGATATATTTGAACAATAAATTGGAACAAATATCCTTAACAAGAGCTATTGTCCGCTTGATTTTCCAACTAACCAAATGTGCCAGTACATGTAGAATGAATTGGCTCGTAAAATTAAAATTAATTCATTGGTTTGGTGTTAAAAAGCTAGGCATCCAAATTTATTACCTTATTTATTTACTGTTTTAGTATGGCTGGTTTGTGCCGATAAAATAATAAATTATTTAATTGTACACAACCTGTCAATATAACTGGTCGTTACATGAAATTGTAAGTTTGCGACGAAGACGTTATGAGCATTATTGGGATTTTCTGAACCATTCCATGAGTAAGTGCATGTTTGTTATGATATATGCTTCTTAATGGTCCTTTTATGTGAAAACAGAACTGTTTGTGTTATAGGTTTGATGATACTGGGCCATTTCTATTACGAAATATTGTTTACATTGACAAAAATAACGTGTTAGTTTTCTCATTTCACTAACTACTGAGGTGATTCATTTATACATTTCCAGAATCGTAATTTTCTTATCGCAACTGGTTGATATCGTACAGGACAAACTTTAGCGTCGGCTTCAGCTTTCAGCAAGATTAGACAACAAATATTTGTTGACTCTTATCTTACATAAGCAGACATATATGCATTTAAAAATAGCTATTTATTTTAGGAATATTTTCTAGTGTTTTTTCATATCATCATATCCCAACTTTCCTTGTAACTTGATGGACATGATTCCTGGAGGTCAAACATGGCCGCCAAAAATTAAAATAGCCCATTTGGTAACAAATTGATAGATGATCATTATTTGCAACATGGAATCAACATTTAAACTTTTATCAGTCTTTTATTGGATTAGGGGATGTAATGATTGGCCTGTTACTGCTGAAGAGGGTTCGAACCTCATAAGACGCCAATTTTCTAATTAAAATATGTATATAATAAATAACATTACTTAGTTATAGCGGGCAATTTAAAAAATTTTAAATATAATAAATAATAATAATAAATAATATAAATAACAAAATGATGATAATTGACCAAAGGCGCACATATTAAATGATATAGATCACGTGGCTAAAAATTGACTAATGACATAACCTAGAAAATAATATAGCCCACTTTGGCCCAGAATGGTAAAGTTTCTAAATATGAGGATGCTCTTAAAATGATTGCTCAAAAAATTGGAAAGGTTCAGTTGGAGATATCTAGGGGTTCTCAGACACATTCGCCATTAATGCAGGCTTGCCTCAGGACGCAATACTGTCACCAACTCTATTGCTATTAATGACCTGCTGACAGAAACCAATATTCCTGTTTACAGTTTTGCAGATGACAATAACCTTGTCTCCTAATTTAGATTAGGAAATTCTTTACCAGCGACTGAGACTTATCACCGCAAACAGGAGCAGATTACAACAACTAACCATGATCTGGAGAATGTTGGAACTGAAACGACAGGAATTTGGTCCAGTTTAATGCAGCAAAAGTCCAAGCAGTCACGTTTACCAAAAAAGCAAATACAGCGGACCCTGACATCATTATTGCAAGATCGACCATTCCTGGGTATCTCGGTAAACAGCTTTATGTCCTGGTATGACCACGTTGCTAACATCGCAAAATGAGCCTCGCAGAAGTGTTTAATGCGCCCTTTCGCAGCAAAAAACTGTATGCATCCCACCAGCTGCTCTTGTCCTACAAAGCGCAAATAAGACCGTGCTTAGTATATTGGTCGCACATCTGAGGTTCCGCACCTAAACACGCCCTAAAGCTACTGGACTCTATTCAGAAGAGAGCTGTACGCCTCGTCGGCGACCCGGAGTTGACCCGGTATCTGGAAAACCGCAGACATGTATCCGAGATCTCCCTGTTTTACAGATATTTTCATAGCATATATTCCCAGGATTTGGCCCGCCTCATCCCGTCCCCAGCAACGCCTGTCAGATAATCACGACAGACGGTAAGTACACACCAGTTCTTCGTACAACTGGAAAAACTTAGAACATGGCTTCACACGGACTTCTTTTTCTGGTGCACTGCAACACTGTAGAACTCACTCAAAGGACATCTGTTTCCGCCAAATTACCACCTACAGCTACTCAAGAATCGTGTGAATCAACATCTTCGCACGCACACCGCTTGTGGAGTGCTATAGGTTCTCCCTTTAGTGTGTGTGCCATAGCCATAACAAAAAAAAAGAGCAAAAATCGAAAATTTTTGCTTGTGTAAACAGATGCGTGAATTTAAGGTGCAAAAAGCTGGACAGAAGGAACAAATGATAAACTTCACGTTTTACATCAAAAATAATGTTGTCCACCGGAACCACTCTAAAGCTACGTTTCCACCGGAGGAACATTGAGCAACTTTTGTGCTTCTGTTGCTTGTTTCCAAAAATGTTCCCCAAAGTTACTGAATGTTGCTCTATGTTTCGGAAACAAATCGCGGTTGTTGCTTCTTGTCGCCAGTTTCCAATTTGAGCGGTAAACTTCAAAGAAAAATCGGCAACACGACGAAATAGACACAAGTCGCTACATGTTGCTGTCGCAGTGGAAACGAATAAGTAACTGGAAACAGAATTTTGTTGCGAAGCCTTTAGTGGTGGTTCTATTTCGGGAATACAAATAATATTTAAGTTTAAGTAATTCGTTTGTGTGGACCAATGACGCTGTAATAGAATTAATTGATAATTATAAACTATACGAGTGTTTGTGGAATGCAAAAGACAAAGAGTATAAATGCAGAAATTCGAAACATGAGGCTTGGACCACGTTGGCCAATAAAATAGGAACAAGTGCACAAGAAGTGAAAAGAAAAAATAAAAATATTGTGGCACAGTTCTATAGAGAACGAAAGAAAAAATGAGAAAAAAATCTGGCGCTGGTGCATATTTTACATCGAAATGGTTTGCTTATGACAGTTTACTTTTTCTAGCAAATAAAAACAAAGTACGCAAGTGCGTTGAAAAAGGAATCAAGACATCTTGTATTTCTATAAATTTAAAACACAAGTTATTTTGTAAATGAAATTATTTTATTTTGAGTAGGGGCGTGGGGGAGTTTTTCACCTTATTTAAGGAGAAAAAGTTAATAAGATGTGTGCGGAAGACTCCTTTTTTAAAATACAGGGTGTTAACCTTTTTAATTTTTTTTTATAAACATCATAAAATACTAGTTTATTATTTTGATAAATTTTCGCAGTGCTATTTGTAGTAATAAGAGGCTTATTTCGCCTTAAGTAGAAAAATTATTAGGTTCAGTAGCGGCTCGAGGCACCTCAATGAATATTATTAACAAAAAAATATACTGAAACGGAGTTTTATCCACAATACCGAAACAGAATTATTGCACTCGACGCGCGTTTCGCTAACCATGTTAACATCATCAGGAGATGATTAATCATCTCCTGATGATGCTAACATGGTTAGCGAAACGCGCGTCGTGTGCAATAATTCTGTTTCGGTATTGTGGATAAAACTCCGTTTTAGTGCATGTTGCCGAAGGTTCCAAACCCCAACATAAAAAAATATACGCCACTGATTTTTTTTTGTAATTGTTATATTTTTAAGGAAAGAATAGCTACAAAATTAAAAATTATTCTGCCATGGGACTAGTCCTGCAGGTGAAAGGAAATATTGGGCAAATTCATCTCTAATTTGTTTGGCTTCCAAGGTTGAATTACGTGCTTTCTTCTGAAGTGATATAAGTACTGTGTTACCAATTATTTCATTTCTCCATAAACCTGGTATAAGGTCGCCTGTATCTTTATCTTCAGAATCAAAAGTTCCTGGTAAAGAATATGATTTTCGAGAACCCAAGCTAGTTCTTAGGAAGTTGTGGATGTAGACACAAGTGGTCACAACTAGTCCAGTTTTGTCAGCATCAAGGAGGATAGGTTTTCTCAGTACCTATTCGAAATCGGCCGATAAAATGCCGAACACATTTTCAGAAATCCGCCTGGCCCTAGATAGGCGGTAATTAAAAATTCTTCGGGGGAACCATTCTCTTGAACGCCAGGATATGATTTCAGCAAGTTTGGTGTTAGCGGAAATACGTCATCGCCTAAAAAAACAAACGGGACGGGGAGATTTCTTTCTGGCAGATCCTCCACTTTAGGTAGATTGAGGGTGTTTCCGATTAACATTTTTTTAAAGCGCAGTCAGAGCAATCTGACTTAATAGCCATTCGATATCAGTGCTGGACATCCGCAAAGAATTTTGGACACTTCCATTAGATATTCTTCCTGAACATATATCATATTTCTTTGGCATTTAGCAGGTGTGTACCACTATATTGATTTCGTTCTCGAAGACTTGGCTTTACCCAATATTTGTGCACTCTTTTCTTTTTTGATGATAAGACAATATACGCCGCCGCCGCCGCTAACATAATTTCTTCGTCATCCATATTACCAGAGACCAGAGCACACACCACACACTAAATTTACAAACAGTAATTCCAACTTCCAACCCGTAGCGTTGATGTTCATAATGAAAATGTTGGCAAATTAGGCGAATTACATCTCGCAATTTGGGACAACGTTAATTACATAATTTTTCACAAAATATAAATTGAGTGAAAATTTAGACTTTATTAATTCCCCAGAGCAATGTATCCTCTACCCGGAGCCCGGAAAAAGGTTAGACAACCCGGAGACTCCAGATCAAAAATATCTAGTTTGTTGGTATCCCTGAGTAGTATCACCATCTTCAATATTAACACGACATTCAGAAGCACTCTGCATTATCATTCGCATCTACCTGAGCTTTCACGCATGAGTACAGCTAATTCACATATTTTTTAAAGTTGTTTTTGGGCATTGCCCTTGTTTAGTTTGGGTTACTTTTGTTTGGTTGCGCTCCAGGAGCGAGCGAAGCGAATGCGTGAAATATTAGAACGACAATTCCGGGCTGCTACCAAATTCGCAGATCCGAAGATCGAAAATTTGCAGTAGGTAGACACGAGTTCTATTATTCAATAGTGATGACAAATGCATCCTTACAGCAGCGGCGTGCAAAATTTACAAGTGGCATAATCGTATTTTCCACGCTCATTACGTAAGTTTTTCTCTCGACCGTTCTTGCTTCCAACTAAAAAAGATCCTATGCAAACCATGCCTCCAATCCAAGAGATGTGTATGTTTATATGTTGCGTATGTACAGGGTGGCCAACTAAGAATGCGAGGTACTGTATCTGGGAAACTATCCGTCGTAGAGACTTGCGGCAAAAAATGTATTTACTAAAACGGGCAAGAGAAAAACCTGGAAAATATTTTCAAGTTTCTAAAATGACCACTAGGGGGCGTAACTGCAATCTTGAATCTAAAAAAGTGATGTTTCTGTGAATTCCGCTATATTAGCCTAATAAAAAAATTCCACATATTTGAAGTTGAGGATAATGTAAAACTTTTTTTGTTTAATGCTTTTTGCTGTATCTCTAAAAATAAAGTAGTGGGGGGTATTCAAAGTTTTTTTTTAAATAACACCCTGTATCTGCGAAACGGCTAAGCCGATTTTAACAAACTTGGGTTAGTTCAAAGGAGCAATTCTTGGGCTGCAAATGTTGTATTATTTAAAGTTTCGTTAGTTTCACATGTCGCCGCTAGAGGGCTATTTTCGACATTCCAACAGAAATGGTTAATTTTCTCAAAAAAATTAAATGCATTGATATGATTTTTTCCCATGAAAAGGTAGCTAAATAATGGCTAAACAAGCTCGCAAAAACCGCATCTCGATACCTTGTTCTTAACCCAAAATATAGGCAAAAAAATTTATTTTTTTTTACTATATTTATCTCGAATTTTCTCTTTTATAAAAGTTATGGCCCTGAAAAGGACCGATTTAAAAAAGGAAGGTTCTTGGTGCCCCCGCAAATGCTCGAAATGCTGATCATCACGCTCTATGCATTGCTGAAGTCTCTCATGGGTAGACAATTAATAAAAGCAGGCCATGGAAAGAAAACAAATGAAAATATAAATAATTCTTCCTCAAATTGTGAATAGTTGTCCATAGTTTCGCTTTATTTTGAGCAATTTTTGTGTTTACAAAATGCGTTTCACGAATGATGAAGCTGTTGATATGCTTGCGGTTTATTTTGAATGTCTTCAAAATGCCGCAGTAGCTAAAAGAGTTTACGCGGCCCGTTATCCAAATCGACGTCCTTGCGATGTGAGAGTTTTTCCCCGAATAGTGGCGAGCTTACGAGCCAATGGTAGTTTTCGGCCTGCGTTTCAACGGCAAAAAATTGGAAGAACACAAAAAATATCAAATACGTACTGGGGTATATTGAAGGAAATCCTCATGCTAGCACAAGAGCGTTATCGCTTGAGTTGAGCATAGCACGAACAACGGTTCAAAATATCTTGAAGGACCATAGGTAAGTTCTAATGGCTATCACAATATAGGTATTTGTTGAAACTTTTTTTTTAATTACTTTTAGAATGCATCCATATTATGTAGTTCTACATCAGGCTTTGAATGAGGAAGATTTTGACCGCAGGTTGGACTATTGCCATTGGATGTTAGGTATGATACGCGAAAATAGAGAATTTTTATTTCAAATTCTTTGGACCGATGAAGCCACTTTTAATAGTGATGGGAGAGTCAATCTGCACAAGTAGGGTGTAAGCGCGGGTTTTGGCTCAAATTAGGGATACTATTTAGGGATACTATATCATTATCCCCCTACCTAACTTCATACCGCTAGTCCCCCCACCTAACCTCACATTACAAGTCCCCCTACCTATTTTCAAACCAAATATCCCCCTACCTAACTTCACATCAATATCCTCCCACCTAATTTCAATTTGTAAATTCCTCCCACCACTCCTCATTTTTTAAATAGGAACGCTACAACTTTCAATCATTCATTCTGTCAATACCCGTCGATCTGGGATGAAAGGAACTGTGAACCATTAGAACACATTGTTGTGCTACGCCATCCTCAGATATTTTGCGAATCATATAAACCATTAGAATACGTGTTAAGTAATCCAGTTGTTCAAGAGTGCAAACAAGAAATTTCGAGAAAGAAAACTAATTCAAAAATTAGAAGCTAAACAACAAAATCAACCATCTCACCTATTGACAACAAAACATCAACG
>MU181956.1:385761-462207 GCA_016904865.1 Pissodes strobi
TTTTTTTTTAAATAATTTATGGATCCTAACGGATGTAGCCGGCGATTTTCGTTGATGTTTTGTTGTCAATAGGTGAGATGGTTGATTTTGTTGTTTAGCTTCTAATTTTTGAAATAGTTTTCTTTCTCGAAATTTCTTGTTTGCACTCTTGAACAACTGGATTACTTAACACGTATTCTAATGGTTTATATGATTCGCAAAATATCTGAGGATGGCGTAGCACAACAATGTGTTCTAATGGTTCACAGTTCCTTTCATCCCAGATCGACGGGTATTGACAGAATGAATGATTGAAAAATGTAGCGTTCCTATTTAAAAAATGAGGAGTGGTGGGAGGAATTTACAAATTGAAATTAGGTGGGAGGATATTGATGTGAAGTTAGGTAGGGGGATATTTGGTTTGAAAATAGGTAGGGGGACTTGTAATGTGAGGTTAGGTGGGGGGACTAGCGGTATGAAGTTAGGTAGGGGGATAATGATATAGTATCCCTAAATAGTATCCCTAATTTGAGCCAAAACCCGCGCTTACACCCTACTTGCACAATATGCACTATTGGTCTGCAGAAAATCCGCATGGGATGCGTGAAGTTCAGCACAATGGACGTTGGAGTTTAAATGTGTGGTGTGGCGTACTGGAAGGCAAAATTATTGGGCCATATTTTTTCGAACAACCCCTAAATAGCAATGTCTTTCTTGAATTTTTGGCCAATCAATTACCGTTGTTGTTGGAAGATGTGCCTCTAGAAACGAGGCAAAACTTGTTTTTGCAGTTGGATGGTTGCAAAGCACATTTTGCTATTAATGTGCGAGAGAATATCGATGCAGTATTTCAACAGCGGTGGATTGGAAGAGGAAGTCTGTTTCCATGGCCTCCGCGATCACCAGACTTAACTTGTCTGGATTTTTATTTATGGGGGCGGTTAAAGGACATCGTGTTCCAGACTCAACCGACGACCAGAGAAGATTTGAAAAACCGGATTCGTACTGCAATACGAACCATACCGAGAGCCGAAATGGAAACTGCAGTTTTGTCTACCCATGAGAGGCTTCAGCAATGCATAGAGCGTGATGGTCAGCATTTCGAGCATTTGCGGGGGCACTAAGAACATTCCTTTTTTAAATCGGTACTTTTCAGGACCACAACTTTTGTAAAAGAGAAAATTCGAGATAAATATAGTAAAAAAAAAATTAAGGGATTTTCGTATGTAATAAATTTGTTTGCCTATATTTTGGGTTAGGAACAAGATATCGAGATGCGGTTTTCCCGAGCTTCTTTAGCCACTATTTAGCTACTTTTTCATGGGAAAAAATCATATCAATGCATTTAATTTTTTTGAGAAAATTAACCATTTCTGTCGGATTGTCGAAAATAGCCCTCCAGCGGTGACATGTGAAACTAACGAAACTTTAAATATTACGACATTTGTAGCCCAAGAATAGCTCCTTTGAACTAACCCAAGTTTGTTAAAATCGGCTTAGCCGTTTCGCAGATACAGGGTGTTATTTAAAAAAAAAACTTTATTTTTAGAGATACAGCAAAAAGCATTAAACAAAAAAGCTTTACATTATCCTCAACTTCAAATATGTGGAATTTTTTTATTAGGTTAATATAGCGGAATTCACAGAAACATCACTTTCTTAGATTCAAGATTGCAGTTACGTCCCCTAGTGGTCATTTTAGAAACTTAATATTTTTCAAGATTTTCTCTTGACCATTTCAGTAATTACATTTTTTGCCGCAAGTCTCTACGATGGATAGTTTCCCAGATACAGTACCTCGCATTTTTAGTTGGACACCCTGTACTATTCTGTATGTAATATTGTGAACTACTAAAATTCATAAACTACTACGTAAATATCACCCCTTTCTAAGTTTGATCTTGGAAAATATTATATAAACATTCAAGACAAATTATAAGCAATGCGAACGGTCAACACAAGCGATAATAAAATCTTGATGCCTTTTTGTCACATATTAGATTTGTTTACGTAATGCAAAAAGCTAGGTAGAGAAATAAGAAAAATTTAGTATGTTTATTGTGAACTACTAAAATACGTTAACTACTAAGTTAATATTACTTTGTCCTAAGTTTAAACTTAAACTTGACAAACATGAACGGTGAGTTTAAAACAGTCTCAAAATCTCATTTTATATTTTTAATATATATATTTAATATATTTTTAATATATTTAAAAAAATTAATTGCTTTTACGCCCGACGGCGAAGGGACGGCGTTAAGTAAATTGTTTTTATTTTGATTTGTATTATTTATTTCTGTGTAGTAGAAAAAATATTGTATATAAATCATACGTAAATAACGTTTTTCTACTCATGTGATTGTCACACTTGCTCGCGGAACGTGCGACTAAATTTTACATTGGTGAAAAAAGGTAATTTTACGCACCTCTTGCATAAATAATAATTTCTTTTACCGTGCGCAAAGTACTAACTTCACCCACGCTTCACAGTGCGTAAAGTGAACTTTTATGCAATAGTGCGTAATCTGTTTTACCAATATGTGGTCAGAAATTATTTTAGAACGGATAGTTTCAATTAGTCTTATTTCATATTTTTAACATATTTTATGATTTTCACGAACAAGTGTGTGAAGTAAATTGCTTTGGTTTTGGTTTATAATATTTATCAGATAATTTATTAAATAATGGAACTCTAAAATGAAATGTACAAAATTATTATATTTTTAATAAATTACAATGTTAAAATGTATTTCAAAAGTTCTAGGTCTGAGAACATACTAAAAGTGTTTTTTTTTACTTGTAGACCATTATAGAAAAATTAGTTTTTCTAACTTTTTTCACGTTCCTGTGTTCACGTTCTAATTTTGATTCAAGTGTGCAAAAACATCTACAAAAAAAACACCTACTTTTATTAATTTTTTATTTCCAACTTACATGTTTGCAATACAGGTTCTTCGGATATCCGAAAAGTACTTATTTGGATGACGAGGAGACAAACGATCTCCAGTTGTTAAAAAACAGCTTGAATTTTAAAAAAAAGAATAACTTTTGCGTGGCAGAATACAACGGATTATACCCAAAACACGCAATTTCGGTCTACGCCATTAGCGTAATAACTAAAATAATATTTCACCAAAGTATGTATATCATACTAGCGCGAAATGCCGTTAACGTCTTGAGAGAAAACGTGGCCTCGTAATGATGTAATTTATTCTATGCCGGCGGCAGAGATTTGGTTAGACGTAAAGCCTAAATGCTTCAAAATTATGCTAAGTGCCGTTATGAAATTACTAAGTTGGGTTATCCCAGCATTTTAACCACAGCAGATTAGCATAACTATAAGGCATCATATGTTGTCTGTGCCGGGGCGATAGCAAAATCGAATTACTTGTTAAGGAATTTATTGGGCGGGATATTACCAAGGCTACTTTCCTGGATGAGCTTATGCTTCCAATGAATTTCAAGTTCATGGCAGAATACTGCTCGCTCCCAGTTACACGAACAGATCAGTCTCACACTATTGTATCTTAGCTTGCAAGTGCTTAGTATTTAATTAACTCTCATAACTCATCATTTTCCATGTCCAACTACTACTTTTAAATTTGATTAAAACTGTCTCTTTTTCGTTTGTGTCCTTTGGTGCATCTCCACTTATCTCAGGAAATTGTATGCCTTCCAGTTCAACCATTTTGCCATTTTGCCAGTTTTTCGTATCGCGCTTCAAACTTTAAAACAATCTCATCTATTTGATTTAGTTTGCTATATATTTCCTTATGATTGCGTTAATGTATTTCTTAAAGTAGTTGAGGTGTGTCCAGTTTTAGAGTGTCCTCTATTTTTTCAGCCGGTTCATATTAATCTTATGGCATAATGGTAGGACCACATTTCTTCTCTGTTATCTCCTAGAGTTTAATCGATATTATTCATTTCGTTAATATTCTATATTAGACAGCAATAGCTTGATTCTGAGCTTTCCCAAATATTATTTTACTTCGTTGTGATTATATTTTGGATTTTTTATTGGCATCAAAGCCTGAGCTAATTATTTTACCACCTCATGCTGTCTATTTTATTCAGCCTAAAGGTTAGCTGGATCATTATAATATTAATATCTCATAAGTGTCGAAAGTAAGCCAAGCTCGACAACCCTCTCGAAAATATTTTAACCACCATTGTGCTTTGAAAGCCGACTGATATACTGTTTGCATCTAGGGATCAACTGACGCTTCGAAGCAACGTAATATTTAATGCGTACGGCATATTTTGGCAAGAATTAGAGCCGAAATTCTTGTAATTTATGCTAATTGACGCTATGGAATTACCAAGTGATGTTATCTGAGTATTTAAACCTCAATAGATTAGCATAATTTGATGTAGTGCGTTCCCTGCTCATTGCCGATAACACAACTAAATTGGTAGACGAGGAATATGGAATCTGACTAAATTTGTCAACCCGTGGGAGTAGTCACAATTAAATTGTAATTACAGCTCAGATTTAATCTTACTTGAATGACACTTGTGGCATCTAAGGGATGCCTATTAATAAACAAGATACCATTGGGCGGATTTATGGGTTCGGTAAGAGATGAGAGATGAGAGAGGCAATGCGGCAATACTAACCCAAGAAACATCTTTAGACTTTTTTCATGCGTTTCAAACAGGTTGTTGCAGCCAATATTTAAATGACTTTTTTACGATTTTCGTAATAGTACGCGATAAAGTACTTTTCGGTACGATTTTTAATTAATTGCTGCTAATTAGTTTTGTAGACTGCACATTATTTCTGACATTATATAACAATTATTTGTAAATATTTCAACTTTGTTCCTTCGTTTTCATAACGACAAGTGCTGGTTATCCAGTGTGACAATTTGCAAATAGTTTTGAGGTATTCCAAAATATACAGTGTGTCCGTAAAGTAACGGATAAATTTTAAATGCAAAAAGCGCTGAGAAACGTTAATTAGTATTTTTGATTGCGCATTTTGCGACATAAAATGTAAATACTTAATATACAGAGTGTACCAAAGAAGCATGACAGCAAAAAAAATAATTTTAATCGAATATCATGTCTATTATTACATATTTGGATTATGCCAAGAATTCTAAACATATTTCATAAACAATGTTCCATACCTAACTCCAACTGTTTTTTTAAATATTGGAAATCGACCATTTACCACGTTTGACAGCCTGTAAATCTATACGGCTGAAGAGAGACCAAAATGGTTTGCACTCTCCCATCTTGGTTTTTATACCGTTTGACACTAACTTTATATTTAACCAGAGGTTAAGAAGATCCGGTTAAATTTAACCTCTGGGTAAATCTAAAGTTAGTATCAAACGATAGCTTATAAAAGAATAGGATGCAAATTACAAACTAGTTTGCTCTGTCTTTAGCCGTTTAGATTTTATTGGCTGTCAAACTTGGCAAATTGTTGATTTTCAATTTTTCAGACAGGTATAGGATATTATACATGAAGTATGTCTAGAATTCTTCGCACATTCCAAATATGACATAATTCCATTAGAAACAACAATTTTTTTGCTACCATGTGTAACAGTTCGATTTTGCCAATTTTAAAATTTGATTTATATGCCGCATTTAGGGAAAAAATGATGCTGTATTTTGCACGCATCGATTTATTAATTCTAAATTTATTAATTTGATTTGCTTCGAAATGCTGTTTTCCTAATATGAATTAACTATATTTTAGGTATAGATTAGCTATATATTCGTATTAGCTTTTAGAATGCGTTGTGACCATCTATTTTAGTTGATAAGCGATGTATGTACCCTATTATTAAGATAACTTGGCTTGATTTGCATTATATTATCGTTAACAGCCAGCGAGTCGATTTATATTTCTAAAGAATTCTGTTAGCCTGCGAAAAACGCTGCGTTTGACTTGTTGATCCGTATTTTGGTAGTAGTTTTTGTGACCTTCGTCACGGAATAATAGAGATGGGCTATCTATCGCGCGTTTGTCATTCTTCATTTAGATTTTTGAAGGTTTATCATTCCTGTTAGAGCATTTCCTAGCATTTCTGGAAGAATGTAATTTTAGCTCACTATTCGTGGCTTCCGCCGTCATTTATCATCATAATAAGCGAGAATTAAGGCGTTTATTTTCTTAGAATTATTCCTTGTATCGAATCACTCGTCATGTTTTCAGCCCATTACTACTTGTGGCGCAGGATTTAATCTCGAAGGTGAATGGACGAATGGAGGGGACGGTCCTTTGCTAGTTTGACCGGAACGTAAGACGAACGCTTGTCAGGGGGGCTAGAAACTCCACGTTATAAGTATTGTGATATAATACAATACTTTTGATAAGGGATTTATCGTGTCGTTTCTGTTTGTGTTTTAACACGACCGATTTTTCGGGCTCTACAAGCTGTACTAGGTAAGCATTTTCTCTGGATTCCTTTTTCTGTGGCCTATGAAGCACGTGACCGACATGTTGCTAATTTTTTTTTTGTGTCCATTATTTATAGCGGCTTCCACGTTCGTCCCATAAGACCGAGACCGTCGAATCTCTCCTAATTCAACCTCAAGTCCGAGTTTGAGGTAAATATCGCTACGGTTTTGCTTAAATTAATGAAATTGATTGCTTATCTTTTTTTTGTGCACATAACGCCATTTGCTTTTCCCATATGTTACCTTATCTACTCCATTTTATCTGATCTGAATTTTTATTTTAATGCAACTTTAATTTTGATCATATATGGGGAAGTTTATATATTCTTTTAGGGGTGATTCATGCCTATCTTTTTATATTCAAGTTGCCTGAACCTTAATATCTCTTTTATTTGCTTTATTGCACTGCAAGTCCATGGGTTTTTTGTCTGGGAAAATTTGTTTTATAAAGAAGATGTATTTATGCAAAGAGGGAGGGGGTCTATGATTTTTATTAAAGTAAGGGGGCTTCATTTAATGCGTACTGGATTATTTCAGGGTTTTTCTGGTGGGCCTGAAATTCAATTGCAGAACTACCACTTTTTCTGGTGGGCCAGAAGCAGGTCCACAACCTTTTCTCTGGAAGGCCAGAAGCGTCAGTGAAGGACCTTAACTTGTGGTTCCCGCACTAGAGGCCATCGACAGAGTTCGACGACGGGATTTGGGTATAAGTTTGGTATCTCATTGTTTCTTATGTTTACTCTTCGTTTGGTTTTATTCATATAAATCAAACATTGAATTAAGGTAGCTCATTGATTTTGAATTAGTTTAATTTACATTTACATTTATTTACTGGTTTATCGGACCAGTTTATCTGATTGCTTTGAGTTGTTTTCTCATTTTAATAAAGTCAAGCGCTGGCTGGATAATTTCATTCTTTTCATTCATTAGTCGGCAGATATAACCGCTCTGAATTTTATCTTTTTATCATATGAATCAAGCTAACCATTGTTTTAATCTAATCTGGTGCTTTTATTAGCTTCTCAAGTTTTTTTGATCTAATCATTGTGTTGCGGTACATTATCACCATCGGTGCAGCTATTAGCGCACGCATACCTAGCTGTAAGAAGCTTAGTCTACGTCAAGTGATCACTTTGATAAGTAGCGTTTAGTGCATTTAGTGATAAGGCATATAGAACCGAGGTTTTCCATCTGAATTGGTCTCTGTACGTACAATCTTCATATTGTACTCTGTTTATTTTATTAAATAATTTAAGTCATTTAACATTCTTTTGTCTACTCAACCACATTTTAATATAACCTTTTTCTCCAGATAGATTGTTGCTGTGTTTGCAAAAAAAGGATTTAGTAGCAAATATAGTGTTCATTAAATTTTAGATTGTGTTTTCTTGATAGAAGTTATAATTACGCCATTGTTTTCGTTTTTTTTTTTTGATAGTTCGAAATTAGGAACTGAGAACCGGTTAATTTTATGAGCGAATCTAGCCACTCGGTACAACACCAGCCGAGCTTTTTCCGTTTAGCTGGCTAGAACGGGTGGCGCTCAAACGACCCCACGACAGGGGCCGGGCTTTGTAACGCGACTCTCCGGGGCTAGGTTCATATATTTTTTTAAAATTAATTGGGGAAAACAATCTTTGGGTTTAATCAGAAAAATGTGTTGCGCATGCTTTTTGGGGACACTCTATGTACTTACATTTTATGCCGCGGAATCAAAAATTCTAATTGACGTGTCTGAGCGTTTTTTGCAAAAAAGCATTGGTTAATTTTTATCGAATTTTTCCGTTACTTTACAAACACTACATATTAGAGGCAATGCAGCAATTAATGAATTAGTTCCTCATAAGATGCTATGATAAAGAGTTGAAGGCATTTGACGAATAGTGTAAGAAAAATAATAGCTCTTTCTTAGAAGAAGTATTTGTGGGTTATTTTCACGATCTTGTGAACAATTTCTGTCCATCAGCTTTATGGTTAAAATATTAGACGACAAAATTGTGCCTTGAGATAAAAAAGAACATCGTTATTGAAGAGATTGAACGAAGGCTTCCTGCCAAAGAAATCAAAAGTTTTAGAAAAAGCAGAAATAGAACGATTTCTGTTGGAAGCCCCAGAAAATAAATATTTTGTAATGAAAGTAGTCAGAGTTTTCGGAATTGCCAGTGCATTTCACCGCGAAGAATTATTGAATATAATGATGTATAGTATTAAAGACAAAGAGAATGTTCTTGTTATCACCATACCAAACACAAAAACATATCAAGAACATGTGTGATGAACCATGAACAAAAAACAAGATATATATACCGGCATATCAGATATATGCCGTTTTGCGACTTAAAAATACCCATCAATGTTGATTTTTTTTATAGTGTATAAGTGTCGAAAACGCCTAGGTATCCACAGATATTTGGGCCTCTCAAACCACAAATATCATTCGCCAATTCAGGGTCCAGTGTAACAAACATATAACATGTAACGGTCGCGACAGCTGGAAATCCACAGTTCTAGCTGAGACATATATTAAAAATTATCTAGAGATCAAGAAAAAAAGAAGCACGCGAGATCTCAGCAAATCAAAAGCTGCAACTCGCCACAATTATTTTACACCCACAATAGGATCGCGTGCGATTACCGCCATCAGAGGCTCATGAGAACGTTATACATAACAGAATTGAAGAAAGGCATCAAGCGGCTCTGAATTTACCAATTGCATGAAACTGCCCGTTTAGTTTAAATAATTTTCGTTGATATTTAAAAAAATAAATATAATTGTTAACATTTTATTAAATAAATAGAATTTTCGCTTACCAACTTGTATGCCTGAATAATATATTTATGCTCGTAGAGAAGGCGTTGCACTTAATATATGCGGACAGTGGTTCGTCTGCTCTTGACGGCATGACGCACGACTAACTGCCATCGCGTGCGGAAAAGTATCGCTTTCTACACTTGTTAGGTAATTGACTATTTAAAAACATTTTTGCTGCTTCAGTGCTATTAGAATATCTGTAAAGTACTCATAAAAGTCGAGAACATCTAGCTGAAGTCTTTTCATAAAGCTTCCCTAACGCTTCATGTGTGCTATAAAGATTATGGCAAAATGCAAATAAAGCCCCATAAAGCCTATTTTTGCAACAATAAGACTCATTTTAAACAAAAAAAGTTTTAATGTCGCATTTAGCTATATTTACCACAACAGCGAGGTACTGTCTCTCATTTAAATTTTTCTATACTAGATGTGAACTGAATTTTCAGCCGATAGTATACCTATGATTCATTTGTTGTCTACTCATCTAAATACGAACTACTCTAAAAAACAATAATTTTTTGTGAAGTTTTCCTGTTCAAATAAATTTGTATATTTCATGGCTTGAAATAGCCTTATTTTTTATTTTTTACTATTTGTTGCCACTTCTAGAGTCAATTTCCAATAATACCGACCATTTTCTTTATAGATTACTCCTTTGACAGACGAACGTGGCATCACGGCGACTACAGCCAAGCAAAAAGCAAACATGCTCGCCAAATTGTCTTCATCGCACACTACCTTGGACGTCCCCCAAGGCAACGCAAGCAAGCAATTAATCAAGAGCTGGAGAAAGTTCAAGCTTGGGGCGACATAAATTTGGTCCAGTTCAATGCAGCAAAGACCCAAGCAGCCACGTTAACCAAGATGGCCAATACGGCGGGCCCTAACATCATTTTGGCATCCTCCTCGTCAATCGGACTACTGAATGTCTCGGTCAATAGCAATATGTCCTGGCATGACCACGTCGCTAACATCGCAAAATCAGCCTCACAGAAGCTTGGTGCGCTACTTCGCAACAAAAACTGTATACACCGCAGCAGTTACTCTTGCTCTACAAAGCGCAAATAAGACCGTGCTTAGAATAATGCTCACACGTCTGGGGTACCGCATCAAAGCACAAACTAAAGCTGCTGGATTCCATTCAGAAGAGAGCTGTGCGTCTCATCGGCGACCCGGAGTTGACCAGGAATCTGGATAGTCTGAAACACCGCAGACATGTGGCCGAGATGTCCCTCTTTTACAGATACTTTCACGCCAGATGTTTGCAGTATCTGGCCCACCTGGCCCTGGCAACGTGTGTCAGACAGTCACGGCAGATGGTAACAGAGCACCAGTTCGTCGTACCTTTGGAAAAACCTATAATATCGCTATACACGAACTCCTTTGTCTGGCGCACTGCATCACTATGGAACTCACTTTTTAATATTATTGACGCAACCGTATTATCAGCCTAGAGACCAGCCAGCATGCTGGCCGGCCGCCATTGCAATTCAGGAAATTATGTAGTGAACAATGTTGTTATCTTCACGATGCTTTATTAGCGACTAATATACCTGTGGGAGAACTGTCCACAAAGTGGGCGTTAGTTTTTGATAGGGTTAATTTGGGTTGGGTTTAGAGGAGGACTAATTTACCAGTATTGAACGTGATAATTAAGATACTAGAGTCTATTTTATATGTATTAAAATACTGGGTATTATTCCGCATCTATAAGATATTGTCCATTTAACTAATGCTAACAAAAACAGCAGTACCCCTTTTCCATAGCAACTCTTGGAGTGTTTCTATTAGATATATTTAATTGACAATTTAAAAAGTGCCAGTGCTTCGTTTTTTAAATTACTAATAGTCAAGGTAGAATATCTAATAAGAGGTGAAAAACACCATTGAAAAGGAGGATAGCCACATGTTAGTTTAATAAACGACATTTAAAATGCAACCAGCTTGCACAAGAATGAGACCCAATATCCTTAATAAATTCATAACCTTTCAAAACCTACAACTTTCTGCTAATCAATGAAACAATAACAATTACTTTATTTAAAATTGCGTAATCAATAACATGAAATAAAGATTCAATAGCAATTATATGTCATTAATTACGAGGAATTAATAATGCAATATTAGCCATATTTAATTCAACAATGTAAAACGTAATACTGTTTTAGGCAAAAGAATATTTTACCCTATAAAAAAGACTTGTATTGTTCAATTGGTTTTAAAATAATAATTGATGTGTCCAGTGAAACATTTAGCAATCCAATGAAATTATATATTTGACATAATAATATATCAATATAATTTTCCAAACATAAGCATTCCTTTTTATCAATTATCTCTATATAGCGAATCATTAAATTGGTTGGTGTGTTTTTGAGTCTTTTTTCCTGTCGAGCAAATCAACATGCGTGGTCATAACCCAGACATAATTTTTTATTCATCGCGTTTTGTAGTATAGCAAAGCCAAAAATTCCTTAAAAAACTCATTTTAATTCCCAGCAGAACATCAATCTAAATTTAAAATTGGAAGCAGAATATTATTTCCATCGAATCAGCATTTTCTTCTGTCTTTAATATTCCTGAGTAAATTTGTATTAATTACCATAACTTATTTAGCAATACCAAGTTAGCAAATGCTTGCAAATTTGCTTCATTAATATGAGGTAATCTCAAAAACTCCTTAACCACTTTGTCTTTCAGACGATATTACGTGGGAAATAGATACCTACTTTCTCACTTTCATTGTTCTTGATTTGATTAATATTTATATTTTACTTTGTAATATTGAGACAATTAATAACGCGGGGGAAAATTTACTTTTGGAACTAATTTGAGGGCGATGCTAATTAACTGTGCCCAGTTTAAATTTACAAGTAATTTTTTATCTAAATAAGCTTTTAACCCTCTTCGCGTAACGCGGTTAGGCGAGCTAGGTCCCGCGGACCTTAAGCTTAATATTTACATCGTTTGTCACTCTGTTCTATAAACTTTTAAATTTGTATCTTTCAAAGCCCATTCGAAAAAAGCTCAGCCTCTTATTTTGCTAATAATCAGATATAATAATAATTCAGTATGTGAAAAATGTTACCAAGGCCTAATTCTTATGGATAGTGAAGTGTTGTAAGTAGCATACAGTTTATCTACAACATCCCCATCTGATTTTGTTTCGTTATAGAAATGCTTTATTTTTGGTTTCTTCTATTTGTATGATAACTTGATAGCAATAAGACCGTGTAACTTTTTTTGCACATATGACAACACCAGTATGCGAAGAGCCTGTCGTATTAGTTTCGCTTTTTCGGCAAGATAGAGGAGGTATTTTTTGAAGGTGCCTACGTAATACGAGCTCCTTGATGAGTTCCAAGCTTAGTACGATACTGTCTGCAGAAATACTTTGCCCAAAAAAGTCCTTCTAGCTACTTGGTAACGGTAAGAATAAATGTTCATATTGAATGTCAAAAAGATTAAGCATTACTGAAAAAAAATACTTAATCCGTATTTACTCGGTTCTTGAAGGACTTGCACAACGCGGTTTGTCCAAAATTGTAATTTTTCAAGAATCATAAAAAACTGGTACCTGGAAAAAACGTTACCAAGTTGCGATTTGTACTAAAAATTCAAGAAAAAATGGCCTGGGTATTTACTAGAAATGCAGACAGAGAAAGACGAAAATTGCTTTCTTATTTACAATAAAAAAGCTAAACAAAATGCTGTTTGCCTGGCAGTTCTAATATCTGCTCTGTTCATGTCTAAGAGCTCTTCTGCACTTTTCGCAGAGATTGTGAAAATCCTTTTCGCCTGTTTTACTCCTGGAGTATTTCTCCAGTAGAATGACAGTTGGTTTTCCCCATTTGCTTAGTTCTTCGGTGATGTGGCTCTTCATAAGGCCACAGTAGAGCTCTGGATCATAATATGGTACTCCAGCTCCTTCTTTCGCGAGGCAGTCCGCTTTTTCGTTGTCCTCTATGCCTCTATGGCCAGGAACTCACATTAAAGTTACCTGGTTGGGCGTTGCTAATTGTTTTATGGTTACATGGCTTACATACCCATACTAGCTTTGACACGCACATGAAAGCTTTTAGAGATTTTAGACCCGCATGGCTGTCTGAAAATATGTAGATGTGCTTTCTGTGAAATGGTTGTGTGAGGCACTCTTCTGCATATATATTTATGGCAAGCACTTCCGCTTGGAAGATGGTTATATATTTGCCTAGCGGTTTGCTCATTCTTGTCCCTATCGCTAGTTTTAAACCATCTGTGTACCACAGCGATGCGTTATCGGTCTGAGGTAGTTTTTGCTCTCCCATGATTGGCGGTAATCAATAACCACTGCGAATGGGACATCTAGGTCCAACATGACTGTAATTTTATCACTTGGTTTGCTAGCATTTTCCAGTTTTATTTCTTCAAAGGTGCGCAGGTGAGATCTGACTCCAGGCTTGAATTTGCCTATTTGGAATAGTCTATGGGCAATGATAACCGCCTTCCTCTTAACACTCAGATGAAGAGGAGGTATATTCAGCAGTACCTCTAAGTGTGAGGTATGAAACGTTGACATTCCCCTGTTATTCCCAGGCATATCAGCCTTTGCACTTTATTAAGTTTGGTCCGAGCGGTGACCTGCTGGGTTTTTGGCTACCATACCAGCAAGGCATAGGTGACCGTGGGCTTTATTATTGTTTGGTAGATCCAATATACCATTTTTGGTTGTAGGTCCCATGTCTTGCCAACTAGTTTGCGGCATGTCCAGATTGTCGCTGTGGCTTTAAAGATGGTGTTCTTTAGATGCTTGTTCCAGGTTAGTTTACGGTCCATTGTGACTCCAAAATATTTTACCTCGGTGGAAATAGTTAACCATGTTCCGTGGAGGATGGGCGCTCTCATTCCTAGTTAATGATGTTCATGTTTTGTAAACGGGGCAAGAATTGTTTTCCTAAGATTAAGAGAGAGTCCCACCCTTCGCTCCAATTCTTGATGATGTTTAGTGCATTTTGGTTTGGAATTACGCCTCCATGTTTGCCCTTTATTATTACTGCTAGGTCGTCTGCGTAGCCTAGAACTATAAATCCAGCTCTACTCAGAGTGATAAAGGTTATCCACTACTAGTGTCCACAGTAGGGGGAGAGAACACCTCCTTGAGGGCACCCTTTCACTGCGCTGACGGTTATTGACACTCCTTTATTTCTGCTGATACGAAGCGGTGCTTTAGCATTGTTTCTGCCCATCTTATGATTGCGAGCTCAACTTCCTACTCCTGAGGTGCTCTTCTGATGGACTGATGTCAGGTTTTTTAAAATGCTCCCTCTATGTCAATGAACGCAGCAAGAGCAATTTCTTTGCATTCGATTGCATTTTCTATATCTTCAACTAGACAGTGCAGTGCACTTAATGTAGATTTGCCTGCTTGGTAGGCGAACTGCCTAGGATGGAGCGGTGTTCTCGTTGTAGTTTCACTTCTGATGTATTGACCGATTGCTTTCTCCATTGTTTTCAGGAGAAAAGATGTTAGGCTGATGGGACGGTATGATTTTGTTTCGTCCTCCGGGCGTCGGCCGGTCTTAGTCCCGGCGCCCACAGAAGAGATGCGGCGGCGACGCGTCGCGGACGTGGCAGAGACGCGGTAAGGACGTACGCGCGGTTAAGATCTTTCTATACTATTGCCATCATATAAAAACGAATTTCCTTCTATTAATTCAATTAAATGCACGTTTAATTCGAGGTCGCCCATTTTAAACAAATGTCTCGCCTCTTCAATGACCCTCTGGAAACTAAAAAGAAAAGCGGCTCGGTCGCGTAAAGACATGTCTCGGCCTGACTTCCCTTATCAGCGTTGCCTCTTTACTTTATATGGTGAATAACTAAATTAAGTCGCGTCCGCGCCACGTCTCCACCCGACGTCCGCGCCTCGTCTCTTCTGTGGGCGTCGGACCTTAGGTATAAATATTACATTTGCCTACCTCCAAGCTGGTCGTATGTCCTAGGATAAGGCTAGCTTAAAAGATGTGCTGTAGGTGTCCCTTCAGGATCTCATAGCCCTTCTGAAGCCAGACATATATAAATAAACTGATCTTTTCCGTTGATGAGATTCACCAAAAATATTATAATTCAATCATAAGGATGTCCTTAAAAATATCAACATTTACCTCTCATAATAAATGAATACTAGCACCAGCAGAAATATACCAACAGCAGCGGGTGCGATAGGTTTGTCAATCGTAGACATGTGCACCTTCCAGGGAATTATTGGAGATATCGGAATGCTGTATTGGCCAACAAAACTAAATGAGCTCTTCCAAGGAGTCATAAAGGTTCATCGCGATTTCTCATTATGTGTATATTGAAATATATTTAAAAAACAATCCCATACGTCCGCTTGCGACTAACGAAGAGTTAAATTAACTGAACGTAAAACACCATCTCAATATTTTCAAATTAATGCATTTTATCTAATTGCAGAATTCATATAGGAAAAGTTCTGGTTTTCTAGATAGGCCGGTGGCACTGCATTGATTTATTAAGATAAAAACTGCAGGTCACAAAAATGCCATAGGGGAATGGCACCAGACTATTTTCAGATATCGAATGAATTCAAGTTTCTCTTTCAATATAAAATGAATTCTGTAAAGATTTTTCTGATAAATGTCCTAATTTTCATGTAAAGCAACAGGTCATCACGATATAATTTTTCCCTTAAGTTAAATTCTGCTAATAGATATTTTTGATAATAAAAATCTTAGCAATTTGCAATGTACCAATTTCTACCTAAAGTAATTTTGAGAATGTTACCCATTAAGTAAATGGCATTACTTTGATAGCGCTTAAAATCTGTTTATATCACCGCCTCTTAAAACCCATCAGTATGCTCAATAACAAAGTTGCCGCCTTGTCAAAATGCTATTCCCAAAGTTTAAAGTTGAGCACCAATTAAATCAAAAGTGAAGTTCCGCTAAACGAACTAAGTAATTTACCGAAATACCGAATCCTTTGGAATACATTTTAAAGTTCGCGCAATCAAATTAATACAATTGATAGGAATGGAAGGTTTATTCTCAGAACGCGAAGAGTTTTTGATTGATTAAACTTTTGTCTCCCCGCTTAGAGTGATTACTTTTTAAATACCCCTAGAATTGAGAATTTGAATAGCGAAATCTGTAGCTGATGAATGCAAAAGTATTTATTGAATTAAAAAGTGAAAAAGCGATAAAATGGTTAATGGAAATAATTAATATTTTTTTATACTTATCGCATAGTCGATATTGATGCAAATATGAATTAGTAATAATTGAGACTATCATATTTTAAAAGCATAAAATACCACTTATTTTGATTCCTATATAAAACACTATTTTAAATATTAAATCGTTAAGTCAATTGATTTGCCTTAAATGCAGTAATTGGTGTTATTTTTGACGCATGTTTTAGAGGACGTCAAGTTCTTAAAAGAAAACGCTTGCATTAATTTGATTTTATTATGTTTCACATTATGTCTAGGTTTCGTTAGTAAGTATAGTTCGCCCAGCCGTTGTTGACCCTCGAAACGCATGCAATTGCATGCGTTTCGATGGTCAACAACGGCTGGGCGAAGTATAGAAGATACATCTTAATGTATATTATCTTACCGCTGTATTATTTTTATTCTTTCGTTAATTTCAGTTTTAATTTAGATAATGATTCTCTAAATAAAACCGTGACATTGTGTAGCATTTAATTTTTCATGAAGATGTTGTAAGTAAATGCTACCTCTTTTTTTAAGAATTCAAGCAATATACGTTATTACAGTTGTTTTCATATATTATGCTTTGAATTAACTCTTTGGAAAATGACACTTAACCCTTAAATGTATTTGTTACATGCTTACTTTTATTTGTATTTATTTAGAACATAAATTATTTCATAACTTAAGCAAGCATTAAGTTATTACGCCACAAAGTATCAGACGGTCCTTTACTTTCTCTTTACGAGATGAGAGAACTATTAACCTTTCTTAAAGGGTGGATTTCTTATAGTAATAAAACATACTTTTGATATATTAATTCAAGCCACTGATTCACTACATACAATCTTATTAATTCAATATTGCCTTAATTTCCCAATAAAGATTGTTTTCTTTTGAATTAATTCTCATCTTTAGTCATTATGATCCATGCAAGTTAATATTTAAATATGACGTTATTCCTGATTGTGGTTACGATGATGAGTCGAGCAATCGAACCCGAGTTACACTAATGTTCATCCTATATGGCACTGTGCATGAGAAAACAGCTTTCGCCGCTCGGTGTCAATGAGTTGACAGTTGACATCGTAAACGAAGTCAGGCGGTCAAGTGGCCTTTGTCTTCATGGAGGTCAAAGAGTCTGGTTGACCTAATTTTATAGTTTTGAATTTAAGAACCATCATGGGTCCATTAGGTCAAAGGATTTTCAAAATCTTGTGCCATTAGGCCTGAGAAGGACTTGGCCTATTATATTTTTGTCTAATCCTTGAGGATGCCTTTAAATTTTTTGGGGTTAATCCATCACCTAGTAAGATAGGTAATCGTTGGTTTGTGGTTTATAAAAAACAGAACATTTCAACAATCTTAAGTAAAGTGGCAAAAGACTTCATGTTTGTTTCAGGTTTTATTATGGGATGTTGATAATAGAGAATATTAGATAATTTCAATTTGGGAATGACATAAAGACGCTATCATTTTCAATTGGGATTTATAGTCTATTGGTAAATCTTAAACTTCCATGCTTTATGGATAGGATGGACTAGAAAAATCAGTTTGGTCCGGAATTTCACATGATTAGAGAAGGGAACAATAAGCCGCAAGAACCTCAGAGAGGGAAGGACTTATCCAGCTGACGGGAATATCTCAAGGCCAGTTCTTTTCTTTTATTATGTAAAAGATCAGCTGTCTACCTAGCGTAAAATTTTATACTTTATCACTAACTAATTCATATTAACTTTTTACCTTTGATTGTTCGGCTCACTTGGTAGATATTATACACATTTAATGCCTTTTACGGATAAACCTATTTAATAACCCTGGAAACAAATAATCATGAGTCTTTTCCCTCTAGGTATAATTTATTTTAAATAAAACACTCAAGAGGTAAGCGTTACCAAGTTAAGCTCCTTCATAACTTTATTTTTTTTAAAACTGTAGAAATTGATTATATCTTCATATTTTAATTATGTGTTAATCCCAACGAAGAGGTAGATATTCTTATAAATAAAGAATACTTGTTTTGTTTATGTTTTAAGTGTTTACTGCTTGACTGTTTTCCCCATTTCGTTCTTGAAAATACAATTAACATCTATTAAAGACAATCTAGGTGGGTATCGCGTCACGACCGGCTGTTGGGTGGGGATCGAGCGGCACACGGTTCACGGCAAGTGATGCAGCGTTCTACAGGTACTTCCCGGCCCTTCGCGACGGAACATCTTAGAAAACTGGATTAAGAGTGTCCATTAGATTTTAAGAGAAATAATGACGTCAATAGTCTATATAATAAGAAATTTAAAACCTACAGTGCATACCATGCCCTTAGAATATAGTAACTTCATTACAGGACTTAGAGAGTAAGCTGGTGAAGGCATTATGAAAGTTACACAATGTGTGATACGGTGAACGCGTAACGTTACAAAATGTGTGAAAGTAGAGAGGGAGATATAGCGTTGGTAAATGGAGAAGGAGAGAATTACATGGTGACACGGTAAGATCATTTTTTTTCCTGTCAGTTTTCAATTTAAGCCTAGCATGATGTAACTATCTTTAATCTTCGTCTCCTCTACGTCGTTCGTGCCAAACTCGCCTATTTTTCTCTGAACAAATCGATTCTTGAACGAGCCAGAGTTTAGTATAAAGTATGTTCTACCATTTGTGTCAGCCAATATATTATATTTTTAACAATTCGTGACAGCGTATTTGTATCAAATAAAAAAATTATTTTGTTTTTTTCGGATGAAGTTTTACTTCTTGTGTGTGGTCCAAAAGCACACCATTTCTGTTTTGTTTATGGAAACTCATGCAACATTTAAAAATATTACTTATTTAACAGAAAACATGTGGTAAATACGGATCGGATGCTACTACTGGGCAGGCCTGTAGGCAATTCTTCGATTTTGTTTGGTGCGGATGAAATTTCACTTCTGGTTTGTGGACCACAAGAACACTCATTTTTATTCCACGTAATCAAAAATATGGAATTTACAAGTTTTGCTACAATTCGTCATATATAATTCTAATTTTTATCAAATAAGCGGCACCGAAAAGACAAATTTGTTAATTGATGCTCCTTCCAGAGATCTTGCAAATAGTTTAAGAAGGACGCCGCCGTTGTCATCCTTTCCTTGGCAGATTAGCGATTTTCCTTATCTTTATTCTTTTGTTCGCTAGCTGTAAGGGCCGATTTCCAATACACAGAAAGATATTTTTTAAATTGTGTTGGCTATAAAAAAAAAGTTGTCATCTTGAATCTTATCAAGGCCTGGTCAATCGAATTGCACTTTAATTTCAGGATTCTTGCCAGATATTTACATCGTAATTGTATGTATATATGACTGTAATATTCATCACACTGGAGAATAGACAAAGAGGGTATGATTTAGTTTTTCTCCCATGTCACTATGAGCCGATGATAACAATAACACATTTTTGCTTTATTTCGGTTTGTAGAAAATCAAGGTCATAATTTTATCAAAAAACAACACTTTGTAGAAAAGCAGCCACTGAGGTTACGTACCATCATGACTTAAGAGTTAATTGCATGCTTGCGGAAATTTTGGCGCCTACGAGTGTCCAAGATTCAGGTATCGAGAAAAACGATTTCGGGCAGTAGATGCCCGGAATTAAATCCTTTTTTTTGGGGGTCGAAAATTATGGAACGGGAGATTAGGCGGAGAGAACGAACTCGGCTTTAAAAAAAAATGTAGGCAACTTCCTTCCGTATTTTCGAGATAGAGGGCTGAAATTCCAGAGGCATGGTGCTCTTGGGATGGCTCTGAGTTAGATTTTGATTTTGCTTAGACTTTACCACCGATAAATTCGAAACGAGGTCATCACTACTAGTGCTACCATCAAAGCCTGCGCTCCCCCAATTTGACCCCCCCCCCCCTATTCATTTCCATTCCGTTTTACTCTAGAGCACCACGTGACCTACTCCATCTACCCCATATCTAATGTGACGTCATCATCATACCAGAGGGGCCTAAGCATTACTAGGGGTAGTTTTAGGGGTGAGTTTAATCAAATAAGCACCTCCCGGGTCGGGACGCAAAATGCTATTAATCGACTTTGGAGGCGTACCTTGAGTTCTGGTTACCATCGCCGTTATTAACCATCAAAATATCAATTATAGGTTCGAACATTTTCCTGAAGTTAAAATTGGTAATTTGGCTATTGTTGTCGAATGAATGACTTCCTTGTAGGTATACATCATTGAGAAAAATTTCTGATAACGTGAATATAATTCTGTTTAAGAACGATGATACCTAATTTGGATATTTTAAGCAGTTTCACTATTTAATGAGTAAAACGAGTATGCTCTAGAAATGTCTGTATAAATCTAGTTCTTTCTCAATACAATGCTTCTTTTCCAATAAACAGCTAGACGGACTGTGAAACATGAAAAGCGTAGACTAAGATATTGATAAATGATATATTGCACGGAAAACTTGTCTCTCTGCTTTACTATCATAGGTCGATATAAAAATTGGGCAAACACAAACTCAAAGATTTCTTTATACTGCTTAAACCAAATAATATATAATTGGAAGAAGTTCGATTTTATGATATTATGTTAATAAAACTGCAAGAAGTACTGCTCCAGCATCCAGCAAAAGCTATTGATGGAGCAGACGTTACTGATTTTCAGCGTCGCACGAAGATGCACTTTCAATAAAAATAATGTTTTTTATATGGCATTTTGTAGGTTGTAGGTTATTGGTATCATTATTAGCACTTTTTCTTCCAAGATTTAAATCATTGAATTAGGAACACAAAATACTGGATTACCTGCACTCCACAAACGAACGCTCGTTAGTTTAGTGCTGAAATCAATGTTATCCTAAAGCATTCCTTGAATTGATTTACCACTTCCTTTTTCGAAAAGCTTAAATTATTATTCGTATTGTCGCGATAGCAATTAATAATATAATAATTAAGCGACACTGGTACCACAAAAAAGCGAGGTCCTCAGCACTAAGAATTGCCCTTTTTTTGTACTGTTCAACTATGTACGGTTCGCTATAAAGCAAGTAGATACATAATCTACTTTAGGTTACTTCTTTCTCCAGGACTTTTTGCCTTAGAGACAAAAGGTAAATGACTTATCCTCCTTTCGGGCAATCACGGTTGGTGTTTTACGCAATGCTGTTTCATGTCGCGCAGGTATAAACAGTTTCTGTCAAGTACTTTGGTATCCAAGCAGGGCTTATACCTCGATCCCCTCCAGACCACGCTTCCACGTGCAGAAACACTCCAAGTAGGAATTGACCCTTCACTACACAACCCACCCCATGCATTTAACCAACCGGCCAGAGCTTCCGATTTAGCCCGAAAGAAACCCAAC
Organism: Pissodes strobi; assembly: GCA_016904865.1. Classification (NCBI taxonomy): domain Eukaryota; kingdom Metazoa; phylum Arthropoda; class Insecta; order Coleoptera; family Curculionidae; genus Pissodes; species Pissodes strobi. The sequence continues at coordinate 407,530 of MU181956.1, forward strand.
GCGTTTCACCTCCGAATGACGTGCAGCACTATCCATGCAGAAGTCAGGTACGAAACCTGATCTCCGTTCAACGTGTGAACGCCAACACAGCTAAATCGGAAGTATCTACGCTACATCATTCACCTGTTTAGTGGTCCGCTCTATGATAAGCAACACCTAAATGAATTGGAAAATATTACGGAAAGTTTTAGATGCCATTTCTACTGATGCTAATATCAAATCGCTAAATTCAAAAACATACGTGGCACCTGGATTTTAATATTTCGTATACAAAAATATGTCGAAGCTCCAACATGACAAGACTCGTATCTTTTATCAAACAGTTCTAAACATACAAACGTTTCATAATATTACATCGTTTACATATCATTTAAACAGCATTGCGTTTTGATGCGAAAATTTGAGCTATGGAAATGTCTCGGATTCCGAAAAAAAACATATCCGACAAGAAAATGCGCAGGAGATAAGAATGACTATAGGATTGTGAGCTTTCTTTTTCGTTTCGAACGTGTTGAAATTTAAATTGATGGAAAAATAAATCATACGGAAGAAGGGTTCGGAAACTGATCTTTTTGATTGAAGTTCGGGAAGTTCGAGTATTAAAAGACTCGAACACAAAGAAAAATGATGATAATGTAATCGAGGAATTGTAAATGCTGATTTTCCCTGACGACCCTAATTTGCTTAAGTAGTCCAATTGATGCTTCCCTTTCATTATAATCTAAAATATTTGCATTATTAATGCTTCTGGTTATTTTTTGAATCATTATTATAATCTAAGCAGGGAAGTGATAATAACACAAATTTTCAATTAGCTCTACTTGCATGTATCCCGACTAACTGACGTGTGCAATAATTTTAATCCAAACCTCATCCAGCACCTACCAATTATTGACGAGTTTTTGAGGTAGTGGTGTTCAATTCAAATCAAAAACTGTCACTTATGTATAAAAAATTTTTCAGTTTTGTATCGACTAAGCTTCCAGGGACTTTTAGTGAATAGATACAAAGCAGTAATACAGGTCGAGCCTACGATTTTTAGAGAACGGGTCAGAAAAAGATGCTTAACGTTTGATAGATAGAATGAATAACGGCCACCACGGCCAGATGGACCTTCTGTATTTTTCCTACTATAGTGGCTTTTAGAACGAATCGAAAGATATTTTAAGTTTTAACTAGGCACGGGCAATTTCTGGTATAATGGCGAGTGTCTTCCTACTTCACCTTCATTTTGCCGTAACATAATGTTCACCCTGATATTAAATATATCGATATATAGTCACGCCCAGTAATTCATGACGCCACGCCTTGGAAGGTAAAACTTCAGTAAAACAATAACAATAGCTACTGGTCAAAGAGTTAATTAATTTACACTATACCCGATTACTAAAACACGCATGTCCTTTCGGTTGAAGTGTGGTTTCAATTGTTTATAGGCTTTAGTCCCTGTATTATAATAAAGTTCATTAAGAGCGGTGTTGTGTTTTACTTTACGGTTAGGTTTGGTTATTTGATGAGATAATTACTTAAGGTTCTTAGTTTACCTTAATTTCACTCAGCACTTTAAGGCGCTATAACTATTTAACTTTAAAAATCATTTGACCTAGTATTTTGACAGATCTATCGTAGATTCGAATTTAGTACTTTTTTCGGTATCCCCCAAGAAGTACGTTCCTGTAAACTGCACTTCCAGAGTTAAGTCTGCAGATTAGAATATGGTTAGAATGCCTACCACGTCCCTATGGACTGCAGTAGGGGAGAGCGGAATAGGTGAGAGACAAAGGCCTATCGGACTGATGGTCCGCTTGGTTGATTTTATATTATCAAATCTGCTGACCATTTTAACTTTAAGGTTCATAATTGCCTGCGCTGTTCGCTCGCGTTTTTTATAATTATTTATCTTTAATATTTATATAATCTTTTCCAAGTTCAAGTTCAAACTAACTACATGGTGATACTTCATTAGTAGTTTAAATGTTTGTGTTTAGGAACAATTGAATGATTTTTAAAAGATTTACTGAATTTTTAAATGTCAACTTTAGCTTTCAGCAAAGGCAACCAGATGTTATCAAAATTAATAGAAGCTGAAGCAACGCAAGTAGTAGAGAACCCGGGGTTCTTTGACCGAAGTGAGGTAAGAATCACCTATCCATACAACGGCCTGCGCCCCTTCAATTTTGGGGCCCCCGCCTTGCAATTAGAGCCCCAAGAGCCGCATGGGCCCCCATTAGACACTACTAGTGCTACCATCAAAGCCTGCGCCCCTCCAATTTGGGGCCCCTCCTATTCATTTCCATTCCGTTTTACTCTAGAGCACCCCGTATCTAATGTGACGTCATCATCATACCAAAGGGTCCTAACCACTACTAGGGGTAGTTTTAGTGGTGAGTTTTTAGGGGGTAGTTTTTTTGTTAGTAGCAGCTGGTAGCAGATTAAAGAAGTATAGAGACCTTATAGGACCATTCGTTTCCGGAAAAGGTGTATACGTTGAAGCAAATAAAAATAAAATCGATCACGTGCATTTGGATGATCCTAAAGAATTAGTGGAGCAATTACGTTTATTGTTGGCTTCTGAACAGCCCGAATCGAAAGATATTTTAAGTTTTAACTTGGCGTGGGCAATTTCTGGTATAATGGCGAGTGTCTTCCTACTTCACCTTCATTTTGCCATAACATAATTTTCACCCTGATATTAAATATACCGATATATAGGCACGACCAGTAATTCATGACGCCACGCCTTGGATGGCGTGGCGCTCAGATTAGGGATCGATCTACGTCAAGTAAGAAGAGGTAAAACTTCAGTAAAACAATAACAATGGCTACTGATCAAAGAGTTAATTTAATTTACACTATACCCGATTACTAAAACAGGCATGTCCTTTCGGTTGAAGTGTGGTTTCAATTGTTTATAGGCCTTAGTCCCTGTATTATAATAAAGTTATTTAAGTTGTGTTTTACTTAATGGTTAGTGTAACGGAATATAAGTTATCATATATCAATCTATTCCGCTCCACTAAAGTCTATCTATTTATCAATGGTTTTCAATGTTCAGTATATTGATCGGCAGTGACACCTCGGTAGTGAATGGATATATTTCGCATAATTAACTATTTAAGGATAACAGGTACGAAGATTTATATCCATATTTCGCGAATTCATGTAATTACAGATTTCTTTGTTGAAGTGAATGCCATCTGTTCGGAAACTGGCTTATCTCGTATAGTTGGTAATTGAAGAACCTAGTGCGTTGTTCAATACCTGTAAAATTAACATGTAATCTACAATAGATTGCTACATTTAGCGTATGTTGAATGTTTCCTTAGTTTGACGCCGGGTTTCCGATAGCGGTTGTCACATGGTTTAAATTGCCCAATGAGAGCGTTGAAAATAGGTAGAACGTACAAAATTTTGGAGGCAAGGTGGTTCATCTGAGTGGTAACGGTCAAGCCGGTAAGTGCGAATGATTTGATATTAAAATATCTTATTCATCCTGCATATTTTTCAATAGTCTTTTTATATTTTAAATACAGAATTGATAATCGTTCCTGATTCCGTTAACCATATTTCGCTTAAGTAAGAATTTAACACTTTTGTATTGCACTTACGAGTGATTTGCGATTTCAATAATCTTAATTTTTTGTAGTGGCCTTTAGGTTTGAATACCGATTTTTTTTGGTGGATAATTGCGTATCTTAATGGTCAAATTCGTGTAATTTGGTAATGGTTTAATCCAAATATATAGAGAACGTAATTATTTCATCGTTTAGTGGTCATGCATATGATTTTACATATTTTCATTTAAATTGAACAGTATCACTTGGGAGATTCTCATAGTGAATTTTATATGTTCCTGTAAAAGGTAGTTAATTGAATTTGAGTAGAATTTCTGTAGATTTTCCTTTGTAGTATTGTTGATCATAGTTTTTTCAGGCTTATTTCATTAATATTTCAGTTGATTTTGTAACACCAATCATTAGCACTTACCGGTCACGTTTCAACTATGATGTATCGACATTACTTTACATTTATGAGGGGTTGACTCACATATGTAAATCCACTTGTTTTTTCTCTTTACCTTTTATTTTAATTTATCTCTCAAGGCGAGTTAGAGATTACCTCGTTTTTATCTTTCATTAATTGAGACGTAATTAACGATCAATTACCGTTTATGTGCCAAGGGCCATATTAAAGAAAAGTAATATAAATTACTTATTTTGAGTTATAATAAGACTCATTTATAGAGATGTTATACCTTGATTTTAATATTTATCATAAAAATTAAATTATCTTTTGTTTAAATTTGCCGAGAGCCACTGTTTTAAAACAAGTTGCATAATTTTCTTTTGAATTTCATGCCTCAAAGTTAGGAAGAGGAATAACTTGAGTAACAGTAGCTATTGAGAATTTTTGCTTAACGGTAGTTATTTATAATTTTTGCTTAACAGTAGTTATTTATAATTGTATTGTTGCTTAACTGTAGTTGTTTATAATTTTCGCCCAATTTAAATTCATAATTTAACTTTTCGATTATACCTGCTGTAATCAGTAAATTTTCAAATTGTTGATCACTTCCTCCAATCGTAAGTGTCCAACTGAGATCCACAGGATATTTCTCTATATAATTTGCTGGCGTTTTACACTGGTCTAAAGATTTGTTATTATTTTTTTTTTCATGTGAACACTGCTGGTAAACTACCATTGTCCACGTCTTTGTGCCGGACATGTTGAGGGAGGCGATACTGAGGGAACCTTATAAGTCCTAAGACATCCTTGAGATTGTTAACTCAGGAATAGGCAGAAGCAAGTCCCAGTAAAGGTCCCAATACGGTTGCATGGTTATAGGATAGTTGGACAAGATAGGTACGTGTTACTAAAATAAAAAATTGTAAAGACCAGTATAAACATCTTATTTATTTATTCAAAATTTGTTAATCTTTTATACTAAATTTTATTTCATTTTCATCACATAACAAACTTATTTATAAACGGTAATTCAAGTAATGTTTGTAAACTATATTTTCAGTGATCAATTGAAAATTTTAATTGTATTGATCTCAATCATATTGATAACTGCAGTGCACATGGTACCATAAGTTGTAATTTAATCATATAGTTAATATAAAATTTATTTTTAAGTTGATTTCTTTGATTTACCGCAAGCTCTGGCTCCCTTTATAAATTTAACCGACAGAGGAAGTAACCTAACTCACACCCTCAAATAAACTAAATAAATTAACTTTTGCTCCATCCTTACAAATTGGCGACTGAACTAGATAATCATTACAAAGTGGCGCTCAACTAATTAATTAAAATAATTAAATACCTTTTCATTTAAATTGGCGCCCAATGCCATACATAATTAATTAATTAACAATTTCAACTAATTTCATCACAAATTGGCACCCAATACATTTCATTACATTAGGTTATTTGTCAGCACTTTAAGACGCTCTAACTATTTAACTTTAAAAATCACTTGACCTAGAATTTTGACAGATCTATCGTAGATTCGAATTTAGTACATGCATAATAATTGAAGAATTAAAAGAAGCACATATTATCGTTTAAAATGGTCCCCAAAAATTTTCTTACTGACACAAAGCGTCAACTTGTTAGCGAAATACATAAACCTGCACGGATTAATTTTAAAAGACGTAAAGTAATTATCAAGTCACTGGATGATCTGTTTCAAGCTGACTTAGTTGAAATGGTTCCCTCCCTATTTAACATTCAACAATGGTTACCAGTAGATACTTGTAGTTATAAATTGCTTTTCAAAATTTGTTTGGACCTATCCTTTAAAAACTAAAACTGGTTTGGAAGTTAGCCAGAATATGGAAAAGGTTTTTAAACAACAAACCCCCAGAAATTTGAAAACTGATATGGGTAGGGAGTTCTTCAATCAAGACTTTAAAAAACTCACTGAAAAATATAAGGTGAACCATTACAATGTTTTTAGTGAGAAAAAAGCATCAATAGTAGAACGAGTTAATAGAACATTAAAAAATTGGTTGTGGAAGGAATTTAACTTACAAGGAAATTATAAATGGTTAAAATTACTACCACAAATTGTACTTTGCTATAATAATATCAAACATCGAACGATAAAAATAAAACCAGTTGATGTTTCTGCTAAAAACGAAAGAATACTACTTGATACTGCCTACAACAAAATTAAGATTGCTGATTTAAATTCAAATTTAGCACCTGGAATGTACGTACGCATTTCCAAAGTGAGAGGAATATTCGACAAAAAATACAACTGCAATTGGTCTCCAGAAGTGTTTACCATTAGCAAAGTTCAACCAACGAATCCAGTAACCTATCTATTAAAGGATATGCAAAATGAAGACATCCAAGGAGCATTCTACAGAGAACAACTACAAGAAACCAAACTTAACCACGTATATTTAGTTGAAAAAATTTTAAAACGACAAAAAGTAAAGTGTTTGTAAAATGGTTGGGTTTTAGCGATAAGCATAATAGTTGGATTAATAAAACTAATGTTCTATAACAAGTTACTTTTGAGCAATAAAAAAGCAATTGTACTCAAAATATATTTATTAAAATTTTATTTTCTTTCTGATCCCTAAAAACTCACCCCTAAAACTACCCCTTGTAATGGTTAGGCCCCTTTGGTATGATGATGACGTCACATTAGATATGGGGTAGATGGAGTAGGTCACGTGGTGCTCTAGAGTAAAACGGAATGGAAATGAATAGGGGGGGGCAAATTGGGGGGGCACAGGCTTTGATGGTAGCACTAGTAGTGTCTAATGGGGGTCCAAGGGGCTCTAGTTGCAGGGCGGGGGCCCCAAAATTGAAGGGGCGCAGTATGGAAAGGTGATTCTAACCTCACTTCGGTAACAGAACCCCGGGTTTTCTACTACTAACGCGTCCATCTTTATTTAATAATATTAAAGCGCTTTCTTTTATTTTAAGTTCTTTTGATAATGGTTCCTTTGCTAACATACTTAAAGCGTTCCATTATATTGTTACCAAATGCATATTGACAAATATGTGATTTGTGAAATTGTGTATCTTTAATATAGATTTGGTGTTCTATTTGATAAAGGTCTACAGCTTTCACTTATATAAAATGTATTACATTCACATGGGATCTTATAGATAGCATTTTTGTAATTTTATTTTTTTTGTTTTGTTTTTGTTAGTTTAGATCTAAGGGTTTTATCTGTTTTGAAAATAGCACGTGCATTAAATTTGTAAATGTAGAATTATTTGAAAAACTAGCGTCGATTACAGCTATCGCTGATTTCAAGGTATTTTCGGTAGACTGCCCATGCCAATGTGACAATTTGATTTTGCCAATGTCAAATATTTTTTAAATTTCAGTTATATGCCGCGCCGCATTTAGGAAAAAAGATGCTGTATTTTGCACGCATCGGTTGATTAATTCTAAATTTATTAATTTGATTTGCTATCAATTCGTTTGAAAATGCCACTTTTCTAATATGAATTAACTATATTTTAAGTATAGGTTACCTATATATTTGTATTAGCATTTATAACACGTTGTGACTCTTATTTATTTTAGTTGATAAGCGATGCACCTTATTATTAAGATAACTTGGCTTGATTTGTATCATATTACCGTGGAACGGTCAACGAACCGATTGATATTTTTAAGAATTCTGTTAGCTTGCAAATACGCTGCATTTGACTTGTTGATCCATATTTTAATTTTGTTGGCATATTTTATAACCTTTTGGGAACCACTTGGTTGCGGAGCATCATTTACCGGCTACCAGTTCTGAAGATTGTTAGATCTTTTTTGGACCTCTGCTTTAAATACCTTTATCGCTTTATACGGCAAACTAGTTTTTGTGAGGTTTATGCCAAATAATAGGGATGGGCTATCCATCCGTGTTTGTCGCTCTCGATTTTGATTTTTGAAGGTTTATCATTCTCGTAAGAGTATTTCCTAGAATTCGTTGAAAAATGTAATTTTAGCTCACTATTCGTGGCTTCCGCTGTCGTTTATAATCCTAATAAACGAGAATTAGGGCGTTTATTGTCTTGGAATTTATTCCCCGTATCGAAATCGCTCGGCTTGTTTCAGTCCATCCCTACTTCTTAATCGGAAATAAACAAAGGCAAATTGACTAAAATGATCGGGAGTTCCTTCTAGTTTGACCAGTCGGCGAGGGGAGAAGCTTTCTGTTCTAGTACAGTCGTATAGAGACTCCACATTTAATTTGTGATTTAATTCAACCCATTTCTTGGGGATATTCTGTGAAATCTCTTGGTGTTTTGACACGACCGATTAATCGGGATCTAGATACTGCTGTATTAGAAGCTTCCCACGTTCGTCATACAAGACCGGGACCGTCTCTCATAGTTAGCCCTCACACACACACGACCGAGGGCTTTTTCCGGAGGTCCACCACCTTTTTCCGGAGGGCGACCTCTACCAGCAGCTCTTATCTCGACCCCAAGCTATAGAGACCTCGGCTAGATCTTCCCTCGAGGCCATCAAGAGCCAATTCCTGAGGTATCTATAAGTGCCCGGTGCCTCCACCAGAGTTTGACGATCGGTTTTGGGGTATTGTACTAGAAGCTTTATGTCTCATTAATTCTTATGTTTGTCCGTTTAATATAATCGCTCTTCGTTTCTCTTCTTAATATAAATCAAACATTGAATGCCGAGTTCTGAAGTAGCTCATTAACTTTATATTCATTTATTTACTGGTTTATAGGACCAGTTAATCTGATTGCTCTGAATTTTCTATCTTTTTAATAAACGTCAAGCGTTGGATCGATAATTTTATTCTCTTGATTCATTAATCGAGTGATATAACCGCTCTGAATTTTATCTTTTTATAATATGAATCAAGCATCGACAGGCACGCTTTCAATAGCTTTATTCTAGTTTTGCTCCTTTATTAATTTATCGAGTCTTTTGAATTAATTATTGTGGCAGTTCACTGCTGCATATTATCATTGCTTCATTCAAAATCGGTGCAGCTATTAGCGCACGCATACATAGTGGTAATTAGCTTAGTGAACGTCAAAGTGATCACTTTATAGTAGTATTTAAGGCATTTAGTTGTAAGGCATACGGAGTTACCCCAGATTGTATTACAGGATTAATCGTGCAAATCACAAAAAAAATGTAAGGCACTCGATTCATAAGAAGTTTAAGGGAACTTACGTATCTTATAAAGCTAGTCCTCTAATAAACTAATTTTCTAATTTGCGTTCGCATTGAAACTAAATACATTTCGTATTCGTATAATTTTTGGCGTATCGTAGGTATTTTCATCTTAGGTACGGTATGTGAATATTCATGTGAAGAAAATGAGAGATAAAAAATGTATTAATTTTCATGATGTTGTTACATTCAAATTCGATATGAACTAAATTGTTAAGGTCTTTCGCGTGCAAAATAGATACAAATGTATAAAGCATGCTTTTTATAAGAGGCTCAGGTGCACTTGTCCATTAAAAATAATCGCCAATTCGCGTTTTTTTCGTAAGCTAATACGCTAATATACTATGCTGCGTTAATAAGAACATAAATATTATTTCAAAATAGCAACGAAGCCTTTGTGTTGCATTCACTATGGCAAAAATTAAAATGTGATATTAAAAAGAATATATTTTAAGAGAAGTAAAATAGCATTATTTTCGTCGAATGTTAAAAACCAATTAAATGTTCTCAGATAAATTCAACGCGTTTAAATTGAAATTGAACCTATCGAAAAAAATACAAATAACGACTAAAAGCACAGAAACGAGTAATGACGTATTTTTACACTTTATTAAACTTCTTGATTGAACGGCTTTATACTACTTTATAGCTAATTCCGTCAGAGCTGCGCTAATGAAAAACGATCAAATAATTTTAATTAAAAATATCAGTTTGATTTCAGTGCGCCATTAGAAGTGAATGGAGCTCAAGCAGAAATTGAACGGTTCCATTGTTGCTGTAAGTGGCTGAACAATGACTTCTTAAAAGAGGGTGAAATCTTGTATATAAAGAACTGAATTCTGTTTGATTTTAATATTATTTTAATCAGATTTGCTCAATTGTTTTAAGCGGAGGAGGCAGTAATGAAAGAAAATGATCAGAACTGGATACACCAAGATATATTTTCAAAGTGGTTGTTAAATATAGAAGTGGTGATGGAAATGTTCAATTATCAATAAATATTATATTATTTATTACTTACACTGCCAGAAATGATTTATAATGCTCTGCCCGAAATTTTGCGAGATTTGAAAGTAGGTTTAGCCTCTCAAGAAACGCCATTTTTTACTTGAATGTAGAACTCTAACTTATCTTAGAAATTTTATATGTTTTGGGTTTGTTCACCTTACAGTTTTGGCCAAAAATCGTTTAAGTTAGAAAATATTAATTAACAAATGTGCAGTTTGTTAAGCATCAATAGATATAATAGATTATAACTCAAAATTTGAAATTATTTTTAAGCAAAATTTTAAGTGCAACTTGTATATTGCGAAATTCGTTAATTAGGTTAAATTGATTATATAACCATATGGATATCAATCCCAAGCAGTTAAAGTCCAAAATTGACAGTTTCAGACTATGACACTGGGCAACCCCACCAGAGTAGCGTCTTAGTTAAACGACTTTTTGGAAAAAAATCTACCTCAATTTAATGAATGCTAAATTGAGAAAAAATATGAGTTATTGTCAGTAATCTCCAAATTCATGGAATTACACAAGTACCTTAAGACCAACAGATTAATTAGCGACAACCATATAAGGCCATATACGGCCAATACGGCTGACACAAACAGATATCGGCAGTAGATATATTGGCTTATGCCACTCATACATGTAGTAGGGCAATTTATGACTACCGCTAGAGCGAGTGCGTTGATTATTTCGAAGGCATTCGACAGAGCTTTGCATGACGGATTGCTCAGCAAACTGCCGTCCCTCGGACTACCAGCGCATATCTGCATCTGGCTTGCCAGTTTCCTTTAGAGCCGACCTCTGCACGTCACAGTTAATGGACACATCTCAGACACACTCACCATTAACGCGGGCATGCCTCAGGATGCAATACTTTCACCAACTCTGTTCTTCATCTATATTAATGCCCTGCTGACCGAAACCAATAATCCTGTTTACAGATTTGCAGATGACAGTACATTTGTCTCCAAATTTAGATAGGAAAAACCTTTACCATCGACATAGAGATAACACAGCAGCCAGGACCAGATTACAGCAGGATCGACCATTCCTTCATCCTCGTTACTCGAACTACTGCATGTCTCGGTCAACAGCAATATGTCCTGGCATGACCACGTTGCTAATATCGCAAAATCAGCATCGCAACAGCTTGGTGCTCTATTTCGAAACAAAAAACCTATAAACCGCAGCAGCAGGACCGCTATTCTGGTAACTGAATTCGCTTAGCGTTTCGTGCACGCTGAGCGTTTGAAGACATCAAAGTCGCAGAGCACGTGACCAAATCAGCAAAATTGGTATTCAGGTGTGTTTTATGCCGAGCGTCTCCAAGGCGCGGGAAGCGCACGGTAAGCGTCATGAAAACGTCAACCATTTGGCAGCCGTTTTGCCATTTGTCGTTCGTGTTGAGTATGTGCCCTAACATATATTTCTGTTTCAGTGATTTCTGTGCGGTATAAAAAAAATAGTACATATTTCCTGTTTTAAATTTACAATGGCGGTACCATATATTGGCGGAATTATCCTAGATAACATTGAGAATAATATCGGGAGGCAACGGTTTCTGCCCGATGACCCTTTTGAATTTTCTGAGAGAAACTTTGTAAAGTTGTATAGGCTTCGAAAGCAAGATGCCTTAAACTTAGAAGACATGCTTCAACCATTCCTTCCGTTAAGGAGAAGACAAGATGCCTTAAGCAATAGAGTCAAGGTAAGTGGGAATTGGTTATTCTATATTAATGCAGAATTAATAGGAATGTAAAGGCTTATTTAAAGTTGTGTAATGTAAGCAGCTAGAAGTATAAGGTTAGCGTAAAGCTCGGCTTATATTGCCCATGTATTTTGAATGCTAATGTCTTAAACTGGCTTTCCATGATGCAACAACTCGCTGCGACACAGCAAAATTCATGCGACTTTCTTGAGTTTCAGTGACAAAACTTGCATCAGTGGAAAACCGGCTTTATTATAATATTAACAAAATTCATGATATTCATGTATTTTTTCTTTTGTGTTACCTACTATTAATTAATTTCATAATGAATTTTACTAAAATATCTCTTGACTGTTGTTCTATAGTTAAATTTTCCATGCTTGCAAGCTGTTCTTTAAGAGAATGCTAAAATTTTAACCCATCCCAAAAGCCTGTTTAAAAGAAAAATCGTAATAAAATTTTCCCCACTGCAATCAAGGTACGATTTTATGCATAAAAATGTGATCTTACTTTTGACTCTGTTACATTTAGTTGGCATATTAATTAGTCTTTATGTAAGTTAGGCTCATTATGTTGTTTTGGTACTACAATTTTTTGCTCAGGATTGTGCTATTAATGTATCACCCGAACAAATATCGTACTAGCTCTGGATCTTGTTGAGAGGAAAAATGTGTTTTTCAGATTTTGGCAAGTCTTAGATTTTTAGCTGGTGGAAGCTACCAACCTGACATAGGGAGAAACCACGCTGTTACAATAAGTCAGCCATCAGTGAGTCGTGGCCTTCATGAAGTATTGGAGGCTTTAAACCATCCAGCAATTGTAAATGAACATATTCACTATTCCAATACTTTAGAAGAATTGAGACTTTTAAGACAAAGGTGTGTGCTGTCTTAATGTTTGATAGGGTTGGTTTTATGAAGAAGTTATAAATTAGTTCTTCGAACAGGCAACTGTAATAATATATAGGCTAGTAGGTATTATCGACTGCACTCATATAAATCTAGTCACCCCAGTTGTGAATGAACATGTGTATGTGAACAGGAAAAATGCTCATTCTCTGAATGTACAAATGGTAAGTTGTGTACATACTATTTTTTTAAAAATAGCCCATGCGCAAAAAAGTGAGAAATAAAACTTTGTTTTATTTTTTAAATGAAAATAGGGGTCAAGGGCACATTGTTTTAAAGGTACCTATCTTTATTGGCTTAACAAGAAATTTAACATTTGTTACAATCAGATAAGTATTTACTGATTATTCTTATTTTGGACCGATTTTTAAAATTTAAATTTTATTGTAAAGGTATTTAAGTAACGTTTACAACAATTTATTACTTCATCCTTTTTTGAGGTAAAAATGTGCATGGAATGAAACTCAAATACAAATAGTCCCAGTGACCCCTTGTTTTATCATTACTTGAATACCTTTACAACAATAAATTAAATTTTAAAAACCCATTCATAATAATTGGCTAATAAATTTGCAATTAAAGGTGTAAAAATGCAAAGAATAATCAACAAATATTTTGGAAAATACTTAACCGATAGTATTTTTTTACATTTAGACTAAGTCAATGAAAATATATTTAAAATGATGTACCACTTGCCCCCTATAATCCAAACTAAAAAAAAATCATCATTCGCTTTCGTCACTTGCCGCCCTATTTTCAAAAAAAAGCTGATTAAAATGATATAAAAAAGCATATATTTTGATCATTGTTTTGTTTTTAGGTTTGTGATGAAAAACTGAAAATCATTAACGTCAATGCACGCTTTCCCGGGAGCACCCACGATAGTTTTGTGTGGACAAATTCCAGAATTGAGGAATATTTAAGGAGTCTTGATGGCAACCTAATGGGAAGTTTTTATTTGTTAGGTAAGTTTTTAATCATTCAAAGCAATAATAATTAAAAGTCTTATGTTTCTTTTTTTAGGGGACTCTGGTTATCCTGTCAGACCCTGGCTTATGACCCCCTACCTTCCCCAACCAGCCCCTGGAACCCCTGAATTTCGTTTTACCGAGAGGATGAGACAAATCTGAGTGCTAATCGAAAGGACATTTGGGGAGCTAAAAAACAGGTTTAGGTGCCTTCTAAAAGATAGAGTACTGCACTATGCCCCTGTAACAGTTGGCAAAATAGTTACGGCTTGCGCGGTACTCCACAATATTTGTGTTGAAAACAACGTTCCACTCAGCCTAAATGATAACGAAGGTTTTGTAAACGAAGAAATAGACAATTTTGACAATAATTTACAACAAGAGAGAGGTATAGCAATAAACAACTTTTTTGCCCGTGGCCAAGAAATATGGATTTTTTTGGCCAGAACATATTTTTAAATAAATAGTAATGTGAAATGTCAATTATGATATTGAATATTTAGAATAAATATATCTGTTGCTGTAAATATTGTGTTTTAAATAAAATCCTACATAGTTTTTAAATTCAAAATCTTTTATTGCATAACATGATTTATAAAAAATATATTATCAAAAACGCAATATCTATTATTCTCAAAAACTAAATTAAAACTAGAGCAACGGTAACAAGTAAACTTTTAATAACGACACAAAATACCGTTATGTTATTACTTTAAATTTAATTAATAAATATATTTAAAAATTCGCAACCATCATCTATCTGTATTATTAATCGACATCGATTTCTTAGGAAATTTAACTTTTAAGTTAAATAATAAAATCTTTGTACAATTTTATTAATGGGAAATTACTAAAAATACTATTTTCTATTTTACTATAATACTATTTTCATTATTCGCATTTTAAAACATTATTCACTATTATGGATTTTAAGTTAAACTTTAATAATATTAAACTAAAAAATTCACAGCCCACGCTCATTTAGTTTCATATCTTTTCAGACATTTTAGTTAAATATGCTTGAATACTCTTGGATATTTCTTCTAGAATGCTCATTTCCTGCCTTTTTAAGTAATTTTTTTCTTTTTTTAAATTTAACTCTTCCTGTCTAATTTCTATTAGTTTCAATTTTTTGCTATAATATTCTTCTCTTATTTCGTTACCTTTTTCCTCCACCTTAACCAATTCAAGAGCAGCTCTATTTTGAGTGTAGGCTCTTCTGCTACTTGCAGGGGTGACCGGTGGGTGAACTGCCTTGATTGATTGCAGTTTTTGTTTAGGTACCGACTTCGTTGCCTCAGGTTCTGGATCTTGTAGTTCCTTATCTTCAGGTTTTTCTATTATTAAGTCCTTCTGGGTATTCCAAACAATGGGAATTCCTGCCTCAGGTACATTGATTCCTTCAATTACAAGGTCACCCCCTAAAACAAAGAAAAAATTCAACATACTTCAACTTGTAAATTAGATTGAAAATAAAAAAACTTAACAATAATATAGTGTTTAAAGAAAAATCTTTGGACTCTCTAATTTTAGTGTCCAAAGATACATTTCTAAAGGATAGTTTACAAACGAGACAACTTGGGCTTTCCACTGCCTTTTGGTGTACAAATTTTGCTTAAGATCTACCCCTTGCATATATTTACATTACCTATGTTGACCACATGGTATTACGAGAATACTCACAAATTTCTGGATATTTGATGGCCTATAGCAATTAGGGATCAATTTTTAGACAATATGTTGACATTTTCATAAGAAACGCCATTGTTTCTTAAAGATCACATGAAAATTTAACACAAAACTTGTAGCTCTCAATTTTTCTTTTCATAAAATTTTAACCTAAATAATAAACATAATATACATCGATATTATGTAAAAACCTACCTTTCTCCATTCCTTCCAAGTTTTTGTAGCCCCTGGAATGGAATTTAGAGTTACGGTTAATGTTTGCCATAATCTTGAATTATCGGCGTTGGTAAATTGGTTGCTCTGCTTCTGCGTCACCATTTGCGGATTTTGTTCCATCAACTCAATAATCATTGTTTTTTGCTATAGAGAAATGGTTTTTTTCTCCATTTTTTCTTCAACAAAAGCAACTACAGCACAACTGAAATAAAACCAATATCACGTCTTACGGTGACGTCTACTTGTCAAATTTTAGTAATTTCACTAATTTTTACGTTGGGAATATTGAAAATTTTAGGTTGCCAAGTTGGGCTTAACGATTTCAACAAAGTCTACTCGAAGAGCCCACGCACGGCAACGGGAATACGAAAACCGGTCGGTTAGCGCGGCTGCCATGCGAGGCGCACGCTGTGCGATTCGCTTAGCGCCCTCGAAAACGTAACGTTTTACCAGAATAGCGGCCGCTCTTGCCCTACATAGCGCAAATAAGACCGAGCTTGGAATATTGCTCACACATCTGGGGTGCCGCACCAAAACACACACTAAAGCTGCTAGATTTCATTCAGAATAGAGCTGTGCGTCAGTAGATGAGCAAGGTATGTTCTGTCACAATTTCGACCATTTTTACATGTAAATCTCCATAAGAAAAATGCAGGTCCATCCTGGTCATTTTTGTTCCCAAGTCGCCGACTTCAGCTCAGCCTCTCAATACTGCCCCTTACTGAAAAACAACTCCCGATGCGGCCCCTCGGGCTAGAAACAGATTTTTGATACAACCCCTTACCCAAAACCTGTCTAAAAAGCTGTCTAACCCGTCTAAAAAGCTGTTTAAGCTGTATACAGACCCTTGTTCGGCTACGAAACCTTGAAAACAGGAAGGTTGGCGGTCTAAATATATTAATAACGGGTCTGTATACAGCTTAAACAGCTTTTTAGACGGGTTAGACGGCTTTTTAGACAGGTTTTGGGTGAAGGGCCGTATCGAAAAGCTGTTTCTAGCCGGAGGGGCCGTATCGAGAGTTGTTTTTGAGTAAGGGGCAGTATTGAAAGGCTGAGCTCAAGTCAGCGACTTGAGAACAAAAACGACCAGGATGCGACAAATTCCTATTGAGATCAACGAATAAATCGAGAGCCGCTTGGAAATTGATAAATAGCGAAAAAAATAATAATATAAATAAATCTAAAAATAGCAGTTTAACACCAGATGAGTTCAACACTTTTTTTGCGGGGATCGCTGGTGATATTGTTGCTAGCCTACCTGACAGTGGTTTTAACGCATCAGAATTTTTACAGAGTGTACCAACCACAAATAAAACATTTTTCCTTTTTCCAACAACGGAGTCGGAGGTCAGGAGGTCCTTTCAAGAAATCAATAACTCTTCTTCTTTTGATATTTATGGCATCAATTACAGAATATTACAGGACACTTTTGAGCATGTTTTAATGCCTCTAACAGTATTAATTAATAAATGTTTTCATGTGGGCGTATTTCCAAAATGCTTTAAAATTAGTAAGGTTATACCCCTCTATAAAAAGGGTGAAATGAATTCCTTAGATAACTACAGACCAATAAGCATTGTACCCTTATTTGGTAAAATTATTGAGCGAATAATAAAAAAGAAATTAGTCGATTTTTTGGAAGAAAACGATATCTTGTGCGGTGCACAGTTTGGTTTTAGAAGGGGATTCTCCACCACTAAGGCTGTTTTAAGGGTTCTTGAGGACGTAGTTGAGGGTGGAGAGGGGAGAGCATGCTGTTCTTTCCCTCTGTGACCTATCCAAGGCCTTCGACTGCGTTTCCCATGACATTCTATTACAAAAGCTTGAGCATTACGGTGTACGAGGAGTCCCTTTAAATTTAATGAAAGAATATCTTGAGGGGCGCACTCAGTATGTTGAGTTGGACGGCAAATTATCTGAATCTTGCAAAATATCCAGTGGAGTTCCGCAGGGG
Organism: Pissodes strobi; assembly: GCA_016904865.1. NCBI lineage: Eukaryota > Metazoa > Arthropoda > Insecta > Coleoptera > Curculionidae > Pissodes > Pissodes strobi. The sequence goes on from MU181956.1 coordinate 425,159, forward strand.
TCCATTCTAGGACCTCTGTTGTTCATAGTTTTTATAAATGACCTTTGTTATTTCATGACACTCGCATTAACTGTTAAGTTTGCCGACGACACCACTTTTGTTTCGTACTGTAAGGATGTGTCTCTTTTGGACCGGGTATCTGCTTCTGTTGTTGATGAGGCACATACGTGGTTTAACTCTAACAAATTAAAATTAAATAGAGTGAAAACTCAGAAATTACTGGTCCCTACCAATAATTCACTTGCCATGAATAATTCGGTTAGGTTGCTTGGCATCACTATTGATGACAGTCTTAACTGGTCCTGTCATATTAATGTCCTTGATGGGGAGCTCTCCAGTCTAACTTTTTGTTTCGTCGTTTGAGAACCTTTGTGAGTTTTGATATCCTGAGAGTGTGCTATTTTGGTCTGTTTCATTCAAAAATATCGTATGGGGTTGTGTTATGGGGAAACAGTTCTTATGCATTAAAAATATTTAGACTTCAAAAAAGAGTGGTTCGTATTCTGAGCAATGCCGCTTACAGGGACCACTGCAGGCCCATATTTAAAGAACTTAAAATCATGCCTCTTCCATGTGTTTTTATCTATTTTAGCCTTATTGAAATTCATGAAAAGAGAGGCACTATCAGCTCGTCAAATAAGTTGCATACTTATAATGTGAGAAAGGACGTACTTACTATTCCCAAGTATAGGCTAACAAAATCAAAAAACAACTCTTTGAATTTGCATTTGTACAATGTTCTTCCGAGTGGGGTTCAACACTATAAACTTTCTAAGTTTAAGACGGTAATAAAACGTTTTTTGCTGAAACACTGTTTCTATTCTGTAAATGAATTTTTATTATATTCAAATTTTAATGAACTTTTATAGAAAAAAAAAAAGATTGTTTGTCATATATATGTTATTTTATAGTTCATGTTATATTTTTATATAATTGTTTTTATTTTTTTTCTGACTTGCTATAATGTGTATTTTTCATACAGAAATAGTCAAATAAAGGATTCTATTCTATTCTATTCTATTCTATTCTATTCTTGCGATTTTCTTATGGAGATTTACATGTAAAAATGGTCGAAATTGCGACAGATCAAACCTTGCTCATCTACTTGCGTCTCGTCGGCGATCCGGGGTTGACATGAGATCTGGATAGTCTGGAACACCGCAGACATGTGGCCGAGATATACCTGTTTTACAGATATTTTTACGGTAGATGTTTCCAGGTTTTGACCCGCCTTATCTCGTCCTCAGCAACGCCTGTCAGACAGTCACGACAGACGGCAAGAACACACCCGTTCGTCGTTCAATTGGAAACACCTAGAACATCGCTTAAGAAGGACTCCGTCTGGCGCACTGCATCGCTGTGGAACTCACTACCAGGACATCAGTTTCCCCTAAATCACAATCTACAGTCCTTATCAATCAACATCTTCGCACACACAGCGCTTGTCGAGTGCCATAGAATCTCCCTTTAGTGTGTGTGTCATTGTCATAAAAAGACTTAATGGACATTTTTCTCAAAAGTGTGTTTTACTTACCATATAATAACTGAGTGATCCGATTGAAGTTTAGCTAATTCTTTTCCAACCTGTCTATACCTTAATTCGTAAACCGACCATCTTGACTTTTTAGTCAAATTGGTTTTATAGTATCTACCGAATCATTTTAATATTTTGCGACGTCTTCAAAACGAATAACTGTAAAATTAAAACCAGTTTGCTTGCAATCGCTTGCCGGAAAACCAAATAACTTCATGTGTATTATTGGAATCAGACAACTCCGCAATTTCGGCCGTTTTATATGACGAGACCACGTGTCTGTCCTTTAGCATCTTGTGATATAAGCAAATAATTTATGAGTAACAAAAATTTATGACTTATCCTACGTAAGTACAGTGCACATTTTATGACAAAAATCTTGTTACGTCCTGTGATGTCATGAAAAAATACATTTTTGCTATAAATATGTATCAGTCTTATTTAATTATTTGTATTTGAACTTGGACAATTATCAGAAAGGTAGTTGAGCGAAAAGTAAAGTCATATATCAAAACAGTTTATTTTTGAAAAATGCGCGATTATGAATATTTCAGAAAGTTTATTTTTCTTTAGCTATGGCTGGAAGTACTGCCTATATTATGACATTTAAATCGACTTTCTTTTCACAGTTATTTAAAAAAGATCTATTAATAATTTCCAACATATTTATACCTGATGGCCGCATGTTTAGCCTACGATGTTCTTTTTTAACTGACATCACTGGAAGAGGTGAATATGTTTTACTCATTTGTTCTTCCTGAATATGCTATTCTTGATGATATTGTGATTGAAGAAGCTACAATGCAAATCTACAATTTGAGGACGACCTTTTGTTGAGCTCTTTAATAGATATTTAATAAATATTATTTTTCCCTCCTGAAAGTAATCCTGAAGAACTTGTAAATGATTTTAAATGATCCAATGCAATCGCCAGCGGAAATACTTCAGCAATTTTTGAAATTTCAAGAAAAGATCAAACCGATTTTAGTTGTATTATATTATCTTATAACGACTCCGAATCTGAGTAAGAAATTAATGGAAAATCGAAGTATATAAAAGACAAAGAGAACAAAGATTAGATTAATATAAAAAAAGAGGGTCAAAAGAGAATATAATTGAACATATAAAAACCGCCAAAAAATGATACACCGACCGTTGTAAAGTCACCAGAAATATAATTAGTGTATTAGAATGTCATGTTATCGGAAGTAATTGCACAAGTGCACCAAAATTACCGATAATTTTGCATGACAGCGTGTTGTCTAAAAACTGCATGAGTTCATTTTCATATTTTGGAGAAAGAGCCCGACACCGAAGGTGGAGGGCTCTTTTTGCAAAATATGAAAATGACCGAATGCAATTTTTCTAAGACAACAAGCTCGACTGCAAAATTTTCTGGTTATTTTGATGCACGAGTGTAATTCGGGGGAATATTTCCCGAATTAGGACATGGTTTAAAAAAAATACATTTTTATTCTTTTTTTAATACAAAAACGTACATGTAACTGTAAACAAAGTACAGAGATGCAAAAAAACGATTTTTTTTTAATCCGAAACGAGACATTTTTAATAATACCTATATATTCACTAGACTTTGACGTTATTTATAAATTGTCGCTGTCAAATTTTCAATGGAATTACCATAGATACGTACGATGCAATTATCGCTGTGCTCTTTCGGTTTCTACAGTGCAATTATCGCTGTAATTTTCCGAGAATTGCACTCCTCTAATGGGATTTTTTATACATGAGGGAAATATTCGGAAGTAATTGCACAAGTGCATCAAAATTACCGATAATTTTGCATGACAGCGTGTTGTCTAAAAATTGTATGAGTTTATTTTCATATTTTCGATATTTTGTGGAGGGCTCTTTTTCAAAAATATGAAAATGACCGAATGCAGTTTTTCTAAGATAACACGCTCGAATGCAAAATTATCTGGTTATTTTGATGCACGAGTGTAATTCGGGGGAATATTTCCCGAATAAGGACATGGTTTTAAAAATACATTTTTAATCTTTTTTTAATATAAAAACGTACATGTAAACTGTAAACAAAATAAAGACACGCAAAAATACGATTTTTTTAAATCCGAAACGAGACATTTTTAATAATATATTTTGACTTTACTTTGACGTTATTTATAAATTTTCGCTGTTATCGTAAGTTTACAATGGATTCACCATAGATACGTACGATGCAATTATCGCCGTGCTTTTTCGGTTTCTACAGTGCAATTATCGCTGTAATTTTCCGATAATTGAACTCCTCTAATGGGATTATTTATACATGAGGGAAATATTCAGGGAAGTTGACAAAAGAAACAAATCTTAAGTAGATCTTGATCTATGACATGACAAGACAATAAAATTTTTGATATAAATAGATTAGTGATAGCTGTATCAACAAAAGTAAGAGAAATATATTTTTATTTAAAGAAGTACTTTTATATCAACTTAGAAAAAGTAAGGAGTTGATTACGGTTAGCTAGAATAGTGTTTGGTACTGGAAAACATCGAAATCGATGAAGACTTCGCGCAAAGAGCACAAGCCGTTAAGCAGGAGGTTGTAAACCAAAAGCCGTAACATTTTTAAACACATAATAAAAAATTTACTGATTTATGGATGCTATATCTGAACTAGAATTACAATACTGTAGGTAAAGGACCTTCAAACTGTATCTACCACCAGACATCAGATCAAAAAAGTTTCAAAATTTAGCATCTAATACTGGAAATTAAAATATATGATAATCTTAAATGCCCTTATCGCCAAAATACGTCATTAATTTGCGAGGTTGGGACATATTTCTCAAAAATTATGCGATAAATACTAAATTAATTAAACAACGAACCGACTGATAAGGATGATGACTGAAAGAATAAAATATTAGTGTTTACAGCGGATTCTCGAGCTGTGAATATGTCGAGCAAAGTTTTGTGTTTATAATTACGTGGCTTGTATTCAGAAGAATTCGCCACTATTTTGTCAATATTCATTCAAAATAATGTCAGTCAGTTCTTTTATGCAGTGGCATACATTCTAAAGGAACATCCTATGGCACCCGACGAGCGGTGGGTGTGTGAAGATGTTGATTGACACGGTTCTTGAATAGTTGTAGGTTCTAACTAAAACGGATTTTTATCCACAAACCCGAAACAGAATTATTGCACTCGACGCACGTTTTGCTAACCATGTTAGCATCATCAGGAGATGAGTTTTAATCATCGTGGCTGCTTGGGTTTTTGTTGCATTAAATTGTACCCAATTCCTGTCGCCTCAGGTTCGAACTTTCTCCAGATCCTGATTAATTGTTATTAAAACTGTAAATAGGATTATTGGTTTCGGTCAGCAGGTCATTAATATAGATGAGGAATAGAGTTGATGATACTATTGCGTCCTGAGCCACGCCCGCGTTAATGGTGAATGTGTCTGAGAAAGAGCCCCATACTAAAGGGAGATCCTATGGCACCCGACAAGCGGTGTGTGTGTGTGTGTGTGTGTGAAGATGTTGATTGACACGGTTCTTGAATAGCTGAAGGTTCTAATTTAAACGGAGTTTTATCCACAATGCCGAATCAGAACTATTGCACTCGACGCGCGTTTCGCTAACCATGTTAGCATCATCAGGAGATGAGTTTTAATCATCTCCTGATGATGCCAACATGGTTAGCGAAACGCGCTCGATTGCAATAACACTGTTTCGGTATTGTGGATAAAACTCCTTTTTAGTGCATTTTGCCGAAGTTTCCAAACTCCAACATAGTAGCTGTAGGTTGTAATTAGATCTTGATGAATTGTTATCAAAACTGTAAATAGGATTATTGGTTTCGGCCAGCAGGTCATTAATATTGTCAAAGAGGATTTTGGGCGCTTCCCTGGTGCGTACTACTGAGTGGGATTACTGGCGGCGTTCCTCCTTAAGCTGGGGGTTGTATATCAGATGGAATAACGACTCGCTTAATTCGAAACAAACTGTACGTATATTGGTCTTCTGATACAGGAAGGAATGCACTTAGAATGACGACTATGTTTGAATACAATTTACTAGAATAGCGTAGAACGCATGACCATTCGATGAGGACTGACTGGACTCGACCTATTCGGCTCCCTTGAGTTTACTTTTAGTTTAAATTGTTATGAGCGTTATAATTCGTTTTAGTTATATTGGTATGCTTTAATTAGGTTTCACTTTTATCTATGGTTCATTTTACTTTTTACTTTAAGCTTTACGTTACTTTTACACTTTACTTTTACACTGACATCACTATAGAGGAGGTTCGATCTTGGTTCCCAGAGAAGCGTTTGGCCTTAATTAAAAGGGAACTACTTAACCAGATAGTCAAGGTCGGGAGGTTTGACCCTGGTCACCAGAAAAGCGTTTGGCCTTAATTAAAAGGGAACTACTTAACCAGATCATCAGGATCGGGAGGGTTTGAGCTTACAGGAGGAGCGTTTTGCCTTAATTAAAAGGGAACTACTCAACCAGAAGTTGTCGTCTACTTGATTTGCCCGTTCTTTTATACTAAATTTTGTTGATATTTGACTGCTTGTTTTTAAAACATGTTTAGATAATACTCATAATATTTGATCCTTCAATGTCAAGTATCAAGTTCAAACATTAGACTGAGTGTTCTTTTGTTATTACGCTTTCTAGTTTACAATATATATGAGGAACAGAGTTGGTGATAGTATTGCGTCCTGAGCCACGCCCGCGTTAATTGTGAATATGTCTGAGAAAGGGCCCCAGAGACATCCGGCGCGGCGCCCGGAGATCCGAATTGGTAGGGGAGTCTACCTACGGAATGTTTTGATCTTGTGAACGCAATGATGTCCATATATTCCTACTGTGAAACCCGGAACCACCTGCGCGGAAGCGGTACGTGATTACTAGAAACCACTTAGCGCTTCCCAATTATTCTGGTGGGGTGGTCCTTCACCGATGTGAGTAAGCTTATGCATCTACCACCTAGGGCCTCTTCCACTGGCAGCATCGGCCTCAAACTTATTCCTTTGGTGGTCCTTAGTGAAAATAGGGTTTGCTGGGTCACTCCTCAGTGATCAGCTCCAGACTTTGTGCTTTGGTGTTCTCTAGCCGGGAGGAAGACGATGGGATTTTGTCTGCTTATATTTTTTTACACCCACACACAGAGTTTACTTTCAGTTATATAAAAAAATCGCAAATAGAAATTAATGTTGAAGGGATTGTCCTGAACACTCAAGACTTCCCATCAAATTAACGAAATGATCATGGTAAAATAAAAACAGATACAAAGTTAGTTTTTCTTTAAACACCCTACTTTTTAAATCAAAATCTTGAAATCCTAATTGTTCTAAGATCAACCATATATAATATGTACCCTGTGTGTTAAAAATGGATATATTTCCATTTTACTATATTTTGTACGTTGTCTGGATGGGCGAGAAAACTACCTAGTATTACACAAAATATTCAAAAAGATAGTGAAAAGAAAATTTACTTGAATTTGCGGCTTTGAGAAATATCTCTTGGTCGACTCTGGATCAACATCAACAACATAAATATATGAGAACTTATTGAAAGTTTCTCAACCAAGTTAATCGGAGAGGTAAATATTCGGAAGTCAGTCGACACTTTGCTTATTTTTACTTAAGACAGAATATGTTTAACCAAATCGCCTTCAAAAATAAATATACTCATGATACTCTTTTGTGGGAACTGCGACGTGACCTCAAAAAGCTGAGATTTCTCATTCAAAAACTTTTGGTAAATTGTAAAAAACTTTCTGCTATTCGAATTAGTAAAGACAAAGAATATAACAAAGTAACATTTTATAATGATGATGCCAGACTAGACACTCATTCATAGCCTTTGTCTCCAAATAATGCAGAGACAAAGTTCATTAAGAATTTTCCACATGCTGTTTTAACTGAGGAAAAATGATATGAAACTGTTGAAAATAATATTTCTAACGCGGATGTAATGAAAAAATATTATCGAAGTACTGAATTTTATGGGGATAATGGAAAAATTAAAATTTATGAACCATAATAAACTGTAAAGGGTGGATATATCTGGCACCTTTGATGTAAATCAATTTTGTTTGAAGACTAACAAATATAATTAGGCGGATATAATATTTCTATTGCTAATAAATTCAAGAATTATGATCAAATTAGAAAATTTGATGATGATAATGAAAGCAATAAAAATTATGAGCCAAAAGTAAAAAGGATACACTAAATACCGAGACGAAAGAAAACAAAGAACAGTTAAACAAAGCCTACAATCTAGAATAGAGAAGAAGAAAACTAAAACAAACATATGCTATTTCCATCGCGCAAAAAAGAAATATGTAATAATGATTTCATATTAAAAATTACAGAGGAAAAAATACGAGAAATAAATGAGATGTATTGTCAGCTATATTGGTTAGAACGAAAATCATTTGTCCTACATTGTTTATCTAAATGCAATATAAAAAGATGAGGTTAACGAATATAAAAAAACATGTAAGTACTTCCTAAAAATAAGAAAGATGAAAACAAAATGTTTCCAAAGTTGTTTTCTTGACAAGTCTTGGATATATAAGTAGAGCGCATTTCAAAATATTCTACTTCAACCACAACCTGATAGACGAGGAAAAAAGGAATTTAAAATTCACATTTTTAAGGATAGTGGCTACCTTATTATCGAACATATGTACCGAAGTTATATAGACATTAATCCATTAACCTGTGTGTTCATAGGAAGTGTATCAGAACGTTGTGAAAAACATAAATATCTCTTTTACAAATTTAGAGCATAAAGAGTGCGTGGAACCTCTAAGTTGCGTAATAATGGTGATTAATAAATATGCAAGGAAATGAAAAAAAAAAACATATAAACAGAGCTGAAATTTCTCGAAACCTGTACGGTCTTGACAGTCAAGTTACAGACATGCCTAACACAGGCATGTCTTTACCTTACAACTGTTTGGGTTTTCTCTCCAATCTGAGCCGCTTGCTCTGGCTTCAGGGTGTCAACAGCACAAGTGTTAAGTGATCCTAACGAAGCTGAAAAAATCAACGGAAAAACCGAAATACTCAACGTTTCGAGGAACAAATCTGCCCCCGTTGTCAAGAACGAACAAATCTAGAAATGAAAGTGGTTAGTAAATACAATAAAACAGTAAAAAGCTCTTGCAGATTGTCGAGCTTTGAACTGACTTTGACAAGATGAAAATTATAATGTCAATATAATTGTCATCTTTTCAAAGTCAGTTCAAAGCTTTACAATCTGCAAGAGCTTTTTACTGTTTTATTGTATTTACTAACCATTTTCATTTTTAGATTTGTTCGTTCTTGACAGACAACGGGGGCAGATTTTTTCCTCGAAACGTTGAGTATTTCCCCTTTTTCCGTTGATTTTTTCAGCTTCGGTGGGGTCACTAAACTAGCACTTGTGCTGTTTACACCCTGGAGCCAAAGCAAGCGGCTCTAATTGGAGAGAAAACCCAAACATTTGTAAGATAAAACATGAATCCTCCACAACAATATATAATATATCTACAGGCATGTTTTATTGCATAAATCCAAATTAACATAAATCATAGCTAACCCTAATGACTGTAATGAGAAAATTATTTGTGTCAAAATTGCTATATTCAGTTTTTTTAGTGTGGTTATCATTCCAAAAATAATGTTTCCAAATGTCGATAGTTGGATGCATTTTAGATAGGCAACTGTATCATATACTTCGAAAACACAGTTTCAGTATATATAGAGAATTAGAGGTTGAAAAAGCCTTTTATTTTTTATGGAAATGTTGAGTTTTCCATTACCAAGAATGTCGCGAATCCAGAAATACGACCACTCAAAAGACAAGAATTGGGGCATGATAAATTGTTCCACAAAATCTGGGGATTCTTTTCAATCGCCTTGCCATACAATTTTAAATTACGTTTTCATTGCTTTTTCAATGGGTGATGACTTTAATCCACCACTTCTTTTTTACATAAAGTCGATGGTAATAAATTATATTAATGTAACATCGTTTTTAATCTTGTTTGTCTCTTCTGTGACACCACTTCGCCTCTATAATTTGTCATGACTGAATTTCGCAGTAATAAGAAACTGAAGTTTTACGTGGGGATGTTCAAAGTAATAAGGTCTATATTAGAAGCTCTTTTTAGCTTGTAATAAAAATATGACTGAATTGGACATTTTAATAATGTTATTCCCATCTGAAATATATGAAATTTAAGTGCCTATGTGACACGAGTCATATAAATGCCTCAACATGCTTTGAAGAAATAAATTCCAAAAATAACATTTTGTAGATAATAACAATTTACAAAATGGAAAGGTGACAATAATTGGCATAATATATATCCTATGGGTGTGATTGAGAGCGGACGTGTATTGAGATTGCTACGCATATTTTGTCTTTTGCATAGTTAATTAAATGCTCTGAGAGAAAAAACAAAACCATGAACTTAAATAGTGATGGTGATAAGGGTCTAGCAGGCAAGAAAGTCCCTCCTCGAGGAGCTGCTGGCCCTTGTCGTGGTGAAGGGGGCCCAGACAACCATTGGACTTCGGGCCTAAATTGTAACGAGGTATAGCGGTTGTTTGCTAAGGACAGCTCAAACGTTCCTAGGAGCGTTTCCTAAATTATCCACTGCCCTGTTAAACTCTACTTTTCCTCTTTCCCCTGCTCTCTAGGAGTAGCGTATTTTTATCCCCTCCGACGCTATTATGTAACGAGGGCTAGGAGATCCTTTTTTTTATACCACATCCTTTTCCCTACCTGGCAAGGTATACATGCAAACAAACAAGAAAATGGAGGACAAAACAATGGAAAAATTACTCCAGGTGGGTTCCGGCGGAGCCGGGGAATTCCACCCCTCGACAGAGGGCCGTCCCATGGATTCTGGGGGGGACAATCATCCATTAGAAGACTTTGAAAGAAAACTACTTAACAACTTCAGTAGAAGGAACAGCATCTGCAGATCACCACCGCTCATCTTTTACCCGCTTTCCCTTTAGCGGGGTTCAAACAGACGATGAAGTTTTTACTACTCCATCGGCACACCAGACACTAGACGGGACGCCAGAAAATCCGTCAAAAAGAAAGAGAAATGAATCTCCGCTACTAAAAAATTCTGCCGCAGATGACATCTACAAGCTCATGACGGGAGCTAAGCAGGAAATGGCAATCCTCTCAAAGCTGGCAACAGAACATCATAATACCCGAAAATACATTAAAGAAAGCATTTCAAAACTGAAAGTTTTAATCAACAGAATGGACAATAGAAAAAACAACATTGAAATGTGCGACTACCGGAGGAAAACCACTCCTGTTGAGACGAGTACACTAGAGACACAAACAGGCTTACATGACATGGAACCAGCTCCTCTCACATCCTTGGAAAAAAAACATGGATTTTACTAAGTCCATGCAAGTGATAAACATGAAATGGAGCGACAAGGCCTCGACAAAGGTGTTTGTTGGAGATCCTTTAGAGACGAAGGAGACCGTGACCAAGGTGGTAATTGTAGAACTCAACGACCCGGATACGAAATTAGACATCCAAAACCGCTACAGGTTCCGTTTTCCAGATTTAGTGCGAACAAATGATAATTTCTTCAAAATAGAACAACAAACAAGATTCATGACTGAGCATGGACAGGAGACAATTACCCAGAAAATCATCAAAGTTTCACAAATCGCATGTGATGAAGACCTATGGAAAGCTCTTCAAGCAATAAAAAATGCCAAAGAAGAAGGTGACCAGATCGCATTCCATCAGGTAAAAAACATGAGCCTGACCACATTCCGAAGACTAGTAGAATGTGTCTTCCATTGCTCCAAACGGGAGATATTTGTCTACACCACAAAATCAAAAAAAGAAAATGAAACCTATAAAATTAAAACCACTAAGCGACAACCAGATACCTATGCCTTGATAATAAACAAAAACGAACGCAGCTATGCGGACGCGCTGAAAATTATCAAGGAGGCTGTCGGAGGAAAAAAAAGGACGCTGAATGCATAAGACAAATACGAGAAACAAAAGAAGGAAATGTTCTTATCACAATGGAAAAGGATCAAGACGCGATGAACTCAATAAAAGGGTCTGTTGAGGCCATGAAAATGCGAGTAAGTGCAAGGGGAAATCAGGAAAAATGGAAGGTTTTCCACATCCGTGGGATGAATGCAACAATAACAGAAAAGGATGTATCCGACGCAATAAGGAGTGTGATAAAGGCGTCTGGGAAAATAGACTGCAAAATTGGAAGCTTCCGACCTAATGCGGGCAATACCCTTGCAGTTACAGTATCAGTCCTTGAACGCATTGCTGATATACTCGTAGGACATACTTTCATACGTATTGGCCTGTCGATCTGTAAAATGGAACCAAGAATTGATGTTAATCGATGTAAGAAGTGCTGGGCATATAAATATCATACCGATATTTGCACAGGGCCCGACTGCAGAAATTGCTGTTATAACTGCGGCACGAAAGGTCATTTGTCTAAGGACTGTAGGAATAAGGTATACTGCCCTCTGTGTGAAGAAGAACACAAACCATACTCCGGAAAATGTAATAGTTTTCGGAGGGCGCTTAGTATCACCAAAGAAGTTCGTCTAAGACAATTTAGTAAAACAAGTAACAGCAACTAATGGATATCACAGTTTTCCTAATTAACAGAAATCGTAGTATACCAGTGCATGACGTGGCTACCTTTGTAGCCATGCAAAAGGGCTGTGACATTATATGTATCTGCGAACCTAACATTAGAAAGTGTGATACTACTGTTACAAAAACTCTACCAAAGATGCCGTAATCATAAATGTAAATAAATCATTGTCAAGCGTCTGCCTGAATGTGTTTAGTGGAAGTTGCTCTGTGTGTTTAGAATATAAAAGGCTTTTTGTCATGTCTGTATATATCTTATCAAACAGGTCCTTCCAAATATTTCAAGACTGTCTAGGAGAAATACAAGATCTAATCCTTAGCCAATCTTCCAAGAAAATGCCGTTTCTAATCACAGGGGACTTCAATTCCAAAAACCAAATTTGGGGTGGACATGTGACCGATCGCAGAGACTGTGAGTTGCTGAGATGGTGCAATACGTTGGATATGAGTGTTCTAAATAACGGACTGGCACCAACATTCATCGGTCACGCTGGGAAATCTTACATAGACCTTACTATGGTTAGCGATTGTACTAACCCCGATGTAACGGAGCATAAATTTATTCTTATAAAGATAGCAAATGTGAAGTGTTCGACCAGCAAAAGAAAAACAAGGTATGGAGAAACCAATAAGGAGTCACTAACTAGAGTTTTTAAGGAAAAATCCCAAAATGCCACTATGGTTGTTTCCGATATAGCCGCCCTACTGCGAAGTGCTTATTATGTACACCGAGAGTTCTCTGTAATGATAACTTTCACTTGCCCTTTTGGTGGAACGAGCAGATCCAAGCTGCCATCCTTGATGTCAAGCATAAGAGGCGGAAATTCCAAAGGATTACTGGAGACCCTGTCGAGCGTGTAGAAAAACATATGGACTACAAAACAGTTAAAAGCAAACTAAAAAAGCTTAATCAAGGGGTCCAAAAGGCAAGCCTGGAAACAACTGTGTGATGATTTGGAGAGCGATATCTTTGGACAAGGTTATCGGATCGCCAGGTCACAATTACAAAATTTTCTTCCACGGATAGAAATGGCAAGTGAGGACAGACTAAATATCTTCAAAGAACTATTTACTTACCAAAAACCAAATGAAACTTATCCAGGCAGGGAAGCGACTGTTATGGGAGAATGCGATATGTTTACTATAGAAGAAGTCACTGAAGCCTGTCCTAAAATTAAACCTAAAAAGGCACCTGGTCCCGACAATATACCATCAGTAGTTGTCAAAAGTGTGATCCAAACAAATATCGCTTTTTTTAGAAAGTTCTGTAACTCCATTCTATTATCCATGAGCTTCCCGCAGGAATGGAAGAAAACAAAATTAACCCTAATTGAGAAACCAAAAAAAAATCCAGAAGATCCTACTAAGTATCGACCAATCTGTTTAATAGATGAGCTCGGCAAAGTATACGAAAGACTAATAAACACAAGATTGCTAAGAGAGCTGCAGGAGGAAGAAAACGGATTCCACCAAAACCAATATGGTTTCTGTAAAGGCCGGTCGACGACGCATGCCTTTAAGGCTATCCAAGACCTGGGTTCAGCTCACAAGGGTCAACATTGCGCTCTGATACTTCTGGACGTAAAAAATGCATTTAATACGGCATCCTGGGGCCGTAATCATGGAAAAACTACGTAAGGCTGAAATCAGTGTTTACCTTCGGAACATCCTACATAATTATATGGCTGATAGGATTATCATTTTGGAAAGAGACGCTGAGTATGCTGTCTATGGGGGAGTTCCGCAGGGCTCGGTGCTCGGCCCGTCCCTGTGGAATCTCCTGTACGATGATGTGACGAGGCTGCCTATGCCGGGCGGTGTATATTATATAATATGTTAAGCGGATGATTTGGCGGTTTTCATAGCTTCAGAAACACCGGGCGGCATGGTCGCTAAGGCCAACTACACCCTTAGCCTTATCTCAACCTGGATGGAAGACCACAAACTCAAGATTGCCCCAGAGAAAACTGAAGCAATCTTGCTTAGTTTCAAAAGAAGAACCGAAGAAATAAAGTTTCTGATACAGGATCGGGAAATATCAGCACAAAGGTCCGTTAAATATCTTGGTTTTCATCTAGATAGAAGGCTTAACATGTCAGGATATATCAAAGAAGTATGCTTAAAGGCAGAAAAGTCGAACATTGTGTGTTCCGGTCCGTCAACATTAGCTCCACAACATAGACAGCTCGCATCTTCTCCTTTCCTAATTTTATGGGTGTAAGTACCAAACGAACCGTGGCCAGTAAGGAATTGCGTCAGCTGATACGAGGTTTTGCCCCATTTTCTGTTGTACCAGGGATGTATCTCTGGAATTACTTGTCTGGTCCAGTTGTCAGGACGACTTGTCCATTCCTGCTGCCATGCATCTCTAGGGTTTGCTCGCGTTCCATTTTTTTTCATAGTCGGTAGCTCCTTCAAGTTCAAAAATCCTTTTCCCCTCCTCAGCCAGCAAATGCACAGATATGAGTCCAGCTATGACGTTTGCTGACCTACCAGAGACCGTGCATTATGCCGAGCAGACTCTCAGGGCAATGTTTCTCTGCGTTGAGCTCAAACGTCTTTTGTTGACACATAAGTGAACCCTTGAAGACCAAGCCGGAGCTCCGTAGAGCACTATACTCTGACATACCATAGCAAAAATTTTTCGCTTAGGCGCTGAGGGTCCGCCAATGTTAGGTAGGAGACATTTTAGGTAGGAGACATTTTAGACCCTCAGCGCCTAAGCGAAAAATTTTTGCAATGGTATGTCAGAGTATAGTGCTCTACGGAGCTCCGGCTTGGTCTTCAAGGGTTCACTTAGGTGTCAACAAAAGACGTTTGAGCTCAACGCAGAGAAACATTGCCCTGAGAGTCTGCTCGGCATAATGCACGGTCTCTGGTAGGTCAGCAAACGTCATAGCTGGACTCATATCTGTGCATTTGCTGGCTGAGGAGGGGTAAAGGATTTTTGAACTTGAAGGAGCTACCGACTATGAAAAAAAAATGGAACGCGAGCAAACCCTAGAGCTGCATGGCAGCAGGAATGGACAAGTCGTCCTGACAACTGGACCAGACAAGTAATTCCAGAGATACATCCCTGGTACAACAGAAAATGGGGCAAAACCTCGTATCAGCTGACGCAGTTCCTTACTGGCCACGGTTCGTTTGGTACTTACACCCATAAAATTAGGAAAGGAGAAGATGCGAGCTGTCTATGTTGTGGAGCTAATGTTGACGGACCGGAACACACAATCTTCGAATGCCCTAGATGGAATCTAAAAAGACATAGCCTTTACTTGGATATAGGGGAAGTATTAACAGCAAATAATATTGTCAGAAAAATGCTAGAAAGCGAGGAAATCTGGAATAATATAGATACTTACATATGCTAAGTCATAACTTCAAAGGAAAATAAGGAAAAAGAAGTCCAAGCTGGACGCGAAGGTAGATAAAGACTAACCGGCACTTTTCTTGAGGAGATGTTTGAAAAGACGGGTCCAAGAAAGGTTTGTGGCTGGAAACTGGAGGAGGAAAGGGTTTTAGTGGGTAGACGCTCTAAGGAGACTCCAACCCCACACTACCCCAGGCGCCAGACACCAATGCCTGGGGTGTCTGTATAGCAGATTTCCTAAACCTCCAAAAAAAAAAAAGGCAAGAAAGTCAATAATCGTTTTTTAAGAAGTAATTCCTCAGGAGTAATGAACATTAGCCGATCAGAAATAAATAAAATTATTAGAATTTACAGTGGAGCGAAATCTAACTCACTAAAAATACTAAAAAATGAGAGAAACATTGGCTTACCTGGAAATTCTAATAGTGATTATTCTACAATAGCACTGCAGACGTTGGTGGGTATAAACAATAAATTATTTAAATCATTTATCACCATAAAGGAGGGGGTGGTGGGGGTTGTATTAATAGGGCGTGAATTGAAACATGTATTTTAGGTATTACGTACTTTAATAATGCAAGAATTAATTTACATTAAATATGATTAATTTATACAATGATTTCTAACTACTTTCAAGCATTCATCAAACTAAATAGATACTGTACATACGGTTAACTATTATTAAATGTCTAACAAAACTTCTTGATTTTTTAATTTTAAAATGAACTCCTAGCTTTACTGAATTTAATTAATCTTTCTTATATTTCAACTGCTTTTTCGTTCACACTAAATACCTTGTTACTTTTCGTCTTCTGCAAATCTCTCAATTAACTTCACCAGGGATATAGATAAGACCTCGAACAGTTGATTCAAATTTTGAGGACAGGAATAGATTTGTCTACTACAAATTTCCAACCGCCATTTTACATTCTTCAAACGGCACAGGAGAGACTAGAGACGCTATGGCGTTTTCTGTCTTGAGAAAATGGTTAAAACGCCCAAAGAGTTTAATTATTCAGTGCTGAAAAATGGTAACACAGAGTACAGCAGATATTCTCTAAATATCGGTGCAAACAAAGGAGAAAACTACTAAATATCTTGGCGTCAAACAGGGCTACGACTGGATAGATAATCTTGGCGCCAAATTCCAGCAGGGCGATGACTGGATCGTTGCTTAACGGGTGAGTGTTTGTAAGGCACTTATTACTTCTTCGACTAATTAAACTTAGATTTTAAGAAAACTAACTAAACATCTTAGCGTTAAACAAGGCAGCGACAGAGGCAGATGTTTTTGGCGCCAAACTCAAGCAGAGCGGTGCTTCACGATTAAGTGTTTGTAAGGCACTAAAACTAATCTTTCCTACCAAGCGCCGGCGCGCGGCATGGACAGGGAGAATAAAACGGGAAATTGCGCGGAGACGGATGCATTTGAGAGGATAGAAGCATGTTCTTTCTTTATCTGACATATTGTTGTTTACAAAACATTTACGGAGACAAAGATATATTAAATTTTAAACGATTAATAACGATTTCTTTGACGGAGTGACAACTTGCTTTACAGCGATTGTTGCATATAAAGAAATCTATTCTACAGACAATCCAGGTTCGGACTAAGGAGTAACTGAAATACATTGCTTTAAATGCACAAATTCCCTGTTTACCTGGGGTGATATAAATTTATTTGGGTTTAATTATGGTTCAATTCATTCGAACATTCAGCGTGTTATTACCAAACTAGACGATGAAAAACGATAAGTTAATACACATACACAAAAACGATAAGTTCATACACATACACAGACGTCAATTTAAAATTTAATCCAAAGAACGCGACCAGGAACAGCAAAGTTGTAATGGATTTCTAAAACATCTTGACATAGATTTTAATGATAATATACACTGAACTACAGAATTACCCAGAGAAATAAAATTTTATTCAAATTCAATCTTCCATAACTTTTGCATCAATTTCGATAGTTTTTTTATTAAGTTTAAGACGCTTGTATCTTATCATTATCTGCTATCGATTTCGATATTATACAGGCTATAGCCAAAAGATATATCTTAAATTAAATTCCTCAATACCTTGTGGCAAAATTTTACTACTGAGCTATGAGTCTTTGAAGGAGATTTTTAAGCCCCAAATTTTCTAAATAGTTCTCTTTTTTATTCACATAAATATCTGTATTCTTAAAGGAAGACCCAATTGTGAAAATATCTTGAAGACAACTGAAGCAAATAACATTTTCTAAAGGTTAACATTGTTTGGGAGTTGTCAATAAATCACATATTGCTGTTAAGCATTTGTTAAGTTGTTTGTGTGTCTATTTGGTTCAGAGCTATTCTGTAAAGGACAAAAGTGTTTTAGTAAGAAAAATTAACAATGATACCGGAAAAAGTAGCACAAGATGTTTCTTTACAAGATAATGGTAGTTGCATTCGGTATAGCGTAGATTCTCTTGCCGTGCCTCGCCGTACAGTATCCGATGGGATAAAAGGATTAAGGAAAACTGGTTCTTCTCTGGGCTGAGAAGACGAGGAACCACAAACGTAGTTGAAGATCGATTTTTTCGACTTCAAGCTCTACGAGAGCGAACTCTAAAAGATAATGCTCGGACGAACATTGCCAGAATGACTAGACAATATTTCAACGATGTTGGTATTTAAGTACTAGACTGGTCACAAAGGGAGAATATGTAGGACAACTTAAAAAGAGGATTTAGGCAAAACTATGGTGTATCTGGAACTCTGTTTGCTTTGAAGCTTGAGCTGGGGTAAACCAGTGGAAGCAAATACCCCAAAGCGAGGTTGCTGCTTTGATCCAATTCATGTCAGAGAGGATGGAGCTTTTATTCTAACTCGAGGAGAAAATACTCGATTTTGATACTAAGTTTTAAAATGTATATTAAAGAATTAAAATCACCTCCACAATATCATAAACATGAAACCAATGTTAGAATAGAAGGTCAAGTTGACTCAAGAATAGTATTGCATGAATTAAGAAATCCTTGAAAGGCATCAATTCAAAAAATATCTACAAAATAAAGCCTAGACAAAAACAAAAACCTAAGGATAGTCCAGCAAATAAAGATAATGAAGTCAAAAATATTGCAAACAATAAGCCTTTGATTATGATATCTAAGGTTTTGAGAGGGTATTATCATGAAAATGGTTTTATGTAAACTCTGATATAACTTATATATTTGGGACAATCTATCCATCTACCTGTTTAGCTTTCTTCAGTCCATCTTTGGATGTAAGCATCCCCTATTTCTTTCCATTCTTCCCCGTTTGTCGTCATTTTTATCCATCTTGTTTCCTCAGGCCATCTTATTTGGGATCTTCCTCTTCCCCCCATTATTTTCCCATGATCTCCAGTTTAGAATATTTTTGTTTCATAGTTTGTCATCTTGTTTAATGTTTTGGCGAATGTTAATTTTCATTCTGCTATTTTTCTGGTATCATCTCTTACTTTCGTTTTATTTCTTATCCATTTATTTATCTTTCTGTCCATCTGTGTTATAAATAATATTTGGTTTTCCATTGGTCTTTGTGCTTGTGTTACTTTTGCCATGTTTTTCTGTGTAAGTGTCCATGTTTGGAATCCATAGGTGCGGACAGGGAGTACACGTTGATTATAAGGTATTGTAGAAATCTTTTTATAACCTTTTTTACCAGTCTATCTCTTTTTAAAAAATCCTCTACGGATTGGTTAAAAAAATTATATACTGTTATGTCGCCCTATCTGACTTCTATTCTTATGTGTATTGGTCTTGTTTCCTCACGAAGTTTAATTATATATATGTAGTCTATTCTGCTATTAATTAATACGTTTTTCACTGCCCCGGGTACAACACTGTCAAAGGCATTTTTGAAGTCAATAAACGCAATATATTGAGAATTTTTTTTTGGTAATGGTCTCGGTATTGGTCTTGATGTGGGTTTAATGAGTGTGCTTTTTAGCTATGTCAAACTTTTAATAAAATTCTTTATCTTTTTAAGGGTGCGTTGCAATTTCTTGAGCGATCAAACAGACCACCAAATAGTTACATTCAAATCAGGTTTGAGTAAATAACTTATTACAGATGAAAGGATTTGTTACCAGGATCAGCAACATGTGAAAATATTACATAATTAGTTGTGTATATTGCACTTATATGCACTGTATAGTTTTGCAGAAAAAATAACCAGTAGATTAAAATGTTGCTCCACTTTTTGAAATGTTTAAAATCTATTCTGAATGTCAGTCAACATATTTTGGACTTAGTTTTGTCTAGAATTGATTGTAATGTATCTGAGGGTATATTATATATTGGTAAGTTAACACTGACATCCTCCATCCATCATCATCAATTGGAATTTTATTTAAAAATAGGGAAATCAGGATATGATTATTCATCTCCTGATGATGCTCACATGGTTAGCGAAACGCGCATCGAGTGGAGAAATTCTGTTTCGTTATTGTGGATAAAACTCTATTTTAGTGAATGAAGATTGTTCAATTAAATAAGGGATCGATGTGATATATTTTTAAGAGTATTAATAGTTTTATGAAATTAGTTTGGGTTAGTTTGGGTTATTCCTTTATTACTAGATTAATATTTACATTTGTGATTTTCCTTCCTATTGTATAATTCGATTTGTATCTGTAGATTATGTAAACAAGTAAATAAATAATATAAGGAAAAATTATTTTTTTCCTAAGGAACAGTATATTTTTGTAAATAAAATGATAATATATTTGATTCTTGGAAATAAATGGGGCATATAGAATAATCAATACGAAATTAGCAGTTTCATGCCGTTAAAAACAATTCATTTTAATGAAATCCATTGAAAATATTCAAAATTTGTCAAGACGCAATAAATTAGGTATCTCATCAAGTGACCATTGCATGCGTGCTTTTTAACGAAGTAAATGCCTCCCAATCATAACCAAACTACGATCCCATATATATTCTTGTACCCTTCTTCAAAAATAATGTGTTTTTATTAACATTAAGGATAGTGAAGCAACTCAGAAAAATATGTTTTATACCGAACAGTAAACCGATGACGAAACATTATTATTGTGTTCTACAATTTTTCGCAACATGCACAGGCAAAATAGATAACTCAACATAAAAGAATAGGGCATTCTGAAGGGGGCAACATTTTATGACAAACAAGGTCGCTGGAAGCCGTTATTTTATATTAATAATGGACTAATATTCTGTCGTATACTTTAAAATAGAACAGCTTGAAAGAGCTTGCAACAAAATATCAAATTTAAAACCACGTCAGATCCAGGATACTTTTAATAGTTTAATAGAGAAATATGATTTTCCATTTTTCTCCGGCCTGCCTTTTGTTATAAGATTTGCAACACATTTGAGAGACCTTTCCAATCGAAGTTCCTTAGTTTGGGTCACTATTTATCGGTTTGGTGTAAAATATTTTCTGATGTTATCAATTATATTCCATGGCGCCTTTAATGGTCCTTTAGCTGCATGTATCCCTTGAAGACTGCGGAGTGTTTCAAAAATTCATCATCTCAGTCATGGTCATATATTGCATTTCGCTGATAATAATATTAATGTTATCTCCTTTTACAGATTGAAGTCTTCTAAATGTTAATGAAATAGTGGTTGGGTTCAAAAGCTTTTACCTTGCCAATATTACACAAATAGCGAGCAAGGGTGTCTCTTACTTGTAAACAAAAGCTTTGCAATTTAACGAAGCTAGCGTTATCTCCAATACTTGAGAAATCGTCAATTAGAAGGGCAGACGGTTTTTGCGTACTTCGGCAAAAATAAAGGAGCCGGTGTATCGTAATTTGAAAAAGTATGGAGCTAGTAGATAAATACAATTCAGACTGGGAGTAGGCGAGTGATAAATTTGAAGTTCATGTTAAAAAGATATGTATCACGAAGGGCCATAAAGTCGTTAAATATCTAACAATTTTTGCTCTAATATTTTGGGTTTGTATTAATCCTGGTCCAAAATACGATACAGCATCATACTTTGAAAACTTGTATCTACAAAAACGAATCAGATAATAATGATTTAAATGCATCCATAAGTTCTCCTGGGAGGTTATGTCTTTTAATTTATTTTTACCAGTTTGCCAAAAACAAATATTTTTTCTATACTTCGATAGATCCACGTTCTATGGTCCATGCTTTTCAAATATCCACTCGATTTTTGAAAAGACTGGCTACTTACAGCGTAAGACAAAAAAAATCAACCAGCGTGCAATTCATCTCTGTTAATGATTAAATTGAAAAACTACATTTTATAACAATCTATCCTCTAAAAACTAAAGTAGTATATTTAAATTTATATTTATCTTGACTGAAAATGAGAAAGCCCCTGTACCTAGCTAAAATATTAAATTATAATTTCAACATCACTAACAAAGTTGCATTTATTTCTAAGAAACTATCTGCAAGTACATGTGAACGATATTAATTAGAGTGTAGCAGCATTGAAATGATTTCTACCACAAAGGAAACTAATATGCGGAGAGTAAATCAATCAATTACAACAAGACAATTCATTTCAGCAGTTCAGAGAACTTCATCATGCAAATATAGTAAAAACATTGATATAGGAAATAGCTGGAAATGGTATCTTTAGAAAATATCAAAGGAAAAGGCTATGATAGTAATACAGAAGACTTGAATATACTATTGCAAATTAAGGAAACAACGGGAAAATTACAAAAGAAATTCTATATGCTATATTCAAGGCCATTCTGTCAATACATTAAAAATAACAAAGGGGGTTTCAGTACTCCTGGAGAAAAGTACTGGCAAGCTGATGGGTATGCTGTTGGAGGCGCATTCTCAAATTATATATTATATATTTATATGCTGCTGCAATTAACATATCTAAAAGCAAAACTCAGAGCGCTTATAATGAAAGCAAAGGTGATGATTTAAATTTTAAGCAAAAAGTTTACAGTCCATTTTTTTTCTGGAAAAATCATTTATCGGTTTAATTTACACTCATATGTTGGAAATTTTTTGTATCTTCAGCTGAAATGAGGCGGCGTTAAAGATGTGGCCCTTGGTCAAAGATCAATATGGACGCCTATAGAATGGGCACCTCGGTCCCCAGACTTTTTTATAGGGCTACGTCAAAGATAGATGAGTTGAAAATAAATGTCAGAACTCTCGTAGGAGATATTAAGTCGGGTATTTTACTAAACGGACTTGAAAAATAAAAGTAAAGATTTTATAAGTGTGTTTTGGTGAATGGACACCATAATCAACATTTATTTTAACTTTTTATGAATACTTCTTTGCCAATAATTATAATTGCCAATTTTGCTATATTTTAGTTTTTAAAAGATATATTAAATCGGTAACACAAAAAATGTATATCGGTTAGTCAAATTTTGTTGTTTTACGTTATAAGATGCAAGTCTTCACCAAAACTGTATGCACATTTGAAAAGTAAGAACCATAGAAAGTGCATATATTGAAATACTTACTGGGCGTTCTATTTTAAGGTTGAATGCAATAATATTTAAGGTTTTTTTGGAAACCCTGTGATAATGACCACGCAGAAAAAACTTATGGATGCGTGAACATGACTAGCATAACTCGCACCATTCCATCTAATTTCCTTTTAAGGATACAAGCTATCAAAATAGGAAAATTTTCGCTGTGACACCAAATGTTAAAGAAATCTGTTAATAATATATTAACAAAGACTTCAAAATCAAATAATGAAACATGACTTTCGATAATTTAGCACTATATTAATTGATATTGCAGTTCATCGGGAATATTTTTTTCTGCCTATTAAAGCAATTAGTCGGCAAGGCATACAATTGTAATGGAAACATTGAACAGTATGCTGTACTGAAAATATTGTTTAGGATAGTTATTTTAAATGAACTCATCTACTTAATATGAAAGACAAGCAAATTAGGTTAGCGCTATTAACGCCATGATCCATTTAATTTGAAACAGGCTAACATACAATCGATAAATCACTCAGCCATTTTAATGACCAGTAATTATTAAAAGTTTCGTCATGGCAGCGAAGCATATTTTTTTATTCACAGGACATTCGCCAATGACAGTTTCCAGGTTATAGGCCATTCGAAAAAAGCTGATTTAGTTGTACACTGTCTCTGGACGAAATGCGTGATATTTGTACTTCCCATCAATTAACTATATAGATAGAGAGAATATGTTTGTTCATTCAGTTTTAAACTTTGATCATCTAGTCAGAGGATGGAGTCGATATGAAATTCTTAAATCGATAAATTTTTATTATATCGAGAATATTAGATTTAAAATACTCACAATTGATCTATTTGAAGTTTCGTTACTATCGATTGAATAAATCCCCACCAAAAGAGATAGATATAATCTTAAATATGCGAAAAATTGCCTTTTATAGGTATTCTTTAATTACTTAAGCTGTATTAATTCATCAACTAGCATTAAAATGACGCACATGAAACGAATGTCCATAGTAGTAAATAAAATGGAATATTCAATATAACCATTTAATCCTCTAAAGCGACCAATTTAAATACAAAAGTGTAGACAGTATAAATGAGGCCCGTTGAAAAATTTATTGAAATTAGCAGCACCATATCATTAAAAACAATATACTTTGAAGAAATCCAGTGATGAGTTTTAAAATGTTTCCAAAGGCACTTGCTTTATAACGAAGTAAACTCAGCTAAATCGTATGCAATGCTGTGGGTAGTTGGCGGTAGTTTACAATACTTATTAATAATAAACTTACGATCCTACATATTTTTAGTTTTCCCTTAAAAAGCGTGTGAAGTAGCAAAGCAATATGGAAAATTATTTTATATACTAAGTAGTAATCAGTGGATGAAACACATTATTATCGCGTTTTACAATTATTCGCAACATGCACACACATAATGGATAACTCATCATAAAATAAAGATGCATTTGGAACAAAGTAAAATTTTATGAATTGACATGGTCGATGGTAGCCGTTATTTTATAACAATGGGCTAATATTTTGTTGTATAATGGAGCTCCAAAAAGCACTCAACAAAATTTCAAAGTTAAAACCACGTGACGTCAAGGTTTTTTTTTAAAGTCAAATAGAGAAAAATCTATTTTCATTTGTCTTTGGCATGCCCTTATATTATTATATTTGCAATGCCTTTGAGAGATATTTTCAGAGCACGTTTTTCAGTATTTGGTCACTATTTTTTATTGGTTTTGTGTGAAATACTAATATTTTTTCTGATGGTAGTAATTTTACTACATCTTGTCGCCATTAATAGTGCTGCAGTTTCTGAAAACTGCTAAGTATTTTATCTTTGGTTAGCTCAAAGATTCATCTTTAAACTGTTTTAAGATTGTTCCAAATTTTCACCTTGGTTATGCTCGTCAATCGCATCGAAGTCATAACAAAAATATTGTTTTAACTCCTAAAAGTTTTTGTTTCCTGGATGTTGATTTAGATTTCGCTTTCTGGGTATTTTCTAATAATCATCTATTTCTCTGCACGATGTAGTTTTTCTGCGTGAAGCTTTTTCAAAACTGACTTTATGGATATACGACATATATTTGACCCTCTCTTCTGTTCGATTAAAACGTTTTTAGGAACGCCTAGTCCATATTTCATAAATAGCCAGCAGGGGTGTCACTTAATTGTAAAAGTCCCACATGCATATTAACGAAGCAGGCGTATTTTCCTAAACTGGAAAAACCGTTAATTAGGAGGGGGACGGTTCGTACTGGGGTTCAGGAGAAATAAAAGATCCAGTGTATCATAACATGGAAAATTGTGAAGTTTACATGGTTAGTAAAAAAATACCAGATTATGTGAGAAAGATATGTATTTGGGGAAGTGGTAACGTTGTTAAATATCTTACAAGTATTACTTAATGTTTGGGTTTTTTATCAGCCTTGGCCAAAAATACAATATTAGAAAAATTGGCATATATGGATTCCCGAAAATTTGAATCTATGTGTGCATCACAAGTGCCAAGCCTTCAAAATCAAGTAGTGAGATATGTCTTTCAATGTTTTAGCGCTATATTAATTGAAATTGCAATTTATCGAAATATTTCCCACTGCCTATTGAAGCAATTATGCTATACTGGAAATATTATTTGGGTTAGCTATTTTAAATGAACTCATCCAGTTAAAGGATAAGACAAGCAAATTACGCCCGCTATTAACCCTATGAGCCATGTAATTTGAAGCAGAGTAAGATACTCTGGATAAAAACTCAGCCATTTTAATGTCCAGTAATTAAAATGTGCCGTTAAATAAAATTTTGTATTTGCACCGTTAATATACATGGCGTTAGCCAACGAAAATTTTTTGATTATAGGTCATACGAAATAAATCCTGGTTAATTTACTGGTGCCGGATATCTGGACAAAATGCGAGATATTCCATTAATTGTACAGATAGTGAGAATGTTTGTCCATTCAATGTATAAAATCTGTTTTGAACTTTTATTATTCTAATCAGAAGATGGAGCCGATATAAAATTATGAAATCGATGAATATTTATGATATCGTGATTGATTTATTTGAAATTCCATCATTTTCGATTCAATACTAGCACTAAAAGGATTACATTTATACTTAAACATGCAAAAAATTGCATTACTTAAGGTGTCTTAATTAATTAAATAGTATATCCTAGAATGACCAAGATGAAAGAAATGTTCATAGTAATAAAATAGAATATTCAGTTAAATACTGTAAAGCGGTTTATTCTAATATAAAATTATTGACAGTATAAATGGAGCATGTTAAAAAATGTATACGATATTATCGTTAAAAACAATACATTTTGAAGAAAAAGACGCGCTTACTTTTTAACGCAGCAAGACTAACTCAATCATATGCAATAAGTTGGCGGTAGCCTACAATACTTATTAACTATAAACTTACAATGCCATATATTTTTTGCTTTCCTATATAAAGACGTATTTTTATTAACCTTAAAAGTAGTAAAGCAACCTAGAAAAATATGTTTAAAATTAATCAGTAAACCCTGGACGAAACACATTATTATTGTGTTGTACAATTTTTCGCCGCATGCACACACAGAATAGATAACTCAACACAAAAGAAAAGAGCTTTTTAAACGGAGCTGAGAGCCGTTATTTTATATTGACAACGCAATAGTATTCTGTCGTTGCTTGAGCTTGAAAGAGCTCTCAAAAATAACAAACTTAAAGCCACGTCATCTCCAGGTTAATTTTTAATAGTTTAACTGAGATATATCTCATTTTACTTATTTCTGGCGTTTCCTTATATTGTATTTGCAACAACTTTGAAAGGACATTCCAGAGCACGTCCTCGAACCGGTTTTGTGTGAAATATTAAGATTTTTAATAAATATTAATGAAAGCCTCCAGCTAATTAAGAGTTTGGTCATGACACCGACACATATCCTATAATAATTGACATGGCGTTGGCCAATAAAGGTTCTAGATTATAGGCAATACGAAATAAGCGATCATTTAGTGGTACCGGGTATCTGAACCAAATCTGAGTTTTTCAAAACCACATTAAATATATAGATAAAGGGGATGTGTGTCCATTCAATTCATAAAATCTCTTTGTTTGATCATCTAGTCGGACGATGAAACCGATGTAAAATTCTAAAATCGATACATATTTATTTTATCGAGAATAATGGATAAAAAACCCACCGTCACTTTTAATTTAATAAATTATCACCCAAAGAAATGAATTTAATATGCAAAAAAAAATGTTTTGAATATGTTGTATAGTTTTTAGTCGCTGTTTGCGTAGCGGTTTTTTGTGACATAGTAAGATTTTTCTGACGGTAACAATTTTACTCCATCTGATCGTTTTTAATGGTTCCTGAAAGCTTACAAATATTTTATCTTTGGTTAACTCAAAAATCCATCCATGTACTGTTTTTAGTCGCCATGGCATACAATTGTAATGAAAATATTGAACATTATGCTATACTGGAAATATTGTTTAGGTTAGCTATTTTAAATGAATTCATCAAGTTAATAGGAAAGACAAGCAAATTATGCCCGTGCTATTAACTCTACGAGCCATTTAATTTCAAGCAGGCTAACATACAATCGATAAATAACTCAGCCATTTTAATCACCAGTAATTAAAACCTGCCGCTGATTAAAAGTTTGGTCATGGCATCGAAGCATATTCTTTAATTTACGTAGCGTTGACCAACGAAAGTTTCCGGATAATAGGCTATACGTAATAAAGGCTGATTTAGATATTTTCAAAGCCTTATTAAATATGCAGATAGAGATAGTGTATGTCAATTCAATTTATTAAATCTGTGTTAAACTTTGATCAGAGTCAGTGTATGGAGCAGATATACAATTTTGAATTCGATTAATAATTATTGCGACTTTCAGGTAAAATAATAGATGAATCACCCACCATTAATCTACTTGAAGTTACACTACATTGCTTTCCGTTAAATAAACTCGCACCGGAATGGGATTTATATTTTACTATGCGAAGAGTTTCCTTTTAAAGGTATTCTGCAAGTATTTGAGTTGTATTTATTCATTAACTAGAATGACCCAGATAAAACGAATGTTCATGGTGATTAAAATAGCATATCCTGTCAAATCTTTTATCCCGAAAAGCGGCTAATTCTAATATAAAATTATAGAGAGTATTCATAGAAAGGCTGAAACCTAGCTGGGATTAAAACTTCGACCAGGGTGACGGTGCATATCCCTATAAATTTCACACTAACTATCCTGAACAGAATGCCAAATCCGGATTTAAAGTTATTTACAATAAAACCAGGTTTAAACTACATTTTGGGATTCACGCCGAATCCGGAGCGCTACATTGATTTATTTCGGTACACATTTATATCGATAAACATGGACACGGTTAAACTAGAATTAAGATAATGTTTTGTTATGAAGTTCTTTATGCATTTGATATACCGGCATGTATTAAATTGTTAAAGCTTTAAATGTATCTGGGCGTAATAATGGACCTCAGGAAAAAGCAAAAGTAAATGCTTTGCAGAATATGCAACTTGTAGGTTGTATACTGAATGAAAAGCGCTAGACACCTTCTATAAGTTGACCTGTAAGATTTATTTGGGATAAGGTCTGCTGCATTTGATTGCCAGATATGCTCACACTTTATGCATTGTTCGAAATATATTAATGCACAAAGATAAGTTTTATATAGGCGGCCATTAATATTGATATATAAACCCCTTGGGGACTAAAATGCCACGACCCAAAATATTTGCTTGGTAATATGCGAGTACTACTGCAGCAATTTTAATCTTAGACATGAGTTCTAACATGCAATCGATAAATAACTCAGCCATTTTAATCAGCAGTAATTAAAACCTGCTGCCTATTAAAAGTTTGGTCATGGCACCGAAGCATATACTTTAAGTCACGTAGCGCTGACCAATGAAAGATTCCGGATTATAGGCTATACGTAATAAAGGCTGATTTAGATATTTTTTGCTTCCACATCATTCTGAATTTTCAAAGCCTGATTAAATATGCAGATAGAGAGATATATAAAATCTGTGTTAAACTTTGATCAGTCAGAGTATGGAGCAGATATACAATTTTGAATTCGATAAAAAATTATTGCGACTTTAAAGTACCAGATCTAAAATAATAGATGAAAACCCCACCACTGATCTACTTGAAGTTACACTACATTGCCTTTTGCAATTTAATAAATTCGCACCGTAACGGGATTTATATTTTACTACGCGAAAAGTTTCCTTTTAAGGATATTTTGCTAGTATTTAAGTTGTATTTATTCATTAACTAGAATGTCCCAGATAAAACGAATGTTCATGGTGAATAAAATAGCATATTCCGTAAAATCTTTTATCCCGAAAAGCGGCTAATTCTAATATAAAATTATAGAGAGTATTCATAGGAAGGCTGAAACTACAGCACTTAGTCTTAAGCATGAGTTTATGCCAAAATGCTCGCCTATATCCTTTCACGAGCAGAAGAGCAGTTCATTCGTCAATTAATTTCCCATAACAACATATATGGCCTCCCTTCTCATTTATTATTAGTCTTTTCAATTAGGCAGTCATTTGTTTTTATACAAAATGCATCTGGTTCTAAAAAATATTTTTCAGCCAGGCGGTCATCTCTGCTCGTGGCTTCCATTTCCTCCAAGTGTCAGCATCCACTTCAGGATAACGCTGTTTTCTAGTTAGCTCATTAAAAGACAAGAATCTCAGGCAAATTTCAATATAAACCTTATTTTCATATTACACTTATTATTATGCATTATGCATTTGAGGTTGGAAGATAGTTATATAGTAAGGAAAGTGTCAGCATTGGCTCCAAAATTTATATGAGGCCAGCTTTCGTGGCTTATGCGATTCCCAGGTGAGCAAGTCGTAGCCTGGTGCAACATGCAAATAATTTAGTTTTCCAAGGATCTATTAATTTGTTATTTGGGTTCAAAAATTCTGTGTGCTTAGGACCATTCAGAAAATGAAATTATGAAAAACATGTATTTTTTGTGTTCTATATTATAAAATTCCTTACCATAACTTTATTGTTTCAAATAAAATTTTATCTGGAATTCTCCCATAAAATCAACAAAAACTGATGCTTATTGGTTGAAAAATGTCCAAAATCTCCGATCATGGCCCATTTATCCATCTTCAAATTGTTTTAAATGAGATATAAGGCATATAAATCTGCTAACTTACCGCAAAAACTATACGCATTGCAATGCTAAAAGTAAAGTTTTACCTCGACACCTTCGATGAAATCCACCTGAAACTGCGTCTAACAATCAGAAAATGTCCACATTTTTCGTTCCCATTTTTCCAGCTTCAGTCTGATTCTTCGGACTGAAAATCAAAAAAATCACCAAGTCGACATATTCAATACGATCGATGTTCTCCTCATATCTACTTCAATGCACGAAAGTTTGGTTGTTCCAGATTATTCTCCTTTTCAGTAACAAAATATTGATTGTCGATTTCTCAAAAAGATTCAATTAAACTAGCTCACGCTGTATAAGAGACATCGTCATTTCTAAAATAGCTTCTAATATAGGTTTTGATATACATTCACTAGAATTAAATGGCTTTTCTAAAAAAGATAAATACTTTTTGAGAAAAAAAAAATAAATACCTTCATGCTTTTATATTTTCTTGACATTTTTGAAGCAGAAAATCAATAGGGTTTGGAAGATCGCTGTTGAAAATATGCTATCAAAATTCTTTGATTCGAGGGTAATAATGTATCAAACCAAATTTTTGAAAAGTGGCAGATTAAACGTAATAACTCGGAAATGAAAAATCGTATCGCCAAAAGCAATTCAACGGGTCCCCAATGTTGCCTAGAAACTAAATCTTAAATTTCCACTTGCAGCCGTATTTAAGAAACATGAAGTTAATGCCGAGTTTACCCGAATAAGCGATAGCCGCGTGTCATGCGTCGTGCGTGACCATTCAGTTTTATTCACTACCCAGGAAAAAGTGTGCTGAGCGCGCCTAAAGGAGTTTTGCTTCTTAACTGTTTTTCTCTCTTGTTCGGCTTAAGTCGACTCGAGCCAGGCGTTAAATAGCCGAGCGTTACGCGTGATGCGTAAGAGTCTCATTCACTACTCAAAAATAATTATTATTAACGTATTATTTACATTTAAAGGAATCCAATATTCGTTGTTATGCAACTCTCGGTCAATGCTTCCAAGCCTGTATTAAATTGCAGCAAAAAGTTTAAAATATTAATTATTTGCCATTATTTCGTTTTTTATAAATAAAAGAATAAATTAACTCTTTGGTATAATCACTGAAATATTTTACGTATTTCTATATATGAAACAGAGGGAATTATTGCCAGTGTCAGATTTATAAATGAATATCAAATTTGAAGTTTTAATCCGCATTTAAATTGAATAATGTCATGGTATTTACTTCTAACTATTTTGCTGTAAAGCTATTTTCAGGGTAAACGTCTGTTTTAATTGATATGACCGGTGTATTGAACACCTAACGAATTTTTAATATATCGATTTTAGTTATGAATTACCACATGGCTAATGCTTGCAATTAATTTGTACCAACTGTGTTAGAATATGTTTAAATCTGCAAAAATATCTTAGCGAAGTCAAGATCAAGTATTACGTGGATACAAAAGCCAAGAAGCTCAAATCAAAATTATAATATTTATTTTAAAATTGCTTATGCAAAATTATGATAGACTACACATTAGATGGTGACAGGTGGTGACTAACCCAATCTAACCCAAACTATAGAAAACCTACCCCATCACCCATTCGCAAATGTACCATCTGCCCACCTGACAGCTAAGAAGGATATTTGCAATTAAATGTATTTAAAATATTCAGACAAGATTCGCCAAAAAAAGAATTATGACACCATCTCCTATCCACACCATATTCTTTCTAAAAAAATATAGCCTGTCAAAAATAGAGTTTCATTCTAAATGTTAAATAATTCTGGGAAAATCTAAAGCAGGGTAGTCACAAAAGACCTTTTAGGTCTAAGTGAAGAAGGGCTGAAAAGCCGAGCGACCCCTTTACATACAATACAAAATATTAGATGATACCCACTTTTATGTTACTAGGACATTAGACAATTTTGGTTCAAGAGCCAATATTGAAAAGTTATTGAAGCTAGTATTAATGGTCTTAAATTGAGATGTTCAATGTTCATTCTGCACAAATAAAGTAAAATATTGCAGCACACAGTCAATTAAAGCATATTGGATGCATTATATTATTCAAAATTATTGTTATTATTTATCAGAGAGCAGAGCATAGCCGTTGAAAGAAAAATGACAATACTAGAAGATGGAACATCATAAAACATGAAATCGACACTCGAAATGCTCACCACATACGCCAGCATCCTCGGAGGCTACCAGTGACGAAGCAGCAAGAGGTTACCACATTAGTGGACAAAATGCTTGACGATTGAATTATTGAAGAGTCATCAAGCCCATGGTCGTCTCCTATTGTCTTAGTCACCAAGAAGGATGGGACTACCAGATTCTGCGTGGACTATAGAAGACTCAATGACGTCACCAAGAAGGACAGCTATCCACGTCCCAGAATTGATGACACGTTGAGGTGCTACTGGCAAGTAGGCATTGAAGAACAAGATAAGGAAATATACATATTATATACAGTAACAGTAAAAAGAAAAGATCTACTCTATAATATATCATCTTAAAAAATATCTATACGATTGCCGCATCACCTTAACATTTTCTCAGAAAACTATCAAATAAAAAACAACCATTCAGCGAAGGTAACAACACGAAAATGTATCTTGGTAATATTTTAAGTATTTTATGAACTGAAAATAAATTTTAGAAAAATAATGATGGAAATAATAATCCTAGATTCTTTATACTGCCAATTAGAAAACATATGTGTCAAAGCTATATAAGCAACAAAAGGATATGGAAGATGATAGCTGGCGTTATGATTCCTCTATTCAGCCATATTTTTATATCATTAACTCTGATAGGGATATTGCAAACTGCTTAAAACAGTGTCGGACTGACACACTGACGAAGAACGTCTGCCAGTAAGCTTATGACGGATTTGGCAAACTTAATTTGTGTTCATGTAATTGGCAGACTGTAAAAAAATTTTCCAAGAGACCATTTTTTTGCAAACTAAAATTTATGCTTCAATCTAAAATTAATACTTCAACAGGCATTACCGCGATGCGAGAAATGTTTATTGCATATTTCGATAGCTTACGGCTGTAAGTAGGTCTCCTATCAAAGGCAGATTGTAAAAAATGGGTTATTTTTTTCTGGCGGTCTATATGTTGTTTTAGAAAATAAGCAGCTTCAATAAGAACTTTCTCTACAGTATTAACATCATATCGGTAATTCAAAATGTAAGTTGGAATGGATTTTGCCTTAAAATACAATTTCGACAGCAGCACCCATTTGCTCTATTGATATAAACAGTTTTTCATAAATAAACATAATAAAGTTTAGATGAGCTTGATGAGCTTCATCACTATTAATAAATCATATTTTCATTACGCCGAATCTGCATTTCACACAAATAATATATATATTTAAATTAATTGACTCCGCAAGAGCTTGGTCAAGACAGTCATTGAGTACAGTACAACTACTCCACGGGTAAAAAAAAGGTATTGCAAATAATTTTTTAAGTAAAAGAATCACACAATTAATTATCAGCATGTGTTGTGCACGTAATACTAGGCACAGACTCTAAAGATACAGTGTATATGACTAATCACTGCCTATAATAATAAAAATACATAAATTACCCTAGGTAAGTGGTTGTAACAAATATTTTTTCCTATTAATTCAATTTGCCCAATGCTGCCTAAATTTGGAAATGACAAAAAAATCACTTTTGGTCCATTTTTGATAATTCCCTCTTTACCATGTTTTCAATTCACTCGACACTATTAATACACAAGTACATGTTGCTCACAATTTCGAAAAAATTATTTATTATTGAGGACAATATTCTGCTCACGACGATAGATTGTGAGGCCGGCAAGATAAATGTATTAGCTACAATGCTATTGCAATTCGCTGTAGTCAGTTGAGGTTTTTTTCATTTCATGCGATTGCAGTAGATAAAGCACATCTTTTTATATACACTTACTAGAACTTATGAGGAGAAATGCAATCATCAATATTTTTCTCAAAATGCCATGCAATATTTTGGAAAACCTGCTTGCAAACCTATTAGGTCGATTTTCGTTAAAAGAAGGTTGTGAGCTATTGAGACAAAGGTCAAGTACTAGATTACATAGCTTTGTGAACATGTATATATATCATAACATTTCCTTTATAGGTGTAGTATTCCTGTCAGAAACACTATAAGTCTCCGCTGCTTTCCTTTTTGTATCGGCCAAAGAGCTTTAGAATTTTCGCTAGCTATTTCGTTTGGGTTAGTTAGTTTCCATTTTAAAAAAGTTCATTTGCACTTTTATAATTACAGCACTCTAGCTCTTACATCCGTAACTAATTAAATATTGGCTGTGGGGGAATTTTAAAACTTGGAAGAATGAAAACCGGAATAAAGAGGCACAGTGAAAATAAATTGGAAACTTTGTAACTATAATTAGGATTGGCAATAGCCAGCCGGTATAATGAGCCCAGTTTCACTGCGGTGGGTTTGCAATGTGGAAAGTTTTATGGCGCTATTAACAGAGATACTTTGAAAAGTGAATATTTGCTTAACAGTTCTTCGAGTTTTTTTTAACACATCTTAAACTGCCGAAACCTGCCTATATTAGAAACAGTGCTGAATAACAGGCCTTTGTTTCATGCATTTTAAATGGGTTTATGATAAAAGTCAATAAACATCAAGAACGAAAATTAGAATCTTTTAAAAATATAAAGTTGATTAGATTGCGAGGGGTTTGCCGGAAGCGGCATATCTTGAATAGGTTAAGTTGCAAAATTTGGACTAATTGATGCGAGCTTTATATCAATAATCATTTAGAATTTGGAGGTTGTTGCCTGCAATATAGTTATATAGCAATTTACCTCTGGCATTGATTTCCCTACTGCTCTAAGGTATATGCTGTGTGATTGAGCCACAACCTGTGATGACCTCTCATTTCTGGCGCTGACAGTTTGCTAGCAAGTGCTCTTTTTTCCTTTTGACGAGTCTTGAGGTAAATGCATTGCAGCTGGGACTTCAATGCTGGGGTTTACAGGCTAGTACAGATGTCACCTTCACGGCTGTTAGATCAGAAGTAAAGATGTGCTGTATTCACTGTACATCAGCATATCTAGGAATATATATTGCACTCCACGGCCTTTCTGTCATGGGTTAACCATAAATAAGTACACTAAGTTTAGTAAGTCCCGCAATCCTGGATTTAACTACTCAGGGTTCCAGTACTAATACCAGTGAGCTCGGTGTGTCCTACGAGAAGCGACAGAATGTTGTCATCGCAACTCTGCTGTGATATTGTGAACTACTAAAATGCATACACTACTAAATAAATATCACCCTGTCCTAGGTATACATTAAAGACAAATTATAAACAACGCGAGCAATCAACGGGAGCGATTATGAACCTTAAACATACAACGTTCAGCACATTTTATCATATGAAAACGCTAACAAACCATCAGTTCGGGAGGCTTTTGTGTCTCACCTAAAACCAGCTCCTGGGCTATCCAC
This sequence comes from Pissodes strobi, assembly GCA_016904865.1. Taxonomy (NCBI): domain Eukaryota; kingdom Metazoa; phylum Arthropoda; class Insecta; order Coleoptera; family Curculionidae; genus Pissodes; species Pissodes strobi. The sequence continues at coordinate 460,887 of MU181956.1, forward strand.
ATGGGCGCATTAAAGTTATAATCTATCCTTTTGTCTTCATCCTTAACTTTGCTTGGCTTAATCACATGGTCGCAATAGTCTACAATAGTAAAAGAAGAATCAATGATAAATTTGTCAAAGTTCTGAGAAAGATAATGTTTTACGTTGAATCAGTAGATCAGCTAACTATAAATGAAATCGAACACAAACTCTTAACTAAATGAAAAACTTTTGTATTCCATGCAAAAATTTAATCCAAAAGGACGTCTAATCAGCGTAACAGAGCGCTTTCGGCCTTAGCCATCATCAGTGTTACCTGCAAAGTGAGTAAAAGAACCACCCATTAGTGGAAACCAGCATAGGCTGTAATTTTTTTTTTGGGTTGAACAAAGTAAAGTTGCAAATGTCAATGACCTATGGCGAAATAAAAATGAAATTGGATTTTAAGTTTGACTTTTTTGAGTTCTGAATTTATTAAGATAAAAATGGTAATTAAAACTGTAAATTGGAGAAAGATGAGTTTATTTTTTATGTAATTTTAAGCAGAAGGAAAAGAAAATGGTGGAAGTTTTTTCATTCACTTGTCAGTTGGAACAAAAAGAACATATCCACAAGAGGCACAAACTACATCAAAACGACAACGGTCACATCAAAATTTAAAAAACACTCTACATTATAAGAAAGGTTCACATAATTGAAACATTTAACATATTAAAGACAGACGTGGGAACCACGCTTTGATGGAATGACAAACATGTCTCTGTCGACAAGCTTGACAAGTAAACCGAAGACCGCAGACGCAAAAGGAAATACGTCAAAAATTGGCGGTAGTTTTAAATTTTAAAAATTGGTATGTAAGAGAGAGGAAAAGTGTTGAGTAACTAATTTTACAAAATTTTTAACTTAGATTATAGAAGAAATACCACTGTGCCAGACTAGACCCGACAAATTGATTTGTCTGAGACAAACTAGATTTATTAATTTTCAGAAAGGTTTAGATTTAAATTAGTTAACCAGATGGGTGTAAGTTTGAATGGAGGAATATTTGATTATGTGGGTGGCTAGTAAAATACTAGAGAGAGGATATTAATTTAAATTAACTCCACTCGAAGAAAAAAGGAAACTTGACTAATTAGGGGGAGAAATTAGCCTGGCCTAGTTCGACTCGGAGAAATGAGATATGTAAAAATTAGAAGAGCTTAATTATTTGAGATGAGATTAGCTTGGGCCAGCTCTACTCCATGAAAGAGGATGAAATGGAAAAGCTTAACTAATTGAGAGAAGAAATTAGCCTGGGCTAATTCTACTCAAGGAAATGAAAGAGAAAAGGAAGGAAGAACTT